>JAOWBW010000194.1:1200000-1617197 GCA_026119855.1 Campanula takesimana | reverse complement strand
TTTTTTTTTTTTTTTTAAGAAATCATTCAGTCGACTCCAAAAAAGAAAAAGAATTGTATGAAAACTTGCAGGGGCATTTGGGGAGAGTAAGAGAGAGAGAGAGATAGTACTCACATTTTGACTCTTTGGGCAACTGAGTGTATATATGTACAAAAGGGAGGAAGCCCTGCTTGACAGAAAGTAAGTGTTTAGCTCTTTCCTAGATTGTAGAACGGAAGACTTGTCGAGACATTTGAAAATTGTTTTATTCAAGATTCTTATTTGATTGCTCGAGAACGGACCTCGTTGATTAGTTATGCATCTTATGATTATGTTTTAGACAAGTAGTCTCGAAATAATAAATGTTTTGATCAATTGTGAGTGAAGAAGTCGGGAGTAGAAATATGGGGCAAGAGAGAAAAGAAAGAAAATTGGCTACGAGGCGGGTTGTGTATATTTTGGACCGGACCCTAAGGTTGCCTACGTTCTCCTCAAGGTGAGGAGCTCAGGTCCGCGTAGTTCGGGGATGACCCGCTTGACGATGGTGTCGGGTTTCAGTGGGTATGTGTGGGAGGAAAGAAAAGAAAGAAATTTGGCCCAAGGTAGGTTATGTTTGGCTTTGAGTGGTTGCCGGTTGACGATGAAGTTGGGTTTCGAGTTTAGGGGTGTGAGGTTCATTTGAGGTGAGTTGTTCTTTGTAGCTCATTGCGGTGGATTGCTCCATCGTAGTTGTCATGGGTTGCTGCCGTTTATCTACTTTGTAGGAAAGAAAGGAAAATAGAACATTTGAGGTGAAAAGAAAATGAGACTTTTACTTTTCCATGGTGATAGCCCTTCTATTTTTCTTTTTTTCTTTTTTATTTTATCTCTTTGTGCACACCTTTTTTTGCCTAGGCCGCCCTTTCGGGTTTTCAACCTAGCGGGCTTCTTTTTGTGCAATGCTCTAACTTTTTCCTAGGTCGCCCTTTTGGGTTTCAACCTAGCGAGCCATAATTTTTTTTTTATATTTGTACATGAAACATTGGGCAAGACAAGCCCCTAGTTTGCTTTCGCCTCTCTCGATTTCGAGGTAGCTTCCTTATAGTTCAAGCGGCCTTTTGCTGGCGGCGGGCATCCTAGCCCCTTGATTTTCACCGGTAGAGCTCCATTGGATTATCACGTGCACCAATTAATGGCATGAATGACTTCGTGCACTTGTCTTACATTTGCGATGGAATACGGACAGCCCCAGTGTAACGGCATGTAGTACTCATGAAGGGAACAAACCAACCCTTTAAATTGTGGCAGCATGGATGTCTATTTGATGATGAACAACCGCAGTCCATTTCTTTGTCACGACCTTATAAAATGGGGTCTAATGGTGGGATGAGAGGCGTATGAGGATAGTGTATGGGAGAAGGTGTATATAGAGAGTGTACATGAAGTGTGTACAAGGGGTGAGTGTATAGAGAGAGTGTATGGGGGTAGAATGTAGAAAGAAGAGAAAGTGATTCGTTCATCCCAATTGATCGAAGCATTTGTTATTTTGAGATTAATCGTTTACTTAGTTATGTGAATGTTTTGTGGGTCCATTTACCTTTTAATGAGTCGTCATTAATGAGTAAGATTTAGATTAATTCATCATATAAAGATATAGCAATCAAGCGAAAATGGTGAATAAGACAATTTTCATGAAATTGATATATGCAAGCTTATGTCTCAAGTCTAGAGAGAAAAGAAAGAAATAAAGACCCTTTATTGGAACTAAAAGATTTAAACTGACTAGTCTGGGGTGGACTTTTACTTAAAGAAACAAAAATCGTCCAAGGTGGACTTTTGACTAAGGACACTCTAGAACCTACGAAGACTGAATGACCCTTTCTTTAATTTTATTTAAAGGAGGTAGCCCCAATTTCCTCTTTTGCCCATGTCCATGTTTTCCGTTGGCGGGTGATGGCTCCGCTGTCAATGAGGTTTTGAATCTTTCTCCTCAATTGGAGGCAATCTTCGGTGTCATGCCCAATGTACTGGTGGTATTGGCAGTGTTTGGAGGGATCCAAGCATTGCTTCACCCTACTTGGTTCATAGTTGAACAAAGGAGACAACTTGCCGGCTTGAACTAGACTTTTGAAGAGTTTGGCTAACGGCATACCTAAGTCGTCGAATTCGCGCTCGTCCTTCCTTTCACGAACTGTCTTTGAGGGTGATTTAGGTACCGGCACCCCTTGTTGATGAGTAGTCATAGGAGGTATCCCGACGGGGACAGTCTGTGGCGGCCCGTACATTTGAGGAGCGTACGGGTGTTGACATTGAGCAAGAGGGAGAACTCGACTGAGGTAATCATAAACGCCACGAATGTCAGACAAATGGCGCCTCTCGATATCTCTTAGGGTCTTATGCATCTCCTTCTGAAAGTATGTTGCTTGCTCGTTGAGAATGGCCTTAAAAGTGGATTGCTTGTTCATCGAGGATGGCTTCGAAGTGGGATGCTTGCTTACTGAGAGCAGTACCGGTGTAGAGGATTGTCTTGGGATCTTGGGTAGCAGCTTCAGTTGCAACTTCGATGTTCCTTGGAGCCGACATGATGTAGAACTCTATGTCATGAAAGAATTAGATTCGTATTTAATGATAAGGCATCGTTATAAAAATCATTTTTGGAAAAGAGTCGGTCTCCACATTTTTGAAATGCATTTTGGTAAAAAATTGAAAGTTTGACCGGGCCGAAGTTGCCTACGTTCCCCTTATCATGGGGGAGAGGTCCCACACAATAAGAGGCTCAGGTCGCCGTAGTTCGAATCAAGTTAGAATTTTAAAAAGAGGTGAGAGATGACCATAGGGGTCAAAAAGAGGGAGATGACTCGGTCTTTGGTCAAGCATGGGTGAGGAAGACCTATAGGAGTTGTTTTGATTGAGTAGGGTATGGTTTGACCTAAGGTTTGACCTAAATTTGACCTAAGGTTTGAGACAAGAAGTAGTTAAAGCTAGGATGCGACGATAATGGTGGGTTGACCTAGATGGGTAAAGGATAGGTCGACCTAAATGAGAAGGGTTGGATTGACCTATATGGTGAATGAATCAAGATAGCGGGTTGTAGCGGTTTGCCTATGGGATGATCTAAGCGGGATGGACATGGTTTGACCTAAGCGGGTCTAAGGTTGACTTATTCGGGTTGGTGGACTAAGGAAGGTTAGAGATTGACCTAGATGGATCCAAGATAGGTAAGTCGACCTAAGCGGGTCACGGGGTGACCTTGACGGGTCAAAGGTGAAGGGGTAGTTTTAACCTAAGACGGACAAGTTGACCTAAATGGGTCAAGGATGGTGTGTGGACTTAAACGGGTTGACCTAGGTTGGTCTGGACGACGGTGGGTCAAATAATGACCTAGGTGGGTCAAGATGACAGTTTGACCTAAGCGGGTTAGGACCAAAGGTAATTGGGTTCACCTATGGAATCAAAGATTGACCTAAGAGGTCGAAAACAGATAAGGTTGACCTAGGAGTCCAAGTTTGACCTAAGAGGTCGAAGGTGATTGGGTTGACCTAGGAGGTCAAAGGTTGACCTAAGAGGTCAACGGGTGATAATGTTGACCGAGGGGTCCAAGGGTAGACCTAAGAGGTCAAAGGTGGATGAGGTTGACCTAAGAGGTCAAAGGCGGATGAGAATGACCTATGGGGTCAAAGGTTGACCTAAGAGGTCAAAGACGATAAAGTTTACCTAGGGGGTTAAATGTGATAAGGTTGTCCTAGGAGGTCAAGGGTTGACCTAAGAGGTCGGAGGCGGATAAAGTTGACCTAGGCGGTCAAGGGTTGACCTAAGAGGTCGAGGGGTGACCTAAGAGGTCGAGGGTGATAAGGTTGACCTAGGAGGTCAAGGGTTGACCTAAGAGGTCAAAGGCGGATAAAGTTGACCTAGGGGGTCACAGGTAGACCTAAGAGATCAAAGGTTGGTACGGTTGACCTAGGGGGTCAAAGGTTGACTTAAACGGATAAGATTGATCTAGGGGGTCAAAGGTTGGCCTAAGAGGTCAAAGGGTGGTAAGGTTGACCTAGGAGGTCAAAGGTTGACCTAGGGGGTCAAAGGTTGGCTTAAGAGGTCAAAGGTAGATAAGGTTGACCTTGGAGGTCAAAGGTTGGGAAGGTTGACCTAGGTGGTCAAAGGTTGACCTAGGAGGTCAAAGGTAGGTAAGGTTGACCTAGGGGGTCAAAGGTTGACTTAAACGGATAAGATTGACCTAGGGGGTCAAAGGTTGACTTAAACGGATAAGATTGACCTAGGGGGTCAAAGGTTGGCCTAAGAGGTCAAAGGGTGGTAAGGTTGACCTAGGAGGTCAAAGGTTGACCTAGGGGGTCAAAGGTTGGCCTAAGAGGTCAAAGGGTGGTAAGGTTGACCTAGGAGGTCAAAGGTTGACCTAGGGGGTCAAAGGTTGGCTTAAGAGGTCAAAGGTAGATAAGGTTGACCTTGGGGGTCAAAGGTTGGGAAGGTTGACCTAGGTGGTCGAAGGTTGACCTAGGAGGTCAAAGGTAGGTAAGGTTGACCCAGGGGGTCAAAGGTTGACCTAGGAGGTCAAAGGTAGATAAGATTGTCCTAAGAGGCCAAAGGATGGTGGGATTTTGACCAAAGCGGGTCGAGATGAAGGGTAGGCCCAAATGGATCGCAATAATGGGTAGGTAACCTAGATAGGCCAAGATGAGGAATTTTGATAGATGGCCCAAGGGGTGAGCGATGGACCTTAGAGGTCGTCTATATGTAATGCACATTGTATTTTGCGAAAAGTTTTGCATTTATTTACATCCTAAATGGTTGGTCTAAGGAGTGTCCTAATCTCTATGTGTGGGTTGACACGGGTAAGGTAAAAGGTTCCCACCGCTCACGGAACATACACGGTGAGTGGAGTAGACGAGTGACTCGAAAAGAGGGCGGCATTAGCGCACAAATTCCTGCACATCGAATACTCCGGGTAATGGGGACCTGTGCAGTGCTGACACGGACTAGTGGTAGTGTGAGGAAAGAAACTAATTCTTTTTAGGGAGAAAAGAGAGAAGCTTTGAACGTTTGAATGATGCGATGCAATGCATGAGAGAGAGAGAGAGAGAGAGAGAGAGAATAATGTACAAGGGAGCATAGCATAGTTTTGTTTGACCCTAATACTAAAGCGAAGATAACAAGGGTACATGGTACAAGGTACAAGGTACAAGTATTAACATGGCGGAGTTCGCGGGTGCATGTGTAAACATGGCAAGTGCGTGCATGTGTAAACATGGCAGGTGTGTGCATGTGTAAACATGGCAGGTGTGTGCATGTGTAAAACATGGCAGGTGTGTGTATGTGTAAACATGGCAAAGTTTGAGGTGCATGTGTAAACATGGCAAAGTGTGAGGTGTATGTGTAAATATGGCAAGTGTGCATGTGTAAACATGGCAGGTGTGTGCATGTGTAAACATGGCAGGTATGTGCATGTGTAAACATGGCAGGTGTGTGCATGTGTAAACATGTCAAGTGTGTGCATGTGTAAACATGGCAAGCATCATGATGTGACGAAAGTTAGACCCACTAAGTTTGAAAAAGTTTCAAAGCAGTCCCCAGCAGAGTCGCCACTGTGAATACGTGTGTTTGAAATTGGGAATATTCATAGCAACATTAAAATTATGAGAGTCGCCACGCCGTTTTAATTATAGCCAAAACATTGAGAAAAGCATGTTAATGGGTTCGGGGGTCAAATTACAACAAGAGAAGAATATTGAACGTTATCACTCCTATTGCCCGAATTGATCGGTCTTTCTATCATGATGCGGTGTATGTAGTGTGTTAGTGATTGAGACCGGATCCGAAGATTGCCTACGTTCCTCTCAATGTGAGAAGCTCAGGTCAGCGTAGTTCGAGAGGAATTTAGAATGGGCAGAAGAATCGGGATCATGCATAATGATGGGGGAAATTACCTAAAGATTAGGGTTTAGAAGTAGTTCCTAGATCATGTTCAGGTTGATGAACCCTAGATCATCATCGGCTATGAAATAACATGTAAACATGAAGATCACAACCCTAAATATAGCATAAATAAGGTTTTAATCAAGAATATGATAAATATGCGAAGAACATATTACGAACATATGAATGTCATGAAGAAAATATGAATAAAGATGTTAGGAACATGAATATTATGAAGAACACATGAATAAACATATTAAGAATATGAATATTATGGATCTAAACTAATAATATGACAAGAACATGAAGAAAAAGTTAGAAAACTTACCTTTGTTGGCAAGAAATAACCTTGGATCTTCTTGGGATTCTTGAGAGTGTTTTTGGAGGCTTGAATGACTTGATTTGGGAGCAAAATCGTCACTTGTGAGCTCTAAATTCGGATCCCCTTAAACCAATAGGCTGAGATTGGTTTATATAGTAAACTGAGGGGAAGATCTGACGGTCCAGATCATCCGGAGCGGATGTGGCCGCGTGGCCAAGATGGAGGGCGATGGCGAAAGTGGCCGTGTGGCCATCGTTGGAGCTTGGACGAATGTGGCCGCGTGGCCATCATTCCTGGCTGACTTAATTATTAAGCTAGGGTTTTGCATGGTTTAAGGAAACCATATTTTGACCATATTTAGGGTGTTCTAGAATAATGAGACATATTTTGGGAATCCGGGACAAGTCTTCGCAAGGTTTCTAATTCTTATAAAGTCCTTGTATATTTGGGAAAGCCCTAATAAACTAATTTTCAGATCGGGTACTAACAGAAGTGCTACCAATTGAATTAGAACTACCATCACTAAGGGTTCTCCTAGAAAACCAAGTGAGCGAAGTCGCATGGTTAGACAGCCGTTATGAACAACTAGCCCTGCTAGATGAACGACGACTTCGAGCCGCCGAGCATATCCAAGCGTATCAAAGGAGAATGGCCCGAGCATTCAATAAGAAAGTCAAGTCCAGAAACATCAAAGATGGAGACCTTGTCCTACGTGAACATCGTCCTGGACCGTTCAATCATATGGGAAAATGGGGACCAAGATGGATAGGCCCCTACATAGTCAAGAAGATATTCTCCGGAGGAGCGGTACAACTCGCAGACCTAGATGGAGATCAACTGCCGAAGCCCGTCAACATGGACAAGCTAAAGAAGTACTACTCATAAGTCTGTCCCCTATTCCAAAGAAAAGAGGAAAGCTCGCTAGGTTGAAAACCCGCAAGGGCGGCCTAGGCAAAAATTAGAGCAGAAAGCACTAGAAAAGAAGCCCGCTAGATTGAAAACCTGAAAGGGCGGTCTAGGCAAAAATCAGGGTATGCATTAAAATATATATATAATAATAATAGGGGACAGTCTCATGCGAGACACCTATGTCTCATGCGAGATATGTCTGTCAGCAAATATATTTTTCTCTTTCTTAAACAAGAACTACGATGACATGAGCTCCTTATTTAATTGATGTAAAAGGAGAACGTAGGCAGCCTTTTGGTCCGGTCTATTCAATAAATAAAATCAAAGTCTTGTCTTCTTATTAATTGAATGTTTTTCAAGAAAACAATAAGAAAATTTCTAACATGAATACCAACTTGCAAAAGAAAATAAATAAAATACTAAAAGTCTAAACATTGGTCTATCTATTGGCAATCTCTCGATACTCCTAAGGATCTATTTCTTCCTTAACTTAGTAGGGGCTTGACCACGATCCGCCTTGTCATCCTTCTTCCTCTTGAACCAAGGTATCTCGAAACCGGGAGGAACATCAAGACGACTGAACACCAAGGGAGTCAGTCTCGCAAACACATGAGGCCTATCTAGAGCTTGGAGTTTACCGGGAAGTCCGTTTGCTCTCTTCTTGTAAAAGTCACTCTCCAGAAAGTCTTGAGTGGCATCTGCTCTGACATTAGAAGGATCCTCCTTAGCTTCTTTCTTCCTCAAATTCAAACTAGGCTCAAATTGGTCCCCCAACAGAAAGCGACGGATCTCATCAATACCCTCGACATTGGGACGGAGTTCCGAGAGAAACCAATCTAAGTATTTGTCCGACAAATAGATACTTCCTCCACCATGACGAAGATTGGTCCAATGATCCATAGTGGTACCTTGCCCCCAAGCACGAGCCAAGCTCGTAAAGAACTCCGAGTCCATGAAAAAAACATCTCGAGGCCGTCCCCCTGACAAGAAAGTGTCCTGCTGTTGACCGAATTGTCGCATTACCCTCCGAGCAAAGTAGAACGAAGAATCCCTCAAGCCTGGAAGAACGACCCTATCGTACCCGAGGGTATTAGCTACAAACCTCCTCACCCTCCAAAAGGATGGGCACCAAGCGAATCATTGGTCTCCGCTTTAGCAAAAATATGAGCCCACTCCTCAATGCTGAGACCCTTCACTAACAGTCTCCGCCTATGGAAAGTATAAGGAGAATACTCGACCGGAGAGTCCAACAGTTTAAAATGTTCTCTGAGCCAAATAGTCAACAAGAATGGACTTCCCCGAGTCATAGAACCGGTTCGGTGTAACTCATCAAGACCATGAAGGATCTCCCCCAAGATAAGAGGGATTATGTTGAAGGCCCGTCCTCTAGCTTGCAGAACGATGTCCACGAGCTCCGTGTTCTCCATGCCATACTTGCTCATGAAATGCACGCTCCAAAATAAGCACAATGCCAAGAGGCAACACTGGGAATCCACACCGTGACCGCGAGTCACCCGACCTTTAAATCTCCTAGGCAAAGCGTGGAGATCAATATAGCGGTTATGAACATAACTCTGAGCCTCAGGAAGGCCAATGCTTAATAAGTCCCTAAGAGACTCTGCTGGTACCTTATCACAATTAGGAACCGCAATCACCCCAGTCAAAGGCATATCCAAGATAGCCACCATCTCCTCCACAGTAGGGACCATCTCATTAAGTGAAAAGTTGAAGAGGTGAGTTGATGGATCCCAGAAGCGTGCAACTCCCTTTAAGAGGTCCCATTCCGGCTTTAGGTTCTTCAAGGTGAAAAGAATCTTGAAACCGAACATCTCTACAAATCTCTCTTGGCGAGGTTTATTAAACGAGCGAAAGAACGTTGCTAAATCATTCTTGTAGCATTCCACTAACTCTAAGTCCAAGGAGAACTCATCAACGATTATTGATGAAGGGACGGACTTGATTGGGGCCATTGAGAGCAAAAGGTTGAGAATTCTACTCCAAAAGAAAGGTTCCCAGAACTGATTCAAGGCTGTATGGTATTCTAGGACGGACTAGAGATGTTTATATACAAGTTTGGACACCAAATCCTCGAGGAAAAAGGAGAAACAGCTGCAGATTGAAAGGATGGCTTGTACTAGACATCGATGTCTCATACGAGGCATCTCCCAAGTCAGAACAACAGAGACTCTTCTCAGATTTCAGGTTGCTCGACAAGTCAAAACATGTCTCAATCTCCCCTGAAATCCATCCAAAACAGTTCATTCACCACATACAAATGGCCCAACGCGAATCCACCTCATAAAATTATCCCTCGGTTGACCAACCGGATGTGAGTCAATACATTTACGCAGTCAGAAATAAAACTAAAAATTAACTAATGTATTGTGTGCTAGAGTTAGGAAATAATTGTTGCATAGGTACAAACCGAAGAAAAGAAAGATTGTCTTCGCCTACGCCAAGGCAATAAGTACATCATCAACAAAAAAAAGGGGGGGGGGAGAATGGGGGAATCCTATCGAAGACGTGTCGCCAGTGCCGTACTGTCATCCGTCAGTCCGAGGCCTCTTCCCACAAGAAGCTAGCTCCGCTGTCTGCTGAGCCAACCGTCCGAGCAGCCCTGCTGTCTCTCTCATCATCCTCTTGGCATAGGCCATGAACTGGGCAATCCGTCCCACGACCTCTCTATAAACAGAGATATGAATTGGTAAAATGATGGAAATGACGGAAGGAGGGTCATAAAAATCATACCATGGTCGCGTCGGCAGGAGGTACAAGTTCCTCCGGCATATCATACTGCGCGGGAAGATCCTCGGTACTCTCTACTCCCTCAGCCACCCTGTAGGTAAAAGAAGCTGGTCCAAGCTGTGGATGAAAATGGACATGGACAACTCCCTGGGCCTGAGCCTGATCACCCTCTATAATCAGTCGGGGCATGAGACGAGCAAGGAAGTCCTGGTAATCAGCCTCCAAGGACATAAGGTCAAAGGCATCCAATAATGAGGTCCCCTCTCTCGTCCTCCGCAATGGCATAAGAATTAAGCATATGGGCCGATGGATCTAAAGGGACGATGATGTCGAGTCTGCCACCACCCTGATGGCTAGAGACTCTCTCTCCTAAATAGAAGCATCCACCGCCAAGGCCAATCATCAACAGCCTCATACCGGCAAACCCATAAACATAGTTAATGCCCAAACTCCGCTATGGGAAAAAAGGCAACAGCGGACTCTGGGACGGCCTCCCACCTGTCAAAATATAGCCTCATGAGCTTCACCGTCATATCAGCCCCCTCGGCCTGCTCATCACGGGTATCCCTGTTATCCCGGAGCCACCTCAGAGTATCAGGGAACATAACAGTATTGTCTCGAAGATTGAATGTAAAGAGACCAAACATGGCGTATCCCCAAGCCTGCAAAATGGGAGAAACATAAAAGAGGTCAATACACAATAGCTCAAATGAGGAATGCTATCAAAATAAACTGGGGCTGAAATAAAAGAGGAATACAGAAGAAGATGAGTATTGCACCTCCCGAGAAGGGAATAGGAAAAGTGATTTGAAAATCACTTCCAGCGCCTGAAATGCCTCTGTTCTGCGTAAAAACAGAAAAGTCTCGTACGAGACATCATTCCCTCGTACGAGAGATCTCCAGAAAATTCCCAAAAAACCATGTTTTCTTGAGAAATTCCAGAAAAGCCCTGCTTTTAACAGAAAGGTCAGAAAAAGCCCTGCTTTAGACCAAGAGGTCGAATCTAAACCCGGTTCAAGATGGAACATTGAGTCATCAACAAATGGATATTTTCAGAATTGGAACAAGCAAAGTTGTTTCTCAGTACGAATTTATCCTCACCGCGCATCCAAGATCATGGGTGAGCAACAAGAATCTGCATCAGCAAACTCTGAATCCCACGACTGTCATCAAGGTGTAAGCTAATGGCACAGGATTTGCAATCAGTTATCACATGACTGTCATCAAGGTGTAAGCTAATGGCACAAGATTTACAACCGGGTATCCCACGAATGTTGTCAAGACGTAAGTTAATAACACAGGATCCCACCATTTAGAGTCCCATAATTGTCATCAAGACATAAGTTAATGGCATAGGATTCACTTTTCTGGCGGAAAGGCAGTCGCGTCAGAAGGAGAAGCAAGGTCCGAGTAATTGGCGTCTCCACATCCGGGTATCTCACGACTGTTGTCAAGACGTAAGTTGACAACACAGGATCCCACCATTTAGAGTCCCATAATTGTCATCAAGACGTAAGTTAATGGCATAGGATTCATATTTTCAATGGAAAGGCAGTCGCGTTGAAAGGAGAAGCGAGGTCTGAGTAATTGGCGTCTCTAAACCCAGAGTCCGATAATTGTTATCAAGACGTACGTTAATAACATAGGATTCACATTTTCCAACGTAAGGGACAAACTCGTTGGGAAGGAGAAGCAATGTCCAGGCAACTGGCGTCTCCAAAATCGAAGGCGGTTCGTCATCAACAACAGGGAATGTTCAGAATTGGAGTCAAAGAGATTGATTTCCTCAGTATGGATTGCAACTGGAGATGGTTCGTCATCGGCAAAAAGTAGTATATTCAGAATTGGGTCAAGGCTATTGATTCCTCAGTATGGGTACTCTCTAAACTCTAAGCTTTACTTATCGCAAGTTTTGCTTTCAAAAATGATTTTCAAATTACCTTAAACCTCAGTTTTTGCGTATTTTCGGAGTCGAACTACGTTTGGTCTGATTTCCTCCCAAGGAATACGTAGGCAGCTTTTTAGCACGACCATACCCCTAGTTCAAAATGGTGTCTTTTCTATCGACGACGGTACTTCATCCATAAGTATCGAAGCCGAGGGGCTCTGTAGATACCCCATTTTGGACATTCATTTATAATCACACTACTTCTGTGTCTAGCCTTTGATTTGGGTCAAAACTCGTTAAGTTGGACATGTTTCGTGAAGTTTCTGACTGACTCCGTTAGTTAGGGGCCAAACTGAACATTAAAACTATTACAGAGGGAAAATAAGTGATTCCAGCACTTAGATGCCTCGTACGAGACATTGATGTCTCGTACGAGGTATCCCCCTCGACAGTCAGGTTTTTGGTCAGTTTCCTTGTTGATGTTAACCCCTTTTTTTGCAAACACTCATGCAATCTGGGAAAACCTAATGGCCGATCCTAGAGTCCAAAAATACCTCTGTGGAGATCAACTCATTGATTCCCACTTCAACTTACCTTCTTGGCCAAAACCCTAGGTCAAAAATCTCCTATAAATATAAGGTTCTTGAACCAGAAAAAGGGTAGACTCTATATTCACCAAACAACCACTCAAAATCTGGCCAAAGAAGTTCTTCTAATCAGCCCCTCTCTGATACCCACGAAATTTGGAGGATCAAGGCCTTTAGTCAAGGCCATCCATAGGATTCTTGAAGAAAACGCTTAGGTAAATCTTTGCTTTTCTATCTTCTCATCTCCTTCTTTGTGTTTGAAGTAGTGTGATTCCATTAAAGGATCAGCCTAGAGCCTCTCCAACCCATGGAGATGGTCTCGAAGCACATGATCCGACATTCCAAATAAATAAGTCATTATTTATTTGTTTGTTTTTATCTTTTGGTACACGAATGCATGATTTTGAAACGATGATGATGATTTCTTAGCAAGATCAATCCTAGATTTTGGGTGAATTGGGTGCTCCTTGACCTTCCCAATTCATAACTTAACCCCCGAATCCAGACATCTCGGTCCGTGTTCCGACAATAACATGGTGGCGACTCTCAAATCAACAAGAAGGTGAATCGAAGGTCGAAAGCGTGCCATCGAAGCAAAAACCTCACGCGCAAACAATATGTCCAAAACCCAAAGTCCACTCCATAAAAGGACGAAGACCCCAAGAGGGAGGACACCACTCAATGTCAGCCGATACCCAAGATGCAAAGAACTTCTTCCAACCGTCTTCAGACAAATCCCAAATCAGCAATTTTCTCCTGTGAACAGCAAAAGGTGACAAGTCACCCTCCGAAGAATAAACCCTGAAATGTTCCCAGAGCCATATGGTCAGAAACATGGGGCTTCCCCTATACATCTCACCCGTTCGATGCAACTCATCAAGGCCGTGCAGGGTCTCCCCCACTATAAGAGGGATTATACTAAATTGTTGCTCCTTGGTCTGCAAGATAATCTCAGCCAACTGCGCATCCGCTGTCCCGAATGAGGTAACGAAAAGAACTTCGCTGAAAAGACAAGTTGCCATGGCATTCCTCTTGAAAGACTGGACCGCCATTTCATCCGAATGCAAGCTGAAAAATATCGGCAGCTCGGTTATATCTACCATGGTACCATGCAACATCTTCTTCACATCTTTGATAGGGAGGTTCAGCAAGTCAGACCAAGAATCGATCACACCTCTATGGTATTTAGGGACGGAAATGTGACCCGCCAATGGCATACCGAGAATGGCCCCAAAATCATCAACAGTCGGTACCATTTCATTCGCCGAAAAGTTGAAAGTGTGACTGTCACAATCCCAAAAGGCTGCAGCAGCCTTCAAAAAGTCCCAATCCGGCTTTAAGGTCCAAAGCGTGAAAAGAATTCGGAACCCAAAATCCTTCACAAAAGCCTTCTTGGGGTGGGTCTTGAAAGAGTAAACAAAGGTTGATAAATCCTTCTCATACTCACCAACAACCTTAGTATCAAGAACAAAAGAATTGAAGGCCATGGAAAGTGTGGATCGCAAGCAAAATTGAGCAAGAAAAGAATATTAAAATATGGGAGAAAAGAGCTGTTGGAAGAATGTGTTCGAATAGAGCCTGATATTATAGCTGTTGGAGATCTTTTGGCCAGCAAATGTCAAGCCCCGAAATTCGCTCCCCAGAAGCGCGCGCCTCCCGCCACCCATTTGGGAAGCGCGCGCGTCTAAAAACCATCAGCCGAGGCGCCCGCCTCCCACCTCAAGAATGCCTCAACAGGCCCTTGTCAAGAGAAGAAGTAATGCAGGAGCAAAGGTCTGGACACTCCCAACATCAACAGGCCCGAAGTTCTTCATCAAAGCCACAACAATCTCTACCCTCGAACATATAGTTGGGCACGCGTTAATTTGGTTTGCCCCTAAGGCATGTTTGAATCAAAGTAAGATAAAAACTCTCACTAAAAGTAGGTTGTGTCTCTCTTTCTCTCTCTTACAAAAGTGAAAGTCAATCTCGATGTTTTCCCCAGTCCGCAGTCAACTATGCCCGCACCCCGTAAAAGTCAAAATGCGACTCCAGACAGCACACATCAGAATACAGCTTCAAAACAGTAAATTTGGTCCACGGTGAACCACCGAAATCACCTCCTCATCAGTAAATTCTACTTAACAAATTCACATTCATCTCTAGTCCCCTATACAGACTATACATCAGCAGGCAGACTCTCGAGTCCCTCTACATCAATAGGCAGACTCTCGAGTCCCTCTACATCAGCAGGCAGACTCTCGAGTCCCTCTATGTTAACAGGAAGACTCTCGAGTCCCTCTGCATCAATAGGCAGACTCTCGAGTCCCTCTACATCAGCACGCAGACTTTCGAGTCCCTTAGCAGGCAGACCTTCGAGTCCCTCAGCAGGCAGACCTTTGAGTCCCTCTACATCAGCAGGCAGACTTTCGAGTCCCTCTACATCAGCAGGCAGACTCTCGAGTCCCTTTACATCAGCAGGCAGACTTTCGAGTCCTTCTACATCAGCAGGCAGACTTCTGAGTCCCTCTACATTAGCAGGCAGACTTTCGAGTCCCTCAGCAGGCAGACCTTCGAGTCCCTCAACATCAGCAGGCAGACCTTCGAGTCCCTCTACATCAGCAGGTAGACCTTCGAGTCCCTCTACATCAGCAGGCAGACTTTCGAGTCCCTCTACATCAGCAGGCAAACCTTCGAGTCCCTCTACATCAGCGGGTAGACTTTTAAGTCCTTCTACATCAGCAGGCAGACTTTTGAGTCCCTCTACATCAGGCAGACTTTTGAGTCCCTCGGCAGGCAGACCTTTGAGTCCCTCTACATCAGCAGGCAGACTTTCGAGTCCCTCTACATCAGCAGGCAGACTTTTGAGTCCCTTTACATCAGCAGGCAGACCTTCGAGTCCCTCTACATTAGCAGGCAGACTTTCGAGTCCCTTTACATCAGTAGGCAGACTCTCGAGTCCCTCCAGTCCTTTATACGGACTCTAAATTTTGGCCACGATTGGCCAATTTCTATCACCGTACCTTTTCCATCAGTAAAAGTCGCTCACACAGGGAGCGCACTCCTATCTCTTGTAATTTCAAGATTCTAGGCAAGAGAGGTATAAGACCATTGTTGCATTCACTTCTTGCAAAATGAGTGAAGGGCAACAGGTGATTCCTCACATGCTTAAAATGAAAGGTTATGTGGAGCATCTTGAGAAACTTGGTTATCCAATCCCATTGGAGCTAGCCACAGATCTCATTCTTAATTCATTGCCTAAAAGTTATAATCAGTTTGTGATGAATTATAACATGAATGGAATGGTTAAGAATCTCTCCGAGTTGCATGGGATGCTTAAAACTGCGGACATGAAGATTGTGGAGAAATGTTCTCCTGTGCTCTTGGTTCATGATGGGAAGAAGCCTGGTGCCAAAGGAAAGGGTAAGGCAAAAGTTGTCAAACCCAAGATAAGCAAGGCAAAGGTTGCCAAGGCTTCTGAGGCAAAACCCGATTCACAAAAGGATGCAATCTATTTCTATTGTCAAGAAATTGGTCATTGGAAACGTAATTGCAAGGCTTTCTTGGAAATGTAAATCATTCTTATTTGTGGCATTGCCGTCTTGGTCATATTGATGAGAAGCGTATCTCAAAACTCTATGGGGACGGTCTCTTGGGTTCATGTGACCTTGGGTCATATGATACTTGTGAGTCGTGTCTTCTTGGGAAAATGAATAAGACACCTTTTACCAAGCTAGGTGAAAGGGCAAGCGACTTATTGGGGTTGATACATTCCGATGTATGCGGACCATTAAGTAGTAATGCTAGGGGAGGATTTCAATACTTCATAACCTTCACTGATGATTATCGTAGATTTGGGTATGTTTACCTAATGAAACATAAAAGTGAAGCATTTGAGATATTTAGAATATTTCAAAATGAAGTAGAAAAACAACTTGGCAAAAGTATTAAGACACTTCGATCAGATCGAGGTGGAGAATACTTAAGTCATGAATTTGATGATCATCTAAAGAATTGTGGAATAGTTTCACAATTGACTCCACCCGAAACACCACAATGTAATGGTGTGTCCGAGAGGAGAAATCGGACTTTGTTACACATGGGATATCCTAAGGAAACTAAAGGATATTACTTTTACAACCGAGAGGACAACAAAGTGTTTGTTGCCCGAACTGGTGTCTTTCTAGAGAAACAGTTTCTCTCCAAAGAAATCAGTGGGAGTAAAATAAATCTTGAAGAAATTTGAGACCCAGAAAATAACATTGAACCAGAAGTGGAACAAGAACAAGAACCACAAGGAGTTGTGGAACCTGTTCAAAATACACAAGTAACTCGCAGATCTGGTAGGTTACGATCCGAGCCCGAGAGATATGGATTTCTCGTAACGGATAGTAATGAGGTGGAAATCATTGAGAATGATGAACCGACAACCTATCAAGAGGCGATGTCTTCTCCTGATTCGGACAAGTGGCTTGGAGCCATGGAATCCGAATTGCAATCCATGCAAGACAATCAAGTTTGGAACTTAATTGATTCACCCGAAGGTGTAAAAACCATAGGATGCAAATGGGTCTTCAAAAAGAAGACTGACATGGATGGGAAGGTGCATACTTACAAAGCTAGACTTGTAGCGAAGGGTTATAGGCAAGTTCATGGTATTGACTATGATGAAACCTTTTCACCCATAGCAATGATCAAGTCTATAAGAATTTTACTTGCCATTGCCGCATATCATGACTATGAAATATGGCAAATGGACGTCAAAACCGCTTTCCTAAATGGAAAACTACAAGAGGATGTGTATATGACACAACCGGAAGGTTTTGAACAGAATTCTAAGGTATACAAATTGCAGAAATCCATTTATGGATTGAAGCAAGCTTCTAGGAGTTGGAATCTCCGTTTTGATGAATCGGTCAAAGAGTTTGGTTTCATCAAGAACGAAGATGAGCCTTCTGTATACAAGAAGATTAGTGGGAGCATAGTGCTATTCCTTATTTTATACGTGGATGACATATTACTCATTGGAAACGATATTCCTACACTTCAGTCTGTGAAGGCTTGGTTAGGAAAATGCTTCGCAATGAAAGATATGGGTGAAGCCACATATATACTTGGCATTAAAATCTATAGAGATAGATCAAGGAGGCTACTTGGTTTAAGCCAAAGTACATACATTGACAAGTCATTAGAAGATTCCGTATGGAAAATTCTAAAAGAGGAACCTTACCAGTGTTACATGGAGTTTCTCTAAGCAAGACTCAATGTCCTAAGACAAAAGATGAGCTTGAGAAAATGAATGATGTTCCATATGCTTCGGAAATTGAGTCCATCATGTATGCCATGTTTGTACTAGGTCGGATGTATCTTATGCTTTGAGCATGACAAGAAGATACCAATCCGACCCCGGTGAAAATCACTGGGTGGCTGTAAAAGCAATTCTTAAGGACTTGAGAAGGACTAAAGACTCGTTTTTGGTCTATGGATGAATGGAAGATGATCTCGTTGTAAATGCTTACACAGATGCAAGCTTCCAAACCGACAAAGATGATAGTCGATCGCAATCGGGTTTTGTGTTTATGTTAAATGGTGGAGTTGTAAGCTGGAAGAGTTCCAAGCAAAGTACAACCGCTGATTCTACAACGGAAGCTGAGTATATTGCTGCATCAGATGCTGCAAAGAAAGCTGTTTGGATTAAGAAGTTCATTACTGAACTTGAAGTGGTTCCTAGTATTGCTAATCCAATAGACCTTTATTGCGATAATAATGGTGCTATTGCTCAAGCAAAGGAACCGAGAGCACATCAGAAATCCAAACACATACTTAGGCGTTTTCATATCATTCGAAGGTCATGTTAATATATGCAGTGTACCTACTGATGACAATGTTGCGGACCCTCTAAGAAAGGGACTTCCACAAGCTAAACATGAAGGTCATGTTAGGTCCATGAGTATTAGATACATTGGAGATTTGGGCCTAGGGCAAGTGGGAGATTGTTGGAAGTGGTGCCCCTAGGCACGTTTAATAAACGTTGTAATTGTTATCATTTATTTCATATCAATAAAGAGATGTTTTGATTATTATTGTTGTTCATGTTTACTTATAATAATCTCCGTCCCTAGTACTTGTTAAGAACTAGTATAAAGGCTAAATGATCATGGGATGATCATGTTAGATTTATGGGTACTTGTTTGGAACAAGGTACTGGACACGACCCGCTGTCTGAGATTTATGTCATGGTCTATGTCGTACATATATCTCATATTAGTTATGTCATTTGAATCCTTAGAAATGAAGTTATTATAGTCTTCCACTTGATGAACATTATGTTTGACATATTCAAACGCTACCTTTAACCGGGTAGTTATAAAGGGTATGATTCGCATAATCGGATTCACGTAGGGAAGAGTAATAAGTTAAATGGATTTTTCCTTCTTCAGAGAGATGTCAAGCTTAGGCCTCTCGTAGGAATGATGTTGATGAAAATGTTCGACCGGACTCAAATGAATTGATTAGATCAATGTCATTTGGATTATCAACATATTCGGAATCGAGAAAGTATTGAACAAAACAAGTTGACTTGTTGACCATGACTTGTGTTCAATGACATCGTGGACAAAGGGATTGTGACATGTTCTAAAAGAATGCGAACTTTTATCTAGTTATTCTATTTGGGTAGGTATGACGGTTTGCTAGAACCTAATCATATCTTATGGTTTCATGTTTGAACCCATTGCCAACTTAGTGTAATCCTAGAGGGTCACACACAATAGAACGAATCTTAAATAAGGACTATATCGGAATATTGAGTCGAATGATATTGGGAAATCTGGGGCAGGTGTGTCACCGCACAAAATGGTTTGGGCGGCCGCACAGCTTGGCTCAAAAAGTACCAGAAACCTTCCAGATAGATGTGCGACCGCACAAGTGGTTTTGGGCGGCCGCACACCATGTCGGGACTGGTTTCCTGATTTAATTAGGAAAAGGATTTTGGACGGGTTTTGAAACAAGTTTCCTATTTGGAATAGGTCTAACTTGAATATAAACAGCCAAATTCAGGCCAGAATAATCTCTAGCTTTTGTGCAAGTCTCCAAAGAGTTTGAGAGAGTTTTATTTTGTTATAAGATATCCTAGATTGAAGAACAAAATAATACACAAATAAAAATTCCATATAGTTCATATTGATTGTGAAAACGTGTTTCACAATTTTGGTCTTGCAACCAAGATCAAGTGTTCTTGATATTCGTTCAAGGTGTGGATACCGCTAGAGGGTGAAGCTCATCATGTTCAAAGTTCGTGTTTTTACTTGTTCGTGATTAAAGCTTCAATTTCTCCACCAAGATCAAAGACCAAATTCAAAGTCATCAAGGGTTAGTTTTCTAGTATTCATATTGCAAGTATTTGATTCAATCATATGAATGGATATATGGGCTTTGGGTTTCATAAAATTTTAAATGTTATTTTCCGCTGTGCATGTTACTACGAAACCCAACATTTGGATCTTCTTCTTCGACCATTTCTTCCTTTTTAGCGACCAACGACAAGTTCTTTGTTTTTCCTTCCATCTCTTAATGCTATGGAGCTTGATATCAAAAACCTTGAGGTTGGCATAGAGGCTTCTGAGTGACATATCATCTAGTAGCTTGGTATCTTCAAGAGTGTTTCCTTTGTGAAGATATTGAGAACCAAGAGCGGCTAGAAAATTTACATTGATTTATTTCTTGGTAAGCTTCTTTCTAAGTGCGGTATAAGTACTTACGATCTCACAATAATGATCACAAGTGGCTCTAAGTGATTCACCGAGGATCTTGGCAAAGTTGTTGAATCTTCTTTGAATAGCAAACTTTTTGCTTTCTTTGCAAGCTTGATCTCCTTCGATGTAATCTTCAATTGCATCCCAAAGTTCTTTTGCGGTAGCAGATTCCATGATTTGTCGATGCTGAGATGTACTTAAAGTACTTAGGAGTATGCTCTTTGCTTTCACATCCATTCCAACCAGTCTTTTCTCTTCATCGGTCCATTCAGCTTTTGGTTTCTTGATCGACGGTATGTCTGCATTGGTTTCTGGATTCAGATTCGCTTTCATTGGGAAGTATGGTCCAATGGTAATACAATCGCCGAGTTGCTCGTCCATGGAGTAGAACTGAGTTAGAATGCTGTGATTCTATTCGTCAAAGTTATCTTCGTCGAACGTTGGAACGTGAGTGAAGTTAACCGTTGCCATAGTTTTCTGACTTGCCATTTTGAATCGGCACCCAGGCTATTAAGCTTGAAAAACAAATGTTTTATGAAGGTGTTAGCTCTGATACCACTTGTTGGTCCCAAAGACACAACAAGGGTATGAAAAGAGGCTAGAGGGGGTGAATAGCCTATTTAAAATTATCAACCCTTTTTAAAAATTCAACCTTATGCTTACTATTGAGTTTTGTGGTCAAGTAAAAACCACTAGTTCAAAGTAAAATGCACAGCGGAAGTTTTCGATAAAAAGGAGGTAGAGTTGGTTTTGAAGATAAAAACGACTAGGTAGGCAGATTGCGGTCGGGAAAGATTGATTGAACAAGTAAACTGAAAATGTTCAAAGGTAAGCAAGGATGCGGCAAGCAAATTTGCGGTAGGTAACCTTGCGGTCGGCTATGTGCGGTAAGCAAGGTTACTGACTAGGTAGGTTGAAAAATGAAAGTTTGTGTCTGAGAGGTTTGGTAAATTGATAAGTAGTCAGAGATAGTAACTTGGGCAGAAGGCAAGCAACAAACAAAATTCACAACAAATTGAATATCTGTGAAGATCAAAATACTAAACGACAAACAAGATTAATAAGAACAATAAGAACACTTTCTGAAAGTAAATTTGCAGAAAGTAAATGACACAATGATTTGGAAAGGTTTGATTTGTTAAAAGATCTACGTCTTTTACCAAGATGGTCAGTCTTGGATATTGAATGGAGGATATATTAATTCTCTTGAGTATAAATTACAAAGATGAAGAACTGAATTAACTCCTACTTTCTATGAAGAACAAATCCTAGACTTAGACCGGTGTATCACTAATGATGCAATCTATGTGATTGATCAATCGGGGTGTGTGTGTGTGTAAGAAACAAGAGCTCTATGTAATCTATATGATGGAGAGGCTAATGAATCTTTAAGTGTTGCTGGGCTTGAGATTTGATATTCTTGAAGGTTGCTGGGGAGCTTTGAAGATTTGAAGGCGATTGCTTGAAGATTCAAATGATTCTAGAAATCTTGAGTATGATCTTCAATCACCAAGTATTTCAACAGCAATTGGTCTCTTTGAATCTCAGCACACTTTCAATGAAGAAAGTAAGGACTATTTATAGCCTTGGGTGAGAGAGATAGCTGTTAGAAGATGATGAGCTGGAGCAATCTGATTGTTGCTCATATTTTTGTCTTCTAGTTGCAGAAGTTAGTGGGCAAGATGTACTATCTTATACCAGACATAACAACCAAATTCAAATTTGAATTTGCAACGTTCTACAAAAGATTTGTCTTTTCTTGGCCTTCATATGGTTGTGCGGTAGGTAAGATCTGCGGTCAGGAGGACATGCGGTCGCTTAGTTTCTTGTAGCAAACGGTAGCCAAAAACCAACATTGAGTATGCGGTCGCTAAATGAGCTTGCGGTCGCCATAGCCCAAGCGGTCGCTTAGCTATGCGGTAGCATAGTTGAGGTAGACAGACATAGCTATTTTCACCATATCAGCAGCAGCAGCATTTCTTCAAAAATTTGAGGGGCTAATCTTCTAAGCCTAGATAAATTAAAAATGGACTTAACTAATGAAGTCATAAAACTTCTTACAATAATACCTAAAGTCCATAGAAAGTAAAATAAGGTTATGGGATCAATCAAATCTAGGTAATAGGAGTGGTTTATAATATGCATACCCAACAAATATTAATCCTAAACCCTTTAGGAGAAATAGGTCAAAACCCGCCAAAACACGAAATCAGAAAACTGGGCCTCAACAGGGCGTGCTCGGCCGAGTCCTTTAAGGTGCTCGGCCGAGCACCTCTGTGCCAGAACATTTTGAAACTCATGCTCGGCCGAGTCATGTGATGTGCTCGGCCGAGCACCACCAGAAATTCGTTTTTAGCCTTTTAAACAATTCGTTCTTTTGTGTGTGACCCCATAGGATTATATTAAGTTGGCAATGAGTCAAACCAAGGTCAAACCCATAAGTCATGAGCGGACTCTAGCAAGCCATCATGACTACCCAATTAATATAACTTAAAGAAGTTCCTTATCCTCATAGAACATATCACAATCCTTTTGTCACGCGATATCATATTGAACATAAGTCATGGTTAACGTCAACTTATCTCGTTCAATGCTTTCTCGATCCTGAGTAGATTGATTATGAGCAAATGATATTGATCACATCAATTCATTTGAGCGTGGCCACGCATTTCATCAATCTCACTCTACGAGTATCCTAAGCAGATATCTCTCTTGAGGAGGGACAAATTCCCTATTGACTTATCATTCTTCCCAACAAGAATCCGATTATGCCAATCATAGCCTTTATGACTACTTGGTTAAAGGTAGCGGTTGACTACGTCAAACATAATGTTCATCATGTGGAAGACCATGATAATCTCAGGTCTAAGAATATCAAATGATATAACTACATGAGATTTAATTATGATATCTGACCATGACATAAATCTCATAGGTGGGTAAAGTCCAGTACATGTTCTCCAACAAGTAACCATAAGTTTAATTTGTATCACATACACCTGATCATCATATGATCATCGATTAAACTTATACTAGTCCTTCATAAATACTAGGGACGAATATTATTATAATAAACATGTAAAACATTGTGAATACCCCTTTCCATCATACGGGCGACGCACGGGAAGTCTTTCTTTTTATTTATCTTTATTTATCTTTTCTATGGGATTAGGATATTCAAGTTGGAATTCAACTTTATTAAGAGTCGCCACATTGTTTTATCGAGCTAAAACATTGAGAAAAAGCTAACAGAGAGGGTTCGGGGGTCAAGTTACGATAAGAGAAGAATATCAAGTTATCACTCCTATCGCCCGATAGATCGAACTTTCTATCATGATGAATGTGTTATTAGTGTGTTAGTGATTAAGACCGGATCCGAAGATTTCCTACGTTCCTCTCGCGATGAGAAGCTCAGGTCAGCGTAGTTCGCACATAATCGGAATAAAGAGAAGAAGCAGGATCATGCATAATGAAGGGGGAGGAGAAAGAATCATACAAGATGATCACATCCTAGAATAATGATTATACCATTGATAAGATCAATGTGTATTCGTCATATTCATCCTTGGAGAATTACTGATTATGGGAATAATTACCTAAAGTCTAGGTTTTAGAAGTAGTTCCTAGATCTCGTTGATCAACATCGGCTATGCATTATAAGTAGAGATTAAAACATTAGATCTAGCATGTTCAATCTAACATAGTAATAAGAATATCATGAATCTGTATGAATGAACACATACACATGAAGATCGCTACCCTAGTCATAGAGCATATTATGAATTCTAGCAGGAACTTGAAGAACATATTATGAATCATATGAATATAGGCGTATAAACATAATGAAACTAGCATAAATCAGATCTAAACTAAGAAAACATGACAAATTCTCACCAATCTTGACAAGAACAAAGTCGAATCTCTTTCGCGGATTCGCCGGACCTTCGGGATTGCTAGAAAGGCTTTGAGAGAGAGTTCTGCCGTCAGTTTAGGCTGTAGAACTCGGGGGAGAGAATTGTGTTTTTTTTTATGAACTGGGGTTACCTATTTATAGGGTTTCTGACCTGGAAAGAGTGGCCACCCGGACCCTCCTAGACTGGCCGCCCGGCTGGTCCAAGTGGTTGGCTCGGTTCCCAATGCTTTGATCAGCTTGGACTCTAGAGGATGATGAGATAACGTCTATCTTTGCAGCTTCATCCGGTCAGGTCGTCAATATCGGCTTTTCAGAAAATCCTGGATAAGTCCTGTGCAGTTCGTAAAAACCTGGGAAGTCCTTGTGAGTTCTAGAATGCCTAATAACTCATTTTCAGGTTGGGTACGAATAGTAGCCACTCAGCGACGTTTCTTGCAAGGCATGGAGGGTCGTCGATTAAGAAAAGGAACCGATCTGAAACATGAGTTCCAAATCGAGAGAGGAATAAGAAAGAAGGTGACCAAGTTGGTCGAGTGGTTGGACCTATGTTTGGCTACCTACGTATCCAAAGGGAATCAAGCCAGTCATAGTTCAAGCATATGAGGGAGAAAGAAATGAGACATCATCTTTTCACTGGGGATAGACAAATATTCGTCAAGCAATAAAGTCACGTGGACCCTACTGGGGAGAAAAGAAAAAGAAACGAAACATCATTGAGCAATAAATTCGTTGCAGATAGACTTTACAGAAACGAATCATCGTAGAACAAATAAAGTCGTTGCAGAGGGACTTTACCGGGGAATGAGATAAATAGGAGGAAACCAAAAAGAAACGAAACATCATTAAGCAATAAAGTCGTTGCAGATAGACTTTACAGAAACGAATCATCGTAGAACAAATAAAGTCGTTGCAGATGGACTTTACTTGGGGAAAGAGGAGAGGTCATATGCACGGTTCGACAAGAAGTTTAAAGAATCGAGAACAAAAAATAGGGATGAATTCTAACTTCCTATAGAGCATACATAATCGCATAATTTATTGGTGAGCTACGGTACTTTGAGAAGTGCAGTTCCTCAGCATCGCAGAATCCGGTAACAGGTAACGCCGATTGTCTAGATCTCACATGGTGTTACGCCTATAACTTTCTCAACATGAAGGGTTTATGGATGCAGCCCACCTCCAATTATAATTTTTTGGGTTTACGGAGCTTCCGACCTCCAATTATAAATTGATTTAGTTATTTAAGGATTTTATGACGGTTTCCTTAATTCGCCTTCGGGTTTATGGATGTTTCCTACCTCCAATCATAATTTTAGGGTTTAAGGACGTTCCCAGCCTTTGATTATAGATTGTTTTAGTGTTTTACGCGGTCTTCCGGACCTTTTTAGTTAAATTTGGTGATTTACACGGTCTTCCGGACCGAATTTGGTTAAATTTGGTTATTTACGCGGTCTTCCAGACCGGATTTGGTTAATTTTGGATTAACAATAAGCTGAGGGGGTAAATTATAAAATTTCTTGCCTGGAGGAATAACTGGCCGCGCTGCAAAACCTTCTGATTGGTTGATCTTCGTATGCGGGGATTGCTTATGGGCGCGCGAGATGGAGGGATGAGATCTTGCCACGTCGCCTGGACACACTGGCCGCGTGGCTAGTCCCTTTGTTTGACAAACCCTACAAACAGCCGCCGGCTGTCTCTTTCCTCTCCACTTTTCCTTCCTTTTGTCGAGATTTGAGAGAGAAAAAGAGAGCTTTTGAGATTTTTCATCATTATTGCGATGGATCTTGAGTATATCTTTGGTGCGGGGCAACCGTATGAGCAGGATGCAGGTGCGGGACAGCAGTTTGAGCAAGGTGGTGGTGCGGGACCCCAGTTGGAACAGGGTGAAGGTGCGGGGTAGCATCAACAGCGGGCGAGGATGGCTTCGCGAAACTTCCGTCCTGATGAGTGGCGTTTCACAATGGGACAACACTTCAACTTGTATGTGGGTGTCGAAAAACATTGGTCTAGCGGGAGACTGATGGAGACGAAGGAGGTAACGATCTCGCTTTATTGCTTTTTTGGTATTTTTATGCCTTTTATTTCATACTTGTTGTATTACTTTTTTAGACTGTGTTAAATTAATCGTTCGTGATTATTTAATCTTTTGAGATTTGTTGATTAATTTTTGGGGACGGCAAATATATGCGCAAATAGATAAAATAAAGCATGCATGTACACTTTAAATTATAGCACATAATTGCTAGTTGGTTAACATACCTTTGCTGTGTTTACCTGCAGAGGATGAAATCTCGTGGGTCCACGAGAGCGGTGGCAGAGCTGTGGCAGAGTTTGCCGCCGGGTGGTGCGGTGAAGGAGAGGATCCGGGCTCTGGGCTTCGTTCCGTTTATTGATGCTGTACGGGCTATAGAGGGGACCCAGAAGGTGATGGGTCTGGTTGAGGTGATGAGGGAGTATGGGTGGGGCACCACCCACACGTTCTATTTTAGTTGGGGAGAGGTAACTGTTACTCCTACCAACTTTGCTGCTATCACGGGGCTTATGTTCACGGACGTGGAGCTACCTTTTGATGAATCCGTGGCTGCGGACCCGCACCGTCAGGTGGATCTGATTGGGATGCCATTGGGGTAAGATGTGAAGGGAAACAGCTTTGAGGCGGGTCGTCTGAGGACCTTGGTGGAGGAGGCTATCTGGGATTATGTTGAGGGTGTTCACGACACTGACTGTCTAGTGCGGGCCTTTCTGTTGTACAGCGTGTCGCAGACCCTGTTCCCGAGTAAGGGGACTTTTTGCTCTAGCTGATTTGGAGCAGGCGAGCCAGGTTTCTTGGGGCGAAGCTGGGCTGGCGGAGATGTATAGAGCCCTTGATGTCTGCTCGAGGTCCAGTACCTCATCTTTTGACTGTTTTTAGTTTGCTTTCGAGGTATATCTCTGACTCAATCTTTTTCATTACATTTTTTTTTTTTTTTTTTTTGGCGAAAAGAGGACGGTACCTCCCTAGATTTTATTAGCAGAAATGAAAATTACAAAAATGGTGGGGGACATGACAACCTCAACCACCAGAAAGGAGCCTAAGGGGAAGGTCTTACACAGGTTGTAAGAACCTTTACAATAAAGGGAGGGGTGGCTACAAAATAAAGAGAATAATAAATATAAGTATCTAGCCATCTAAAAAAGAACATCAAAGTCTAAGAGAAGGCACTTGAGCTTTATCAAGCTTAAAAGCCCCCTTACAATTATTAGGAAGGTCATCAAAAGAGAGAAAATCTGCATTATGAAGAAGAGAGTAACCAAGATTAGCTAGCCCATCCGCCACTTTGTTGCCTTCTCTGTACACATGAGTGATCCGAGTCTGCATAGTAGAGATGAGCCCCATAATTCTGCGAATAAGGTAAAGAATTCGCCAAGGAATATGATATTCTCTTAGCAAAATCTTAACCAACACTTCTGAATCAAGCTCTATCCATAGAGAAGTAATGCCAAACGCAGAAGCTAACAGTAAGCCATCAAGGAGTGCGTGAGTTTCAGCCCACATATTCGTGTTCTCACCATAGAACCGAGAGAAAGCAAAGAAAAAGTCCCCATTCTGATTTCTAAAAATTCCCCCACCCGAAGCTGGGCCCGGATTACCCTTTGAAGCACCGTCCGTATTAAGCTTAAACTCCTCATTAGTAGGGGCTTTCCAAACAACAATCTTAGGAATCTTCGCAGGAGGGGAAGATAAATTGACTCTAAATAAAGAAGACATCCGCATATCTAAATGGGATCCTCGAAACTCCAATTTGAAAGCTTTAATGATAGAAGCAATCTCATAAGTTATAGAATTAATTACCTCCAGCGGGGTCACTTTGTGCCCTTCAAACCGAGATTTGTTTCTAGCCTTCCATAATTCCCAGCAAATAAAAGAAGGCAAGAGCGAACGAAGCCAAGAACTGAGATCAGAATTTGCCTTAGCCGAGCAATACCACCACGCACAAAGAGTCTGCCTAACATCTGTCCCTATTCCAGCAACACCCATAGAATTCCCAAAGAACTTCCATATATGACGGGCCAAATCTCCTTGAATGAGAATATGATTAATGTCATCCCCCTTAGGATTAGCGCAGCAGTGACACATTGAAACCAAGGGAATACCTCTACGCATGCAAGCATGATCAGTGGGAAGGCCATTGTGAAGAGCTCGCCAAAGAAAAACAGAGATCTTAATGGGAATATGTTTATGCCAACATGAAGTGGAAACCATACTTTTAGGGCGGGAGGATCTGATTTCTTTCCAAGCCGAAGAAATCGAAAATTTACCTGTCGAAGATGGGGACCAACAAATCTGATCCTTGTCATTCGAAAGGTGAATATGATTATCTTCAATGGCTCTAAGAAGAGGAATACCAAAATTGTCCACAATATAATTCTGTTTCGGCCGCCCATTTAAGAAAAGAGACGATACCTCAACGTGTTCTTGAGGTAAACCAGCCACAATAAAACCAAGCCAATTTTCATGGATAGAAATGGATCCTTCACCAACCCCCCAATAAATTCTAGGTTCCACTAAGTCTTTAACACCAAGCATACGCCTCCAAACGTGAGAATCAATGGATCTAGGGGCAGCATCCATAGGATGTGTTCCATCACAATATTTGGCTAGGAGAAACTCAGTCCATAAAGAAGAAAATCCCCGAAGCCTCCACCATAATTTCATAGCGAAAGAAAGAGAAATGTCCTCAAACCGCCTTAAGCCAATACCACCTTCATCAGTTGGCCAATACATATGGTGATAAGCTACCCAGTGACATTTATTTTCTCCATCAATCCCACTCCAGAAGAATCTAGCAATCAGCCCGTACAAGGCTTTAATAATACCCTTGGGAGGTTCCATTAAAGCAATGTAATAAAGAGGGATAGATTGAAGACAAGCCTTTATAAGAGTGAGTTTTGC
Organism: Campanula takesimana; assembly: GCA_026119855.1. NCBI lineage: Eukaryota > Viridiplantae > Streptophyta > Magnoliopsida > Asterales > Campanulaceae > Campanula > Campanula takesimana. Next base: position 1,588,284 of record JAOWBW010000194.1, on the reverse strand, counting down.
ACCAAAAGAAAGAAGTTTACCTCGCCAAGAATGAAGCCTATCTTCCATTTTCCGAATAATAGGCTGAAAAAAGCTGTTTTTCTTGCGACCAACGTAGAGGGGGCAACCCAAATAAATGATTGGAAGCTCCTTCTTGATGAAACCAGTCGTATGAGCAATAATAGAGTCTCGAGCTGCATCATGTTTTCCCGTAACAAAGCAAGATTTCGAGGCGTTGATAAGTTGACCCGAGAAAGCTTGGTACCATTCCATACACCTCATATGAAGATCAAGGGAATCTCTACTCCCGTTACAAAAAATCATCACATCATCAGCATAGGCAAGGTGTGATATGACTGGAACATTAGGATGGGTTGTATGATATCTATGATGCTCAAATCTGCTATGTAAGAGATTGATACCACGGCTAAGCACTTCAGCCATAATAATGAATAATGTAGGCGAGATAGGATCACCTTGGCGAAGACCCCTTGTAGAGTGAAAGAAACCACAGCTTTCTCCATTAACAAGGATGGAGTACCAACAAGAAGAAATGCATCTATAGATAATATCAATCCACACCTCAGAAAAACCAAATCTCCGGAGGACCTTGACCAAAGCAAACCAAGAGACACGATCGTAAGCCTTCGACATATCCAGCTTTAGAACAACATTAGATCCCCGGACCTTCTTAGTAAGGGAACTAAACATTTCTTGTGCAAGGAGAGCATTATCATGGATGAGACGGCCTTGGACAAAACCACTTTGTTGAGGAGAAATAATCCGAGGCAGAATATTAGCTAATCTTCGAGTCATAAGCTTCGTGATAATTTTATTCGAGAAGTTGCAAAGACTAATGGGACGCATCTCACCAAAGTTAGTGGGTGCTTCCACCTTTGGAATGAGCACAACAATAGTACTCGTCCAACTTCGAGGCATAGAGAAACCCGAGAAGAAATCCCCAATAGCTAAGAATAAGTCCTCCTTAATGATGTGCCAACACACTTTATAAAATTCTCCTGTAAATCCGTCGGGTCCAGCTGCACTTGTGGCGCTCATACTCGATATAGTCTCAAAAATTTCTTCCCTCGATGGAATGGCTGAAAGGGCATTGTTATCTTCCTCATTGATAATCCGAGGGATGACATGTAGAAGGTCATCAGAGGGAATATCATGAGGAGCAGTGAGCAAAGAAGAGAAAAAATTAACCGCCTCATTTTGAATGTCATCCTTGGAAGTTACCCAATCCCCATTTGTATTACGAATACGATGGATATGTAATTTCTGTCTCTTTTTCTTCACACACGCATGAAAATAAGAAGTGTTACGATCCCCATCCTTAATCCATGAAATATTTGCCCTTTGTTTCCAGAAATCATCTTCAATTTTTAACCGATATGTAAGGTTAGCTTGGGCCAAGTGAAGATCCGCTCTATTCTCTTCTGTAGGGATTTGTTGGTAAACCAATTCTTTTGCAGCAACCTCATTTTCAGCCATCACCACTTGTTGATCAATCCTACCAAAGTGTTCTCTATTCCAAATAGAAAGGGCCTTACGAAGTACTCCCAATTTATTAGCAAACTTTACCATAGGCCTGCCCTCAACCATGTTATCCCACTTTTCCTGAATAAGAGGAAGGAAAGTAGGACTATTAACCCAAGCATTTATGAATCGAAAAGCCCCTCGAGTTGCTTCAGCAGTGACCTTGATAGAAATATGCAGGGGAGAGTGGTCAGAGCAAGTTTTATTCAGATGATCCACTCGGGTCGAATGAAAAATCCGCAGCCACGCCTCATTATAGAAAGCCCTATCCAAACGTTGACAAATGGTCGCCCGCCTCCGTTTATTCCACCACGTATAAGGGTTACCTTGATATCCCGCATCTATCAATCCAGCTCCAATTGAAGCATCAACAAATTCAGCCACCCATTTCTCTTGAATGGGCCTTCCCCCAAATTTCTCCCCTTGATGAGAAACAATGTTAAAATCCCCGGAGATCAACCAAGGAGCATTAGTATCCCCAAAGGATAATAAGGAATCCCACAAAGCTCTCCTTTCATATTTGTCACAGCTAGCATAAACAAAAGAGACCATAACTGCTTGGGGCCATTGATAATGAGAGACACGGAAAGAAATAATCTGATTTGTATCCTCAATAACTTCACAATTTAGGCCATGTTTCCAAAAAACCCAAATAGTACCAGAACAATTAGAGACGCCACCAGAGCAACCAAGTTTACGAGTATAAGACTGGACATTAGACATATCAATCTTTGGCTCATAAAAACCAGCAATAGAAATCCCATGAATCCGAAGAAGCCGTTTAGCCCTTCTCAACGAACCAGAATTACCGATACCACGAATATTCCAACTAAGAACACCAACCATTAAAAACTATTTTAGAAATGAGTAAGAGAGGGGGGATACCTTAATTCCCAGGAGTAAAAGAGATAGGGCTTGAACCAGCCCCTCCATCATTTTTCTTTTCTTTCTTCTTTCGAGACATCACCAATGTGAATCCATCATCATCCATACGTTTTCCACTTGCCTTAAATGCAGAATGTAAAGCCTTGACATGGTCACAAGAAGTGACTCGGGGTGCCCTAGGCGAGAGATTGAGCGATCCTTCCATATTGCAAATGACCTTGTTTTTGGGGGTAGAGATGCTAGGCAGCATTGCTATATCATCTCCGATAGCCATACACAATTTTTTAATGTCTTGTTTTGGGGGAATAACCTCCTGTTTATTACTCCCAATCTGATCATGGATTTTCTCTTTCTTGGACAAAGCATCATTAACTGATTTCGGAAGAATAATACCCCTCCTTGCAACCCTGGGAACTTCCATATGTGTAGTCTCTTTCGAATTATCCTTGCTAGGTTTAGGATCAGCCTGTAAATCCTTTGCATTCTTGTGTTCCTTTTTAGCCAATTCCACACCAGATTTCTCTCCCACTTTTTTTCCATCCTTTTGAGCTTGCTTGTAATTGGTAAGAACACGGCAAGTTGAGTTATCATGCCCAAGCAACGAGCAATGACGACAATACAGAGGCAGATTTTCATATTCAATGTCTTGAAAGAAACTTGGAACACAATCCCCACAATCCACATGTATTTTATCTGGGAGTTTCTTTAAAAGATCAACCTGAACAAGAATTTTAGCCACACTTGGCCTCGATAATTCTGCTGTCGCCTTATCAATTGATAATGGCTTACCAAACGTATTAGCTAGCGAAAACAGGAAGACCTTATTAAATAAATGAATAGGCAGCCCCGGGAGACTTACCCAAACAGGAACAAGAGGGGAATCTTCTTTTGGCCGCCATGAAGGTGTCCAAATCGTAGTTTTCATAGGATACTTAGTTACATACCAGATTTCTTTGGTCCAAAGACGTTGAAAATCTGCCTCATTTGATAGCTGAATCAGCATGTGATGTTGATCAAGATGACCAAGTTTAAAATCACCCTTGAGTTGGAACTTAGCAAAGGCCAAACGAGCAGCCTCCATTGTTGGTCTTCCATTCTTAAACTTTCCTACCAAAGTCCATGCAAACGGCCTAGCAAATGCATCAATGGCAGCTTTTGATAATTTAAGAGAAGGTATCCCTTTGTGCAATGTCGAGGGAATGATAGGAATCTCAGAAACGGGTATTGATGGCTTAGATCCAAAGAGAGAGGCGAAAGATTTGTTTGGTGGAGGGGTTTGAGCGGCTGCAACATTAGGGTTTGGGGAGATCATAGCGTTAGGGTTTGAGGAAACCCTAATCGCTTCTTCCTGCACTTGCGTATCATTGGGGGGCGGGCCAAGGCCCATGGACGGGATTACTGGAGGATTAGCAGCCATAGCCACGATGAGGCTGCCGGATGAACCTAGGGAAACCCTAGGAAACTCTAGGAAGACCTAGAAGACGAAGGAAAAAAGGAGGAGAGAGCTTACAAGTGTTTATACGAGGAAGAATCATAGCAAGGCAGAAAGATTCAATTTAGACATAATCTTTTTCATTACATGTCTGTCTATTGTTTTAGAACTGTATAGACTGAAGATATTGTTTTTCTCCACAGGTGTGGGTCTACGAGCTATTCCATATTGTTCCCTTCCTCGTGCAAGGGGTGAAGGAAGTCCCGGTTATGCGATTCTGGGCAAAGAGCAACCGGTTGGAGGGCCGCGGCAAGGCCAAGAAGACTCCCGATCTGGGGATTTTTACTGCAAAGTTGCGTGGTCCGCTGCATGAGGACTTTCAGCTATTTCCTTGGTCAGATCAGGTGTTGGTAGGGGTTGGTCAGGCTCAGGATTTTACTACTTCCCGCTGCTTCTTGACAGGGTTGACTAGGGACGCCATGTATCTTGGCGAGAGAGTCTACAGGCAGCATAGCAGACATCCTATTTTGTGGGCCCCGAGCGAGCCTCCGAAGGATATGCTATATCCTGCTAGGTTGAGGAGGAGCGGTGACTACCGGGTCAGGACTCCGGCCCATTTGTACCAGAGTGGGGCTGATTACGAGTGGTTCGTAGTGAACGTGTTGGTGAGCCCACAGGTGTTGGCGAGGAGGCAGGCTGGTGCCTATCTGACTAGCTCGAGTAGTGGAGCTAGATATGTATGGATATGCCGCGGTTCCCAGACAGTATTCGGATGCAGCGGGGTAGTGCCGAGGGTGATTTCGATCTGACTCCAACTGAGGCTGATGAGGTCACTGGGCTCAGCTTCCTCTGCTTGGAGCTACGGTATGATACCTTTTGATTTCTGTCTTGCACACACACTATAGAATTGTATCTGAACTGTGCTTATTGTCTCAGGTGACTCGGTGTCGCGACCCCGAACCCCGCGGGCCCGAGATGGCGAGCTGGACGTCGACTTAAACAATAAACTCTAAAATAATGGAGATAAAAATTTCCTTTTATACCAAAAGAGGATAACACAAAGTTTTGGAAAATAATTTAACAACGACAATGAACTAGTGTAAGACCCATAAGCTCACACTACAAAATAATAAAATATACAAATCTTAGTGACGTCAAAGTGTGGTACAACTATCCCCAAAAGAGTTACACATTTATATAATGTAAACCCACCAATATACACTTGCCCCAAAAGCTCAACCCTCGCGACGTCCTGTCTCGGGATCAGCAAGTCTAATCCTTTCCACCTGGGGGGGTTAAGGAAAAACAAAGACAAAGGAAAAGGGGGTGAGATAAATCTCAATAAGTTACTAATGCAACTACATGACATGCTATGATGCAATAATCAATAATAAATCACATAACACATAGCAATTATCATATACTAGACAGCAGCGGAAATAAACACATAACAAAGGATATAGCCAAGGTTTTCCCAAACTGATAAACCAAATAAAGGTCGCTGCGCAGCTTCAATAATCAACCATCAACATCTTCATAATAGCATGAAAGCCGAAGAGAAATCCCCGGTACCGGAACCAATAACAAAGTAATGTGCCACAAAGGGCGGGAGCCATGCCACAAAGTCATGCTCCAAACGTCTCAACCAAGGCCAATCTGGAAGAGGAAAATAAGGGCAAAACAATGGTCGACACCATAATGGACTTGGCCGGTGCCATCACAATATCTCACATCGCCCGACACAACCACAAATACCAGCTGGGCTTTCAAATAAATGCTAAGTAATAAATACTAGCTTAATTAAACAATTTAGGGTTCCAAAGTAGGGAACCATACCAAGTAGTCACCAAGAAAGTGAAATGAACCAACAATAACCAATTAAGGTGCTCTAATAATTTTCACAATGATAACACCATTCCCATATCACATTTGACCACAAAGGATCCAGTTAATTCGAGCACTCAACCAAATTTACTCACTCATCTCGAAGAGCTTAAGGAGAGCTTTAAAACGATAATTTATACGCCTAAAACGGAGTCCGGATGAACAAGATATGGCCCTCGAAAGATTGGACAAAAAAGGGGAAATAAATTTCACAACAGGGGAGAGGGTGCGCGCGCCTCCTAGATCAGAAGGGGAAATCAAGATTGGAGGAGGGGAGGGTGCGCGCGCCTCCTATGGGAGGGTGCGCGCGCCTCCAAGAAACAGAAGGTCTTTTGTTCAAGAGGGGCATAAGGGTGCGCTCGCCTCCTATGGGAGGGTGCGCGCGCCTCCTTGCCCGGAAAGGCAAATTCCGGCCGAAAATCTGGGTTTCTACCATTAACAACCCCAAATCCAAAACCAACCCAATCTTCACCATTTCTAAAAGGGACTCCAACAACATCTTCTAAGGAACCTCAATCAAGGGTGATTCAAATACCAAAATTTCACAAAATGAACAAAAATGTAAATCATCACAAAATCAACCAAAGAAGCAATAAATGGAAATCATAGTATCATCTAAGCATAGGATGAACATTTTTAGCATCAATAGGGGAAAAGTAACTTACCCGGATTTTCTCAAAGTTGACGGATTTGAAATATTTTTAGCCCTCTACGATCCTAACGACGATCTAAACAAGATTCAAGTTATGAGAAATGAGAGATTATGAGGGGATGATAGTTAAAATGTAGAGAGAAGGAAGAAGATGAGTTTTACCTTCACAAGCCTAGGAGAGAGAGAGAGAATGCTGGGAAATGGAGGTGGAGTGTGAGTGAGGGTGATAGGGTGAGGGAGGTGAGGGAGAAGAGAGGGAGTAGGGAGAATTATTTGAAATGTTACACTAAGACCCCTCCCCTACTACCCCCTTTACTAATAAACTCCCTACTAACAAATAAGACTCAACTCTTCTACACTAGCACAAATGGCCCAAATAAAATGCTAGGCATAATTTAATATAACACATAAAATGCACACATAAATTATTAATTAAATAATAATTTAAATAAATAAATAAGCAAATAAATAAATAATAATTATTTATTACTAATAAAATAGAGCCTAGATTTTGGGTCGTGACACTCGGGGGGCTTATATCCGCTCTGTTCGTCGGGGCAATATTTTTGAGAGGCTATTTCGGAGCTTGGCCGCTGCTTGCACATGCCGTCGGGATGATGTGGTGCTACCTCAGCGTAGAGAGAGATCCCCCACGGAGGCTGAGGGTTCGAGGTCTGTCCAGATTAGGAGCTCGAGAGCTTGTGGGTCTCGCCGTACGGAGCAGGGTGGAGAGGATGATGATGTGGACATCGAGGATTCTGACTCGGACTAGATGTAGTCCTTTTATTTCTTGCATTTTGTTAGAGAGAGAGGAGAGGAACAGACAAACAGATACTTATGCACAATACTTTTATTTGCTTTTTAGTATGTAATTAATTAGTATTTTTTTATTTACATGTTTCTTTACATTTAGTACAGTGCATGAGCCTTAGGGGTAAAATAGGGATTGCACACTGCCGGGCAGTTTCACCCTCTTTATCGGACCTCTTTTGTGATTTGGGACCTTCAATATGTCTGAAATGGGTCCATTCCGGCGGTTGACGGGGACGGACTTGCGATCTGTCTGAACGGGCTTATGTGGCCGCGTGGCCAACCATGGGGAAGGACTGGCCGCGCGGTTAATCCTTGGTCTGACACGATTTTCATCAGATTTTTCCTTGTACGACCAGGACTTGAACTCCCTACCCTATTTAATCAACAGTCTCGTAGAGAAATGAGGTACACAACAGTTTTTCTTCTTTTTGCTCTAGATTTTGATCCTCCCACGCTCTTCTGATGGATAGACATCCTAGGATTTTTTAGGAGAGACAAAACTATTTCATCAAGAGTTTGAAGATCTGGGTTGGGAAGCTTTCGAGGACAACTCGTTCAAATTTTGATAGGAGATTCAGAATTAAGTGCCTTTGGTCCTTGTATAGAGTTAAGTCCGATGAGAACCTGATTCGTGTTGCCGTTAAGTTTTGGGACAATGAGAATCATGTCTTCAACTTTTCTTACAATGAAATCACCCCCACGTATGAAGACTTTGTGGCTCTTTGTGGTACGACAGTGACGGATAGGGTAGCCATGCCGCAGTACCAAGTGCCTGCAGAACTTCAGGTTTCCCAACTGCTAAGGATTTCTATCGAAAAAGCTAGAGACTGTAGATACCCCGGGGGAACCACGGCTTGGCTAGAGCGCGTGAATTATCCTAGGATGTCTAACTTGTTTTAGAGTCGCCACCTATGTTTTGAGGAACCTAAGAAAAACCTATTGATTGTAGCCTAAGTTTGATTACGAAAACAGAGATTCTTTGTTTTGAGGTTCGGGGGTTAGATTACGAGATGGGAAGTACTGAAACACCCATCTCGCCCAACTAAAGTTGGTCTTGCTTGATCAAAATCTACATGAATAATAACGTTCTTCTTCTTCTTCTTTAAGTCATGAAAAGGGGGTTTAAAATAGAGTTTGGAATGTAGGAGATAACTCCTTAACCAACCTCAATGAGATGAGGTGATCATTAGAGTTATGTCCCAAAATGATTTGGGTGATTGCACATTTGATTAAAGTAAGAGAGAGAGAGGAGATGAAGTAGAAAATAAAGGAAAAGATAGACTTTTTACCTACAATTTGAAGAACTTCAAATATTGCTTAAAGAAATCCTTGGAGAACCTTTAAAAAGTGATTTTGGTATAGTTTTTGTAAGTTCAATCTTCGGTCCTTGAAAATGGAGGTAAAGGGAGGTTTTTATAGGTGAAAGAGGGATGTTTTTGGTGCCAAAACTCAGTCACCAAGAAATCCTTCCCGGGCAAAATCCTGTAAATTGAGCAAGGGAGGGAATCCTGGCCAGAAATCTGTAACTGACGCCCAGAGGCGCGCGCTTCCTGCTTTGGGGGCGGGAGGCGCACGCGCCTGGCTCCTAGTGTGGGAGGCACGCGACTCAGAGAAGGCAATTTTGACAGAATGGACTAGAAAGTCAGCCTTGTCATTCAGTTTAGTCCCTGGACTTAACGAAGTCAGTCAGGAACTTAACGGAAGTGACAGAAACTAACGAGAAACACTTAAAATGGGGAGAAACACAAAATCAAATGTGCAATCGGGGTGAGCGGTCCAAGGCGGGGTGTCTACAGAGCCCCTCGGCGACGTGGACTGCAAAGCAAAACGCGTCGACGAAAGTTAAAAACACCTGCCGAGGACATCACCAAGAAAAAGCAAAGACTCGATGAAAGCAGGAATTTGAAATTGCGAGAGATAGTGGTGCGCTCCCTGTGTGAGCGGCTTTTGTTGATAGAGGGGGTGGCATGATCCGTTAGGTGAACCTGCCGGCTGAATGTTTTGAATGAGGCCGTTAGTGAACCGGTTTGATGAATCCGTTAAGTGAATCCCATGAATGAGTCCGTTGGTGAACCCTTGTTGACGAATCCGTTAGTGAATCCGTTTGATGAATCCGTTAGTGAATCCCTTGGATGAGTCCGTTGGTGAACCCTTGTTGACGAATCCGTTAGTGAATCCGTTTGATGAATCCGTTAGTGAATCCCTTGGATGAGTCCGTTGGTGAACCCTTGTTGACGAATCCGTTAGTGAATCCGTTTGATGAATCCGTTAGTGAATCCTTTGGGTGAGTCCGTTGGCGAACCCTTGTTGACGAATCCGTTAGTGAATCCGTTTGATGAGTCCGTTGGTGAACCCTTGTTGACGAATCCGTTTGTGAATCCGTTGATGAGGCCGTTAGTGAACCTTTGAGGACGAATCCGTTAGTGAAATCCGTTGATGAAATATTGCTTTGAAGTCTCGTGCCACTTGGAGTCACACTTGACTTTTTGAATTGTGGGGTGCGGGCACAGTTGGCCGCGACCAGAAAAATGTTCCTGCTGGGGATGAAATGTTGAGATTGACTCTTGAGGGGGGTGTGGCACCCGCGACAGAACTTAGGGAGTTCGGAATCCGTGGGAGGACGGACTACTTTTAAGTGGGAGTTTTTATCCTACTTTCAATTTTTTGACATGCCTTAAGGGCGGACCAGAAGAATGTGTGCCCAACTGGGTGTCCGAGGACAGGGGCTGTGCCTTGATTTAAGCTGGAGATCTCTGACAAGGCCTTTTCTTGGAGTGATTTAGCCTTGGGAGGCGCGCGCTTTCTTCCTATGTAGGCTAGGGACGCGCGCGCATTTTATACTTCTGGTGGGTGGCGCGGGCGTCTGGGAGGCGGAATTCCGGGCTTGACATTTGCTGACCAAAAGAGCCCCTAACAGCTATAATATCATCTTCTGTTCGACCACTTGATTCTCACAGCTCCTTTCTGCCATTCTTAAACATCATATTATTGCTTAACTTTGCTTGTGATCGACATTTTCCATGGCTTCCAATTCTTTTGCCCTTGATGCCAAGGTTGTTAGTGAGTATGAAAAGGACTTGGGCACTTTTGTGTATTCTTTCAAGACCCATCCCAAGAAAGCTTTCATCAAAGACTTCGGGTTCCGGATTCTTTTCACTTTGCGGACGTTGAAGCCGGATTGGAATTTGTTGAGAGCTGCCGCGGCTTTCTGGGATTGTGACAGCCATACCTTCAACTTTTCGGCTAATGAAATGGTGCCGACTGTTGATGATTTCGGGGCCATCCTCGGCATGCCTTTGGCCGGTCGGGTTGCTGTCCCTAAATATCACCGTGGTGCCATTGACTCTTGGGTTGAGTTACTGAATCTCTTTTTTTTTTTTTTGGCGAAAAGAGGACGGTACCTCCCTAGATTTTATTAATATAAAAATTTAATACAAACATGGTGGGGGACATGACAACCTCAACCACCAAAGAAATGAAAGCTAGGGGGGGCTTTACACGTAATGTAAATACCTCTACAATAAAGGGGAGGGGGACTAGCCAAGCTAAAAAAACAAAAACACAATAATCTAGCCATATCACCTAATCCGAATATAAGGAGTTGAAGAGCTGTCCAAAACATATGGGCCTTTGCAGTCTTCAGGAAGATCCTCAAAAGAGTAATAGACCGAGTTTGACCTAGAAACCACCGCTGCATTGGCTAATCCATCCGCTACTCTATTTCCTTCACAAAGAATATGTGAAAATTTGACCGAAAGCATATGCATTAAACGCTTTATTTCCTGCACTTCATACCAAATACACCATGGAATGTGATAATTCTCAATGAGAATTTTAAGAAGCACTTCAGAATCAATCTCAAGCCATAAAGAAGCAATACCAAAATTTCTAGCATAAATCAGTCCATCACGGACGGCCCTAGCCTCAGCCACCATATTTGTCCCATGCCCATAGTAATTGGAGAAAGCAAACAAAATTTTTCCCATTTTATTTCTGAAAATACCTCCACCTGTCATTATACCCGGATTGCCTTTAGATGCCCCATCAGTGTTAAGCTTGAATTGCTCTACCAACGGGGGCTGCCAAACCACCATGCGGGCCTTCTTACACTCGAAATTATGGATGGGGAGACCAAAATAGGAGAAAATATGAAATTCTACCCACGTAGCTCTAAAAGAAATATTAAAAGCTTTAATAATACCTTGCAACGCAGAAATAACCTCGGCAATAATAAGAGGAGCAGCCATTCTTTTTTCTTCAAATTTTGCTTTATTTCGACCTTTCCAAATTTCCCATAGGATAAAACATGGAAGAAGATGGGAGAGCCATTTGGATCCCTTCGGGCCATCTTTACCAGTGCTAAACCACCAGCTAGCTATCAAAGACCGAACATTATATATTTGGATCTTAATCCCCATTAAGTTCGAAAAATGAGCCCAGACCTCCTTAGCAATACGATTATGAACAAAGAGATGATCAAGGTCTTCAGTCGAAGGATGAGAACAACAAACACATGCAGAAACCATGGAAATTCCTCTTCGTTGGATTGCCAAATCAGTAGGAAGACCATTGTTGAGGAGCCGCCACATAAAAAACAGAAATTTTGAGAGGGATGTGAGAATTCCAGCAATTCTCGAACATAGGGTTATGGGTACCTGTAGGTCTAGATACTTTCCAAGCTGAGGAAATGGAGAAGCTACCCGATGTAGAGGGACACCAAAAAAGTTTGTCAGGATTATCAATAATCTGAATATTGTACCTTTGAATATGGTGTAAAAGCTGCTCTCCATAGACATCCCTAATATGATCAATACGGGGCTGCCCATTCTCAAAAAGACTAGAGACCTCAACATGATTTCCAGGAAGAATATAGGAAAAATCAGCCCAATGCTCATGAATAGAGATATCCCCACATCCAATACCCCATCGAATATTAGCTTCAACTATATCTTTGGCACCAAGCATCCGGACCCAAATGTGAGAAGCAAAGGACGGCTTGGTAGCATCCATCGGGTGAGTACCATGACAATATTTTGCTTCCATAAAGCTGACCCATAGAGATTTGGTACTACGAAACCGCCACCATAATTTCATCGAAAAAGCCATGGACAGCTCCTCAAAACGCCTTATCCCGAGACCTCCTTCTCCTGTAGGCCGAAACATTTTCCGTTGGCTAATCCAATGACATTTTGCTTGACCCTCTTCATTGCTCCAGAAAAAATTTGAGATCAGCCTATACATGGCCTTTATAACCCCCTTAGGAGGGTCAAGAAGAGCAATATAGTATAAAGGAATAGCTTGGAGACAAGTTTTAATGAGAGTTAATTTAGCCCCATGAGATAAAAGTTCACCCTGCCATGTAGCAAGTCTCGCTTCCATTTTCTGCATAACCAAAGCAAACAAAGCAATCCTCTTACGACCAACATATAAAGGACATCCTAAATATGTAATAGGAAGGTCCTTTTTTTGAAATCCAGTAGCTTCCACAATTAAACCATCTCTATCTTCATGATGAGCACCTGTAATAAAGCAAGATTTACTCGAGCTAACCAATTGCCCAGAAAAAGTTTGATACCAATTGAGACATCGAATATGAGCATCCAAAGAATCTTTTGATCCGTTGCAAAAGATGACAATATCATCCGCGTAGGCCAAATGAGAAATCAAGGGGGTATTAATATGGGCTCTATAACGATATCGCGGATAATCATTATGCAACATGTTTAACCCCCGGCTCAACACTTCCGCAGCAATAATAAAGAGGGTGGGGGAAATTGGATCTCCTTGTCGAAGTCCTCGAGAGGAATGGAAAAAACCACAACTTTCACCATTTATCAGCACGGAAAACCAACAAGAGGATATACATCTGAAAATCACATCATTCCAAACTTCGCTAAAACCAAACTTTCTCATAACTTTGATCAAAGCAAACCACGAAATCCTGTCATACGCCTTGGCCATATCTAACTTCAAACAAACATTTGAGCCCCACACTTTCTTTTTTAAAGATTGCATTAATTCTTGAGCTAGAAGAACATTCTCATGAATTAAACGACCTTGAACAAAACCACTTTGATTAGGGGAGATGAGTCTCGGCAAAAGGGGAGCAAGCCGAGAATTTAACAGCTTAGTAATAACTTTATTCGAAAAATTGCACAAGCTGATCGGCCTCAAGTCAGAAAAAGAAGAAGGAGAAATTACCTTCGGAATGGTGACGATAAGGGTGCTAGTCCAGCTCCTTGGCATGTCATGACCCAAGAAAAATTCTACAATAGCTGCATGAAAGTCCAGCTTGATAATATCCCAACACTTCTTGTAAAACTCGCCAGTATACCCATCCGGCCCTGCTGCACTTTGGCCACTCATAGACCAAACAATCTCTTTAATTTCTTGAACCGATGGAATATCGGTTAACCGATGATTATCTTCTTCCAAAACCAATGTAGGAATAACATCCAACAAATCATTTGAAGGGTTTTCGTGAGGTTTTTGAAGTTGGCCAGAATAGAAAGAGATAGCCTCTTGTTGAATATCTTCTTTAGAATGAATCCATTTGCCATTAGAATCCCGAATACGATGAATATGAATTTTTTGTCTCTTCTTGCGCACATAAGAATGGAAAAATCTGGAATTTCTATCTCCATCTTTTATCCATGATATGTTAGCTTTTTGGCACCAAAACTCTTCCTCAATTTTCAGCTTTGCTAAAAGGTTAGCTTTGGCCAATCCAAGATTTGTGCAATTTTCATCCGACGAATTATTTTGAAGAAGTAATTCACATCTAGTGACTTCATCTTCAGCTTGCTTCACTTGTTGGTCGATCATACCAAAAACCTCTTTGTTCCATTTAGAAATAACCTTTCTCAATCTAGCTAACTTTTTTGCAAATCGAACCATTGGCCTTCCATCCATAGCTTCATTCCAGGAATTATCAACTAAAGCAATGAAAGAGGGGTGCTTCAACCAAACATTCAAAAAACGAAAAGAACCTCCTGATTTTTGAGCCTCGGATTTGATTTGAATCACAAGCGGAGAGTGATCAGAGCATGCCCGATTGATGTGAGTGACATCAGTCGCATGAAACTTCTCTAGCCACTTTATATTATAAAAAGCTCTATCAAGGCGTTGGTATATAGTGGGCTTTCCCTTTGGCTTGTCGACCCACGTAAAACTATTCCCTCTATATCCCGCATCAATTAGGCCAGTAACTTCCACCATAGCAACAAATTCCGAAACTGTAGCTTCCTTAATAGGTTTACCCCCCATTTTTTCATCTTGGTTCATGACACAGTTGAAATCGCCCACTATGAGCCAAGGCAGATCAGCCATATTTAACTCAATAAGGTTGTCCCACAAATCACGCCGACTATATCTATCACAACTTGCATAAACCGCACTTAGAAGGACAGGAGAATGCCAAAGAGGATGGGAGATTTGAAGAGTTAATTCTTGATTAGAATCATGAATAACCATACAATCGAAACCATGCTTCCAAAACATCCATATCTTGCCATTACAATTTGACATACCATCCATGCAACCCAGATTACGCTGAATCCTCTTAAGCTGAGTACTTGATAACTTTGGCTCAGAAATAGCAACAAAAGAAGCACCATAGAGACGCATCAGCCTTTTTAATCTTCGGAGAGAAGACTTATTACCAATCCCTCTCACATTCCAATTAATTATAGCTACCATTATAAACTGTTAAGGAAAGACTAGATGACAGCAGAATCAAGAAGGAGGTGATGCAGAATGGCCTCTTCTCTTTCGAGGCCCTACCTTTGTGAATCCATCCTCATCAACACTAGAATTCTGACCTGCAAAGGGGGTGGAACCAGCTTGTTCAGTAACAAATGGGGCATTAGTATGTGGAGCTCGTGGAGAGAGGTTTAATTCAGAAATAACATCATTAATCCCATCTTGATCACAAATCTCTTCAGTAACAATAGGGCTAGAAGAGGGCAGTTGTTGCTCTTTATGGCGAGCCACATTCTGGGCAACGACCTCCAAACTTGCTTCCTCCTCCTTTTTTTTTTCCATATTAAGAACAGTACTACAAGCTTTTTGTAAAGCTTTGTTGACAGAATCAGGAAGTGGCTGCCCTCTTTTAGCCATAATAGGAACAGTATTCTTCTTAGGCATAGGCTGATCATTAGCTTTATCATCACCAATATCAACTACTTCTATTTCTTTAGCCACACCATTAATCTTCGCTCCACTACTAGAAGAAATATGGCCATTAGTCTCGGTACTAGGGCCCTTCTCTTTTGCTTCAATCTGTTTTGGCACAAAATTTTTGACAGTCTTCTCAATATTCTGTTTAGACAGCAAGTTAGGATTAGCTTTATGACAAGAAGTAACATCGTGGCCAAACATCATGCAATGCTTGCAATATTTGGGGAAAGAATCAAATTCAACCTTTTGATAAAAACTGGAGCATGCATCCCCACAATCAATAAAAATTTCATGTGGTAATTTTTTAGAAGCATCAACCTTGATAAGAATTTTGGCTATGCTTGGACGAGAAAGTTCAGCCGTGGCTTTATCTAGAGATAACGGTGTACCAATCATAGAGGCAGCAGCAAACATAAAAGATTTGTTCATTAAATGGATTGGGAGGCCAGGAAAACCTACCCAAATTGGAATAAATGGAGATTCTTGATCCGGCCTCCAATCCGGAGACCAAGCCAATGTACGCATGGGGAATCTAGTCACATACCAAACATCTTTCATGAACAGCCTTTGATAATCCTCTTCAGTTGCTAACTGAATGAGAATATGTCGAGAGTCCAGTAAACCAAGCTTATAGTTTCCCTTTAACTGAAATTTCGCAAACGCAATGCGAGCATCTTCCATGGTAGGTTTACCATGCTGGAATTTTCCAACCAGCGTATATTTGAAAGGCAAAGCAAAAGCATCAATTAAATCTTTAGAAAGTTTAATGGAGGGGGTACCTTTATAGTTACTGAATCTCCTTGTTGAGGACGTGAGGAAGATGTTGCACGGTATTGTGGTCGACATAACTGAGTTGCCGATGTTCTTCAGTTTACACTCGGAGGATCCGGTGGTTCAATCTTTCAAGAGGAATGCCATGGCCGCTTGTCTCTTTAGTGAAGTACTGTTTGTTGCACCCTTCGGGACTGCGGATGCGCATTTGGCTGAGATTATTTTGCAAGCCAAGGAGCAACAATTTAGTATAATCCCTCTTATCGTAGGGGAGACGCTGCACGGCCTTGATGAGTTACATAGGATGGGCAAGATGTGTCGGGGAAGCCCTTTGCTCTTGACCATATGGCTCCGGGAACACTTCAAGATTTATTCCCCGGATGGTGATTTGTCTCCCTTTGCTGTTCATAGGAGGAAGCTGTTGACCTGGGATTTATCTGAAGAAGGTTGGAAGAAATTCTTTGCCTCTCGGGTGACCGTTGATATTGAGTGGTGTCCTTCTTCTTGGGGTCTTCATCCTTTTGTGGAGTGGACTCTTGGTTTTCAGCACGTGGTTGTACCCGGTTTGAGAGATTCTTCATTTTACCAGCCAGATCGGGTTCTGCGGCAGTTCGGTCGCCAACAGACAATTCCTTTCCCGAGGGACGGAATGCTTCGTCCAGTTACTTACATGGGTCCTGACTTCTCGAGTGAGCTTCAGTCGGCTTGGGGAGATGACCGCAACCATTGGGCTTTTGCTCCTCTGCATCGGGGGAGTGTCTTCCTTCCCGAGAGCTACTTGAATTATTTATTTGGCACCCTTTACCGTGGCGTCACTTGGGTTGATGTGCTTCGTGCCGAGTTGTTGGGAAAGGGTTTTGAGTCTAGCAGCACTTTGAGATATAGGGAGGCTGCTGCTGATTCGAGTAACATTCTCGCTGACCCTTTCGGTACTCCTTTGGATGACTTTTATGCTAGGAGACGTGTTGCAACACAGAAGGTTTCGGTGCGTATTAGTGCTCCTTTGTTACCCAAGAAGAAAAGGATTGAGAGACGATCGGGTGGTCCTTTAAAAGCTAAGAGAAAATTGGATTTTTCTTAGTACCCTAAGAGATTGCAATTAGACCACTTTGTTTTAGGATTTAGTATTTTGATGTATTTTGTTGCCCAATAAATCCGTTGTAATGGTTTGAATAGTTCATTGAATGAATAAAAATTGCATTTTGTTATTTGAAGTGAGTATTTTTGATATGTTTTAGACCGCACCCGAAGGTTGCCTACGTTCCTCCAGTTGGTAGGCTCAGGTCTTCATAGTTCAAACAAACAAAGACCTTTTTTTTTTTTTTTTTTTTTTGTGCACCCTGTTTTTTGCCTAGACCGCCCTTTCGGGTTTTCAATCTAGCGGGCTTCTTTTTTCCACGTGCTCTAATTTTTGCCTAGGCCGCCCTTGCGGGTTTTCAACCTAGCGCGCGGTTTTTTTTTTTTTTTTTTTTTTTCATTTTTTTTTTCATTTTTTTTTATGGTCTTTGTTTATTAAGCGTAGAACCTCTTGAGCTTATCGAGGTTGACCTCCTTTGGCAGCTGGTCACCATCTAAATCCACGAGCCGGACTGCACCACCGCTTAGTATCTTTTTGACCACGTACGGACCGATCCATCGGGGTCCTCATTTCCCCAGGGGATTCATGGCATTAGGAGGATGTTGTCTTAAGATCAAATCTCCCACATTGATGTTTCGAGGCTTCACCTTTTTGTTGAAAGCTCTTGCCATCCTTTGCTGATATGCTCTCGTGCGTTCGAGTGCCCTTAACCTTTTCTCGTCGAGTAAGGCTAACTGTTCGTATCGACTTTGCATCCAGTTGACCTCGTTGACTTGATTCTCGAGGAGGACCCGTAGAGATGGGACTTCAAGTTCGATAGGGAGTACGGCTTCAGAACCATAGACTAATGCATAGGGAGTTTCTCCTGTTACAGACCGTATTGATGTGCGGTAGCCCCACAATGCTAGAGGTAGCTTCTCGGGCCAATCCCTTCCTGTTGAGGCCATTTTCTTGACGATGGTCTCGATGGTTTTATTTGCTGCTTCAACCGCGCCATTTGTTTGGGGTCGGTAAGGAGATGACTTGTGCTTAGTGATCTTGTATTCTACCAAAAGTGCATCCATTTCCTTCTCAAAGTGAGAGCCATTGTCGGAAATGATTTCATGAGGCACGCCGTATCGGCACATGATATTAATCTTTACAAATTCGGCCACTTTCTTGGCATTGAGGGTCCGATAGGCTTGTGCTTCGACCCACTTTGTGAAGTAGTCGACTGCCACTAGGACGAATGACTGCCCATTGCTCCCAGCAGGATGAACTTTACCGATGATGTCTATCCCCCAATAAGAGAAAGGCCAAGGTGTGACCATGTTGTAAAGTTGTGAGGGTGGAGCATGTTGCAGATTAGCGTGGAATTGGCACTTGGCACACCTTTTGACTTTCTCGATACAGTCTCGTTCCATAGTGCTCCAATAGTAACCAATGCGGAGTATCTTCTTGACTAGCATAAACCCATTCATGTGGGGTCCACACACTCCTTTGTGCACTTCACACATTATTTCTTGAGCTTCGGCCTCATTGGCGCATAAGAGATTGATCCCGTCGTGGTGCCTTTTATAGTCTCGGTCCCCAATCAGTACGTACCGAGAGGCTAACCTTTGCAGAGCTGCTTGAGACATCTTATTGATATTCTCGGGATAAGTGCCATCTTTGAGGAAATTCATGATATCCGAATATCACGGAGAGTTTTTTTGAACCTCGTTGATCTCGATACTCATGCAATATGCCGGACTGTTCCTTCGGGCAATTTTGAAAGGCTTCACCATTTTCCCTTTGGGCATTTCGACTAATGAAGCTATGGTGGCCAGTGCATCGGCGAAGCGATTTTTATCCCTTGGCAGGTAGTTGAAAGTGATCTCTTGGAATTGTTCAACCAGTTCTTCTAGGTGCTGACCATACTATTGGAGAGTCGGGTCTTGGGTTCGCCACTTTCCCGATTGTTGATTGATAAGGAGCAAAGAGTCGCCGAATACTTCTAGTTCTGTGATGTTTCTGTCGAGAGCTGCTTCGAGCCCTGCTATACATGCTTCGTACTCGGCAATGTTGTTGGTAGCTTCGAATTCCAGGCGGATGGCAATGGGAGTGTAGATGTCTTTTGGATCGACAAGCAATACTCCTATACCAAAACCATGTTTATTGGCGGCGCCATCGAAAAAAATTTGCCACTTAATTTTCTCGGTTGCAGTACAAATTAAATGCTCGTCGGGGAACTGTACATCTTCCCCCTTCACTTCGTCACACGGGAATTCGGCAAGCTGGTCACTAAACACTTTCCCCCTGACGGATTTTAGTGTGACGTAAGTGATATCATAGCCGGCGAGCATGAAGTACCATTTGGATATTCTTGTTGACATGAAAGGCTTCTCAAAGATGTAGAGGAGCGGGTCCACCTTTGCTACTAGCTTGATCGGAAAAGCTTCCATATAGTGTTTGAGCTTTTGAGTGACCCAGACTAATGCTGCACATGACTTCTCTAAGACAGAGTAGTTCTTTGCGCCTCCTTGGAATCGGTGACTGACAAAATAAATGGCGTTCTCCTTTGTGGACTCTCGTTGCTCTTGTGCTAACATAGCCCCTAGGGCTTCATCATTGACAGTGAGATAGAGCAACAGAGGTTTCTCCTTGTGCGGCGGAAGCACGTCAAGTAATGCTTCACTTGGTCGAAGGCTTCTTGGCACGCGTCGGTCCATTCTAGAGCCACATTCTTCTTGAGTAGCTTGAAGATTGGCTCGCACATGGAAGTGAGTTGGTGCACAAACCGACTGATGTATTGTAGTCTGCCCATGAAACCTTTAATCTCTTTCTGCGTCTTTGGGGGAGGCATGTCAATGATTGCCTTGATTTTGGTGGGGTCTACTTCAATTCCCCTTTCAGTGACCATATAACCAAGAACTTTGCCTCGGATAACCCCGAACGTGCACTTTGCAGGGTTGAGCCTCATCTTGTGTTGACGAAGCCTTTCAAAGAACTTGCGGAGATCGATTAAATGTTGACCATCGGTCCCTTTGGAGTGAATGATCATGTCGTCCACATAGACCTCGATTTCTTTGTGGATCATATCGTGGAACAAGTCTGTCACGGCTCTTTGGTAGGAAGCCCTAGCGTTTCTTAACCCAAATGGCATGATTGTGTAGCAAAAGGTACCCGACGGTGTTGTGAAGGCTGTCTTATGTTGATCTTCCTCGGCCATGAGAATCTGATTGTACCCAGCGAACCCATCCACGAATGAGCGAACCTCGTAGGCAGCAGTGGAGTCGACTAGCATGTCGATATTAGGGAGTGGAAAATCATCCTTTGGGGAAGCTTTGTTTAAATCCCGGAAGTCTACACAAACTCGAACCTTGCCGTTTGCCTTCCTGACTGTCACAATGTTGGCTAACCATGCCGGATACTCGATAACCTTGATGAAACCCACACTGAGGAGCTTCTCAATCTCTTCTTTGACCTGCAGAGACCATTCTGGCTTGATCTTTCTGAGCTTCTGCTTTACTGGCCTGGCATCTTCTCTGATCGGAATCCTGTGCTCCGCTACCTTTCTGTCCAAACCCGTCATGTCTTTGTATGACCATGCGAACACATCCACGAACTCCCGTAGTAGTGCAGTCAATCTGTCTCTGTCGTCCCCTTTGAAGAAGCTTCCAATCTTAGTTTCTTTTGGCTCTTCTTCGGTACCCAGATTAACAACATGCAATTCTTCGTCAGCCTTTGGACCATTCTCACCACGATTACGGACTTGTTGAGCAAGTTCATTTAAGTATGTTGTGTTTTTGTGGTCTATTTCATCATAAAGAATCGTTATTAACTTGTTCGTTAAGTTCATTATTAGTTAATTCATCATTTATGATGTTTGCAATCTCAGGGTACTCAGAAATATCAAATTTTTCATTAGCAAAGAAAGGAAACACACACTCGGCTATGGCCTCCAAATCCTCTTGGGTGAGGGTATTAGAGACACTCTCGGACTCGAAAGTAAGTGTGAGCCGCTCTTCCTTCGATGCTGTGCGGGGTATGCAACCCATTTCTCGGACTAAGAATTCTTCGGATACCACGGGCCCTTTCGTTGAATACCAATTGTTGATCGGCTCGGAGCTTGGCGGGATCTCACTGATAGTCTCGTTCATGATGATGGTGTCATGGATGGCGTTGACTTGGCATTCATTCATCGTGGCAAGCTCTTCGAACATGGAGGCTAAATCTGTCAGTTCTTCCCCCACGGTAATTTCTGTCTCGGATTCTATAGTCATCTTCCTTCCCCACCATTCACGGGGCGACATGGGAGTTGGTTCCCTTTCGGATTTTTGGATCTCACAATCGGAGAAGATTTCGAGGCCGGGCTTTTTGACACCCTTATTGTTAACCCATGGCTCGGGAAAGATCATGTATGGAACGTCTTCCCCTTGGCGGACAAAATAACCATTCAACGTCTTGCGGTAAGGCCTTAGATTAGGGACTTCATAACGACGGCCTTCTTTACGAGCTCGGGCCTTTTCGTTCTTGATCGCTTGCTCTTGTTTCAAGTCTTCTTTCGAAGGCTCATACCCCAAACCGAATGTGTTCTTTACAAACGGGACTTGCACAGGATGTAGGATTCCTTGTTGATATTTCCCTAGGCCTAAACCAGGGAAGTAGTCCATATTCCTCATTATGCGGAGGACTTTGTGATTGCTGGGGGTCCATGATCCGTTTCCCCCTTCTTTGTCAATGGCGTTGATTGAGACGCCGGAGAGAGTGGAGTCTGGTAAACCATGCTGAACTTGGTGGACGGGCTCACCTTTTCTGTGGATAGTGACGTTTTCAGCCATGACGGTCACTATTTCATCACCATTTCAGATCTTGATACATTGATGGAGAGTTGATGGTACGGCATTAGCACTGTGAATCCATGGTCGTCCCAAAAGTAAGTTGAACGAGGCCGGGATATCAAGCACTTGGAATGGAACGGACATGACCATGCTTCCAAACTCGATGTCTATTTCGATCATACCCATGACTGTACGGGCGGTGCTGTCATAACCTCGGATCACTTGAGTAGAAGGCTTCAAATCGGAATCCTTAAGCCCCAGTATGCCCATGATTCTGCCAGGCATGAGATTGAGTGCGGAACCACCGTCCACTAAGACTCTTGAGACGGGCCTCCCCCTTGCTCTTACCTTGAGGTAAATATCTTCGTTGTGGCCGGAACCAAATGGTGGAAGGTCCATATCGGCAAAGGTGATGACGTTGCCAAAATGAATGTGACCAATCATTGCCATGAGGTCCTCGGGGGTAGTATCGGGAGAAACTGATGTATCATCGAGATTGCGGATGATAAGATCTTGGTGTTTCTTTGAGGATGCAATGAGGTCCGAAATAGAGATGTTGGCTTGAGTTTTCTTGAGTTGGACAAGTAGAGGATCTTCGGGAGTGTCGCGAGCTTGCGGCCTTTGAGAAGAGGAGCTCGGTGCGGAAGTGGAAGGGTTGCTTGCTATGACTCGACCGGATCGAGTTAGCATGTTGACGTTCCCATCTTGCTTCTTTTTCCTATTCTCTAGTACTTCCCTCATTACCTCATCGTAAGTCACTACATAACAAGAATTGTCAAGTTTATTCATAACATTGGGGCCCCCATTCACAATTGGGATTGAATGGGTGGTCCCCTCGAGTTCTCCTATCTCTATTACATTGACATGCTCGTCATTAGTCACTACAAATTCTTTCTTATCTATGAGATCTTGAATGACATTGCGGAGAACGAAGCAATCCTCGGTGGTGTCGCCACTATATTGGTGGTAGCCACAATATTTGTGGTGAGCATGATTGGGGTGGATCGTCTTGTGTTGGTACTTGCATGGGTGTGACTTGAACCTTTGCCTTGAGGACCTCGAACACTTCGGTTTGAGTCATGCCTTGGAGAGGCGTGTAGACACGGTCACTTCGGGACTTCTTCCCTTGAGGTGGAGGAACCTTTTTGTAATTCCCCTTGTCAATAGTGACGGCGTTGACCGAGGCCTCTTTTGTGGAGTTGGAAGCGGCCTTGTAGCGGTAAGTAGGAGTGGCCTTCTTAATCTCCTTGAGCAAGTCATCCATGCGTACCCCCTCCTCATACATTTGGGAGAAGTCGGAGTAGCAAGCCCCACTTAGGTGGGTGCGGAGATCAATCTTGAGACACTTGAGAAAGATGTCCATTTGCTCTTTTGTGTTTGGCCTCTCAACAATTTCAGAGAGTTTATCATTCCATCTCCTTGTGAAGTCGATGAAGGACTCATTGTCTCGTTGAGTAGTGTTCTCTAGCTCTTTCCTTGTGGGCCGGTGAGTGGTGTTGCCTTGGTATTGGTTCTTGAAGGCAAGCATGGCGGAGTCCCAATCAAGACGGACAGTGAGCGGGAGAGTAGCATACCAATCTTTTGCCGCCCCCTCGAGAGTGAGAGGAAAGCATTGAGCCATCACCTTGGGGGAGACCTTCTTCGGAACTATTGCCCAAATATAAGTCTCAATGTGAGCCATGGGACAAGAGTTGCCCTTGAATTTGCTTATGTCGGGCATCTTGAACTTATCGGGAAGAGCGGCCATAGTACTCATGAGGATGGATGATTGATAAAGGTTTGTGTCGGAACCTTTCCCCATGTTGAGCCCATTGAATTTTTGGTCGATGTAGGCCATGATAGAATCCACCATCTTGGGCTCATTGTTCTCGGAACTTGGTTCCCCCATTTTCTTGGTGCGGGTGTTGACATAAGGACTTTTGAACAAACCCTCGGTCCACTCGGATTCATCGTCATTGTTCTTGTTCTTCCCCTTGGCAAGGTTAGTGAGCTTTTCTTTCATTAGCTCCATCTCAGCCTCGTGGGCCTCCCTTTGGCTGTCGAGGTGGGATTGCTAAATGTCGTCTTTGCTTTGTGCCTCCTTATTAAGGGTGGAGACTTGCTCTTGGAGGAGTTGGACCATAGTTGAGAGCTGTTCGAGAGACATGGTGTTGCTGCTGCCGGTCATGGTTGATGTTGGAGCTGTTGGAGTGATCTCTTCACGGACTAACCGATTTGCTGAATCCCGGTAGACTCTGTAAGTACCAATTGAACCTATATTGCAGAAGAGGCCCTTGTCAGTCTTGAGTAACACTTGCGGTCCATGAAGAGGCTTAGAACACACAGTTGGGCACACGACTCGAACCACATAAGAAAAGACTCCTTTTTTTTTTTTTTTTTTTATCAGTCGGAGGGAATGAATCCCTTTTGGGGTTTCTAAGAAAATAATGGAATCGTCACACTAGTATATAGACCATCTCGCGGTCCCATATACTCATCGGATTCCATCGCGCTTGTGAATCCTACATGTATCGGGATTAAACTAAATTAATGTAGTAAAGCATACATGCGGGGACGGATTTTTATTTTCGTCCAAAATAACCACTTTTGGGGACGGATTTTTATTGCGTCCATTTCAACAAGTTGGCATGTATGATTTGAAGACATTAGTTTAGGGAAATCTCGGTACATGGAAACCGACTTGAGTCACGGAGTGTTAGACCCTAACTAGAATTGTGTGGTTTGTGCTCGGCATGAATATGAGGCTCAAAGGTCACCCCCGGCATGTAGTCTTGAACTACGCCACGGGCTGAGGTTTACCGCTTCGAAAGAGCCAAGGTCTGGTGGAGCTTGAAACTTTCTAGGACGGGCCTCGACGGGTTTGGGGTTGGACTTGTGCGACTCAATAGTGAGCAGTTCATAGGAATATGTGCATGTTGTGTGAGGTCTAGCAAGTGACAAAAAAAATTTTATATTTTTTTTTTTTGAAAAGAAAGAAAACAAACACATAAGCACATAAATTACAACTCCCGAATCACCCGTGTGACCGGTAAATAAAACACAAAATTAAAACAGTCTGAGGGTTCTATTCTGTTCTGATGCAGGCAACTGTGCCCACACCCCACTGTTCTGCTTAGTCACTGAAACCTGTCTCTGTTCTGGGAATCAACCCAGAAGCGTGCGCCTCTGAGTGCTGATGTGGGACGCGCGCGCATGGCGCCGTGCTTATGGGAGGCGCGCGCTTCTGGGCACACCTGTCAGAATGTCAGACTTTGGACTCAGGGGATTGCCGTGGTCCTATGTTCATATTGTAACCCCTGCAGAAGTGATTAGTGCAGAATAGCAGAAGAAGAAGATGAAGAACATGAAGCAGTGGGCGATTCTGGTTCTTGATGCGGGATGCGCGCGCCTTAGGCTTAAAAGGCCCGACGCGCGCGCCTCCCCCATCAGGAATCAGAATGCCCAGAAAAGATGTAGATTTCGATCAGAATGCAAGTTTAACCCTCAAAGTTCCCCAGCGGAGTCGCCACTGTAGATACCCCGGGGGAACCACGGCTTGGCTAGAGCGCGTGAATTATCCTAGGATGTCTAACTTGTTTTAGAGTCGCCACCTATGTTTTGAGGAACATAAGAAAAACCTATTGATTGTAGCCTAAGTTTGATTACGAAAACAGAGATTCTTTGTTTTGAGGTTCGGGGGTTAGATTACGAGATGGGAAGTACCGAAACACCCATCTCGCCCAACTAAAGTTGATCTTGCTTGATCAAAATCTACATGAATAATAACGTTCTTCTTCTTCTTCTTTAAGTCATGAAAAGGGGGTTTAAAATAGAGTTTGGAATGTAGGAGATAACTCCTTAACCAACCTCAATGAGATGAGGTGATCATTAGAGTTATGTCCCAAAATGATTTGGGTGATTGCACATTTGATTAAAGTAAGAGAGAGAGAGGAGATGAAGTAGAAAAGAAAGGAAAAATCCTGTAAATTGAGCAAGGAAGGGAATCCTGGCCAGAAATCTGTAACTGACGCCCAGAGGCGCGCTTCCTGCTTTGGGGGCGGGAGGCGCGCGCGCCTGGCTCCTAGTGTTGGAGGCGCGCGACTCAGAGAAGGCAATTTTGACAGAATGGACTAGAAAGTCAGCCCTGTCATTCAGTTTAGTCCCTGGACTTAACGAAGTCAGTCAGGAACTTAACGGAAGTGACAGAAACTAACGAGAAACACTTAAAATGGGGAGAAACACAAAATCAAATGTGCAATCGGGGTGAGCGGTCCAAGGCGGGGTGTCTACAGAGACTTGCTGTTGGATGGTGGTGTCAACCTCTGTGGGCTTCCCATCAGGCTTATTAATAGCACAGTGGAATCTGACACGGCTTTGTATTGTCTGGCACTTTGTCTGTTTGCCTCGGTATTATTTCCACCTTACGTAGGAGTAGCTAGTATGGGTTGTCTTGATATGGTGGACCAGGCTCGAGCCAATCACAACATTATCCCTTGCTTGCTTGGGGAAACTTTGCATGGTATTGGAGAGTTGGATTTGGGAGCTCGAAATATGAAGAGAGGAAGTACCCGACTGTTAACCTTGTGGCAAGAGGAGAGACTTTGAGTCTTAGAGGAACCTGTCGGGCCAGTATCACCTTGGGTTTGTCAGAGTAGGCGCATAAAGCAGCGATTTGTAGGGATGGCTCGTTCTGCATGGGTGACATATATGACACAGATGAGTACTGCTCAGATTAAGTGGATGGTACCTCACTAGGGGGGTTATCAAAGTACGGTGGACTCAGAGCGGTCTCTACATGATTCGGGTCTCTGCCTTTGATGAGACCACTTATTACTATGCAGTACGGGTGTGCCGTCAGTACGGAATTCCTCAGATTATACCTTTATCATGGGATGAGACTTGTATCCGAGTTAATGTTAGGATGTTCTCTATGAGTACCGGGGTTGCAGTGCTATTGGAGCGATGTTGGTCTTATGCTCTCATGCCTAGCACTGTTTGTATACAGCGACCCAATGACATACTTTTGTCTCGAGCGTACTTGGACTGGTACCAGACGATCTTGGGGAACATGGGACAGACTCTGAGAAGACTGAGACGTAGGGTAGTAATCCCTTATGTCTCGAGCAGACGCTTGAGGGAGGACGAGAATGTGCAACGAGAGGTGGAAACCGAGTTGGCTCAGGTAGCACCTACTGAGAGGAAAAGAAAGAAAGAAGGCTCAACGGGGGTAACCCAGTTGAGGAAGGACTTGTTTGCGGATCCAACTAGACGGGCTAGACGCGGATGAAGGGACAAGAAACCGAAGGAAGAAGAGGAAGAGGAGGAGGTGGAGTGACTCTGAGTATCCAACCATAGTCGTTGCAGACACATAGTTTAGATTTTAGTTTGTTTTAATTTATTTAAATTTCACAGCAGGTTATTTATTCACAGGTTCTTTTGAGCTTAGACTCATCTAATAAATGTTAACGTGTAGTGACTTGTGGAAATAGAGATTTTGCTTAACGGGGGTGACCCAGTTGAGGAAGGACTTGTTTGCTTGATTTGAAATTTTCTCAAACCAGATTTGGATTTTTATTTATTTTTGAGACCGCACCATTGAAGGCTGCCTACGTTCCCCTTTTACAAGTAGGGTTAAAGGGGCTCAGGTCATCGTAGTTCATTTCTGATTGTAGAAAGGGAAGTTAGAAAGGGGGAAGTAAAGAGACTATATATATATATATATATATATATATATATATATATTACAAGGGGGATGGCCTTTGTAGAAGACCGTTGATGGAGAGTACCGCTGATGGAGAGTACCATTTGTGGAGAAAGACCATAGTGGTCAGTTGTAGTAGCGACGGAGATTGTAAATCTTGATCGGGAGGAAGCCGTTGTCGTCCGTGTATACCTGTAGACACCCCGCCTTGGACCGCTCACCCCGGTTGCACGGTTGATCTTGTGTTTCTCCCTCTTTTAAGTGTTTCTCGTTAGTTTCTGTTACTTCCGTTAAGTTCCTGACTAACTTCGTTAAGTCCAGGGACTAACCTGAATAACAGGGCTAACTTTCTATTCCATTCTGTCAAAAATGCCTTCTCTGAGTCACGCGCCTTCCGCCCCCAAGGTGGGAAGCGCGCGCCACGGGGCATCAGTTACAGATTTCTGTCCAAGAATCCCTCCCTTTCTCATTCTACATGATTTTGCCCGGGAAAGATTTCTTGGTGACTGAGTTTTGGCACCAAAAACATTTTTTTTTCACCTATAAAAACATACCTTTTCCACCCTTTCAAAGGATCCCTTTTTTAGAACTCTTTTGGACTAAAGAATTCTCTCTACACAAAAAGATACCAAAACCATTTCCAAGGCTTATTCAAGGAAGTCACCAAGAAGTGTTTGAAGATCTTTGAAGCATAGGTAAAAGTCCATCTTCCTCCTTCTTCTCTACTTCATCTCTTTCTTTTACTTTAATCAAACGTGCAATCACCCCAAATCATTTTGGGACATGACACCAACGATCGCTCCATTCCATTGAAGTTGATCAAGGAGTCATCTCCCTACATTCCAAACACTTTTTTAAAACTCCCTTTTTTATTATCAAGAACAACAAGAACATTCATTTTATGTAGACTTTGATCAAGCAAGACCGAAATTAGTCGGGCGAGATGGGTGTTTAAGTACTTCCCATCTCGTAACCTAACCCCCGAACCTCATAACGAGAATCTCTGTTTTCGTACCAAACTTAGGCTAAATATTAGGTTTTTCTTATGTTTCTCTAAAACATAGGTGTCGACTCTAAACAAATAAAACACGAATAGACATCCTAGGAACAACACACGCGCTCTAGCCAAGCCGTGCCCCCCCGGGGGGTATCTACAGTGGCTACTCCGCTGGGGACATTTGAGGGTTAAACTTGCTTTTCTGTTCAAAGTCTATATTTTTTCTGGGCATTCTGGTCTCTGATGGGGGAAGCGTGCGCCTCTGGCCTTCTTGGCCTAAGGCGCGCGCGTCCCACACCAAAGACCAGAATCGCCCGCCTTCCATATGTTCTTCCTGTTCTTCTTCTTTTTTCTACACTAATCATTTCTGCAAGGGTTACAATGCATATTCAGGACCAGGGCTATCCCCTGAGTCCAAAGTCTGACAATCTGACAGGTTTGCCCAGAAGCGGGCGCCTCCCATAGAATCTGCGCCAGGCGCGCGCATCCCACAATACAGGCCAGAGGCGCGCGCTTCTGGGTGGTTTTCCAGAACAGGGACAGTTTCAGAAAAAAGCAGAGTGATTGGGGTGTGGGCATAGTTGCCTGCATCAAGGCCTAATTTGGACCTCTTGGACTGTTTTTCTTTTGTGTTTTGTTTTATCGGTCACACGGGTGATTCGAGAGTTGTAATTACGTGCTTACTTGATTTTCTTTAAAAAAAAAAAGTAAAAAATGTTTTGTCACATGTTGGACCTCACACTACGTGCATAAACTCCTATGAATTGCTCACTATCGAGTCGCACAAGTTTATAACCCCGAACCCGTCGAGGCCCGTCATAGGAAGTTTCAAGCTCCACCCGAACTTGACTCTTTCAAAGTGGTAAACCTCAACCCGTGGCGTAGTTCATGACTACATGCCGGGGGAGACCTTAAGCCTCTCATTAGCCGAGCACAAGCCAACACAATTCTAGTTAGGGTCTAACACCCCGTGACTAAAGTCGGTTTTCATGTGCCGAGATTTCCCTAAACTAAGGTCTTCAAAACATACATGCCAAGTGGTTATCGTGGACGAAATAAAACTCCGTCCCCAAGTGATTATTATGGACAAAAATAAAATTCTGTCCCCGCATGTATGCATTACTACATTAATTTAACTTAATCCCGACATGTGTAGGATTCACAAGCGTGATGGAATCCGATGAGTATATGGGACCGCGAGAAGGTCTATATACTAGTGTGACAATTCCATTATTTTCTTAGAAACTCAAAAGGGACTCCGTCCCTTCGACTTATAATAATAAAAAAAGGATGATCTTTGGCAATCCCACGTTGACAATCAAAGGGAGGCGCAATGTGTGTTCTAAAGCCTCTTCATGGACCGAAAGTGTTACTCAAGACTGACAAGGGCCTCTTCTGTAATATAGATTCAATTGGTACTTACCGTGTCTACCGGAATTCAGCGAATCGGTTAGTTCGTGAAGAGATTACTCCAACAGCTTCGGGAGCATCAATGGCTGGCGGATCCAACACCGACAACACCATGTCTCTTGAGCAACTCTCAGCTATGGTCCAACTTCTCCAAGAGAAAGTCTCCACTCTTAATAAGGAGGCCCAAAACAAGGATGATCTTTGGCAATCCCACGTTGACAATCAAAGGGAGGCCCACGAGGCCGAAATAGAGCAAATGAAAGAGAAGCTCACCAAACTTGCCAAGGGTAAAGAAAAAGAGAACAATGAAGAGTCCGAGTGGACTAAGGGTCTGCTTTAAAGCCCTTATGTTAGTTCCCGTACCAAGAAAATGGAGGAACTGAACACCGAGAACAATGAACATAAAATGGTTGATTCAATTATGGCCTACATAGATCAATGTTTCAATGGTCTCAACTTGGGGAAAGGCTCCGACACAAGCCTTTATCAGTCATCCATCCTCATGAACACGATGACTTCTCTTCCCGACAAGTTCAAGATGCCTGACATAAGCAAGTTCAAGGGCAACTCTTGCCCCATGGCACACATTGAGACTTATATATGGGCTATAGTTCCAAAAAAAGTCTCTCCTAAAATTATGGCACAATGCTTCCCTCTTACTCTCGAGGGGGCGGCAAAATATTGGTATGCAACTCTCCCGCTCACAGTCCGTCTTGATTGGGACGCCGCCACACTCACCTTCAAAAGTCAGTACCAAGGAAACACCACTCACCGTCCAACCAAGAAAGAACTCGAGAACACTACTCAAAGGGACAATGAGTCTTTTATTGACTTCACAAGAAGGTGGAATGACAAGCTCGCCGAAATTGTTGAGAGGCCAAATACCAAGGAGCAAATGGACATCTTCCTCAAGTGTCTAAAGATTGATCTCCGCACCCACTTACAATGCCGCCTCTAACTCTACAAAAGAGGCTTTGGTCAACGCCGTCACTACCGACAAAGGGAATTACAAAAGGGTTCCTCCACCTCAAGGCAAGAAATCTCAAAATAGCCGTGTCTACACTCCTCTCCAAGGCATGACTCAAATAGAGGCCTTCGAAGTTCTCATAGCCAAAGGCCAAGTCACAACTATACAAGGGTATCAACCCAAGTCGATCAATGCCAATCATGCTCATCACAAATATTGTGGCTACCACCAACATGGTGACCACACCACCGAGGAATACTTTGTCCTCCGCAATGTCATCCAAGATCTCATAGACAAGAAAGAGTTCATAGTGCCTAGTGGTGACGATGTCAATGTAATAGAGCTAGGAGAACTTGAGGAGACCACTCATTCAATCCCAATTGTGAATGAGGGCTCCAATGTGATGAATAAATTTGACAATTCTTATTACGTTGTGACTTACGATGAAGTGATGAGGGAAGTACTAGAGAATAGCAAAAAGAGGCAAGATGGGAACGTCAACATGCTAACTCGATCCGGACGAGTCATAGCAAGCAACCCTACTACTTCTGCACCAAGCACCTCTTCTCAAAGATCGTAAGATCGCGACACTCCCGAAGACCCTTTATTGGTTCAACTCAAGAAAACTCAAGCCAACATCTCCATTTGGGATCTCATTGCATCCTCAAAGAAACACCGAGATCTTGTCATCAGTAATCTTGACGACACATCAATCTCTCCTGATACTACTCCCGAGGACCTTACTGAAATGATAGGACACATTCATTATGGCAATGTCATCACCTTTGCCGACATGGACCTTCCACCATTTGGTTCCGACCACAATGAATCCATTTATCTCAAGCTGAGAGCAAGGGGGAAACCTATATCGAGAGTCCTGGTTGACGGTGGTTCCGCACTCAACTTAATGCCCGGTCGAATCATGGACATACTGGGGCTTAAGAGTTCAGATTTGAAGCCTTCTACCCAAGTAATTCGAGGTTACGATAGCACTGCCCGCACAGTCATGGGTATGGTGGAAATAGACATTGAGTTTGGGAGTATGGTTATATCCGTCCCATTTCAACTGCTCGATGTGCCCTCTTCATTTAACTTACTCTTGGGCCGCCCATGGATACACAGTTCTAATGCCGTCCCTTCGACTCGCTGACTGTGAGATCCAGAAATCCGAAGGGGAACCAACTCCCATATCACCCCGAGAATGGTGGGGAAAGAAAGTGACCATAGAGTCCGAGACAGAGATTACCGTAGGGGAAGAATTAGCGGGTTTGGCCTCCATGTTCGAAGAATTGGCCATCATGGATGAGTGCCAAGTAAATGCCATCTACAACACCGACACGAGAAGGGAGACTATCAGCAAGATCCAGCCAAGCTCCGAGCCGATCAACAACTGGTATTCTACGAAGGGACCCGTGGTATCCGAGGAATTCTTGGTCGAGAAGATGGGTTGCATTCCGCGCAAGGTCACAAAGGAAGACTTGTTCACATTCACTTTCGAGTCCGAGAGTATTTCCGATACCTTCACCTAAGAGGATATGGAAGCCATAGCCGAGCGTGTGTTCCCTTTCTTTGTTAATGAAAAATTTGATCTTTCTAAGTACCCTGAGATTGCAAACATCATGAATGATGAATTAACTAATAATGAATCTAATAAACTAGTTGATAACGATTCAAATAATGATGAAATAGACCACGAAAACACAACATACTTAAATGAACTTGCTCAACAGGTCCGTAGTCGTGGTGAAAACGGTCCAGGGGCTGACGAAGAATTTCATGTTGTTAATCTGGGTACCGACGAAGAGCAGAAAGAAACCAAGATCGGAAGCTTCTTCAAGGGGGAAGAGAAAGACAGATTGACCACACTGCTCAGAGAGTTCGTGGACGTATTTGCATGGTCATACAAAGACATGACGGGTTTAGACAGAAAGGTCGCGGAGCACAAAATTCCGATCAGAGACGATGCTAAGCCGACAAAGCAGAAACTCAGAAAGATCAAGCCAGAATGGTCTCTACAAGTCAAAGAAGAGATAGAGAAGCTTCTCAGTGTAGGCTTCATCAAAGTTATTGAGTATTCGACATGGCTAGCCAATGTGGTCACAGTCCGAAAGGCTAATGGCAAGGTTCGTGTTTGTGTGGACTTCTGGGATTTGAACAAAGCTTCTCCAAAGGATGACTTTCCACTACCCAACATCGACATGCTAGTCGACTCCATTGCTGCCTACGAGGTCCGCTCATTTGTGGATGGTTTTGCTGGGTACAATCAGATTCTCATGGCTTAAGAGGATCAACACAAGACTTCTTTCACAACACCGTGGGGCACCTTTTGCTACACAGTTATGCCGTTTGGGTTAAGGAATGCTGGGGCTACTTATCAAAGGGCTGTTACAGACTTGTTCCATGACATGATTCACAAAGAGATCGAGGTCTACGTGGACGACATGATCATCCAC
This sequence comes from Campanula takesimana, assembly GCA_026119855.1. NCBI lineage: Eukaryota > Viridiplantae > Streptophyta > Magnoliopsida > Asterales > Campanulaceae > Campanula > Campanula takesimana. The sequence continues at coordinate 1,554,761 of JAOWBW010000194.1, read as the reverse complement.
TCCAAAGGGACCGACGGTCAACACTTGATTGACCTCCGCAAGTTCTTTAAAAGCTTCGTCAACACAAGATGAGGCTTAATCCCGCAAAGTGCACTTTTGGGGTTATCCGAGGTAAAGTTCTTGGCTACATGGTCACAGAAAGGGGTATTGAAGCAGATCCCTAAAAAATCAAGGCAATCATTGACATGCCTCCTCCCAAGACACAGAAAGAAATCAAAGGTTTCATGGGCAGACTTCAGTACATCAGTCTGTTTGTGCACCAGCTTACTTCCATGTGCGAGCCAATCTTCAAGTTACTCAAGAAGAACGTTGCTCTAGAATGGACCGACGCTTGCCAAGGAGCCTTCGACCAAGTGAAGCATTACTTGACATGCCCTCCATTTTTGGTTCCACCTCACATGGACAAACCTCTCTTGCTCTACCTCACAGTGAATGATGAAGCCCTTGGGGCTATACTAGCACAAGAGCAACAAGACTCCACAAAGGAGAATGCCATTTATTTTGTCAGTCGCCGATTTCAAGGAGGCGAAAAGAACTACTCCGTCTTGGAGAAGTCATGTGTAGCACTGGTTTGGGTCACTCAAAAGTTCAAACATTAAATGGAAGCCTTTCCAATCAAGCTAGTAGCAAAAATGGACCCGCTCCGCTACATCTTTGAGAAGCCTTTCATGTCAACAAGGATAGACAAATGGTACTTCATGCTCGCCGGCTATGATATTACTTACGTCACACTCAAATCCATCAGGGGGAAAGTGTTCAGTGATCAGATTGCTGAATTTCCGTGTGACGAAGCGAAGGGGGAGGACTTACAGTTTCCCGACGAACACTTGGTTTGCACTACAACCGAGGAAAATAAGTGGCAACTCTTTTTCAATGGCGCCGCCAATAAGCATGGTTATGGGATAGGAATGTTACTTGTCGATCCAAAGGACATCTACACTCTAATTGAAATCCGTCTTGAATTCGAAGCTACCAACAACATTGCCGAGTATGAGGCATGCATAGCGAGGCTAGAAGCAGCGATAGAAAGAAATGTCACAGATCTAGAAGTATTCAGTGAGTCCCTACTCCTTATCAATCAGACATCGGGTAAATGGCGAATCCAAGACTCGACCCTCCAACAGTACGGTCAACATCTCGAGAAATTAGTCTAACAGTTCCAAGACATCACGTTCAATTATTTGCCGAGGGACAAGAACCGCTTTGCCAATGCTTTAGCCACCATAGCCTCATTGGTAATGCCCAAAGGAAAAATGGTGAAACCCTTCAAAATTTCAAGAAGGACCCGTCCGGCATACTGCATGAACATAGAGATCAACGAAGTCCAAGATAACCCTCCGTGGTACACAGACATCATGAACTTTCTCAACAATGGAACCTTTCCCGAAAACAGCAATGGGAAAACTCGAATGGCCTTACAAAAGCTAGCCGCCAGATATGTGTTGATTGGAAACCAAGTCAACAAAAGACACCATCATGAGATCAATCTTTTGTGTGCAAAGGAGTCTGAAGCTCCAGAAATCCTGCACGAAGTCCACGAAGGCGAGCGTGGGCCCCACATGAATGGGATTATGTTAGCCAAGAAGATACTCCGTATTGGTTACTATTGGACCATAATGGAAAGAGACTGCATCGAGAAAGTCAAGAAATGTTCCAAGTGCCAATTCCACGCTAATCTACAACATGCTCCGCCATCACAACTGTACAACATGACCACACCATGGCCATTCTCTTGTTGGGGTATAGATATCATCGGCAAAGTCCATCCTACGGGAAGCAATGGGTAGTCATTCATTTTAGTGGCCGTGGATTACTTCACAAAGTAGGTCGAAGCACAAGCTTACCGAGTTCTCAACGCCAAGAAAGTGGCCGAATTCGTGAAGAACAACATCATGTGCCGATATGGTATTCCTCATGAGATAATCTCTAACAATGGCTCTCACTTTGAAAAGGAAATGGATGCACTTTTGGTTAACTACAAGATTACCAAGCACAAGTCATCCCCGTACCGTCCCCAAGTCAATGGAGCGGTCAAAGAAGCAAATAAGACAATCGAGGTCATCATACGCAAAATGGCCTCAACGGGAAGGGATTGGCCCGAGAAATTACCACTACCATTGTGGGGCTACCGCACGTCAATACGGTCAGCAACGGGAGAAACTCCGTGTTGGGTTTCCAAGTAACATGCGCAGCGGAAAATAGCATTTAAAATTTTATGAAACCCAAAGATCCATTCATATGATTAAATCAAATACTTGCAATATGAATACTAGAAAAACTAACCCTTGATGACTTTGAATTTGGTCTTTGATCTTGGTGGAGAAATTGAAGCTTTAATGACGAACAAGTAAGAACACGAACTTTGAAGATGATGAGCTTCACCCTCTAGCCATATCCACACCTTGAACGAATATCAAGAACACTTGATCTTGGTTGCTAGACCAAAATTGTGAAATACGTTTTCACAATTAATATGAACTATATGGAATATTATTTTGTGTATTATTTTGTTCTTCAATCTAGGATGTCTTAGAACAAAATAAAACTCTCTCAAACTCTTTGGAGACTTGCACAAAAGCTAGCTCATGTTCTGGCCCGAATTTTGGCTGTTTATATACAAGTTAGACCTATTCCAAATAGGAAACTTGTGTCTAAACCCGTCCAAAATCCTTTTCCTAAATAAATCAAGAAACCTGTCCCGACTCACTGTGCGGCCGCCCAAAATCAGGTGTGCGGTCGCCCAGCCTGGTTTGTGCAGTCGCACACCAGGATCAGAGAGCCTTAATTTCCAATATAGTCCTTTTAAGGTTCGTTCTATTGTGTGTGACCCTCTAGGATTATACTATGTTGGCAATGGGTTCAAACATGAATCCATAAGATATGATTAGGTTCTAGCAAACCGTCATACCTACCCAAATAGTATAACTAGATACAAGTTCGCATTCCTTTAGAATATGTCACAATCCCTTTGTCCACGATCTCATTGAACACAAGTCATGGTCAAACGGTCAACTTGTTTTTGTTCAATACTTTCTCGATTCCGAATATGTTGATAATCCAAATGACATTGATCTAATCAATTCATATGAGTCCAGCCAAACATTTCATCAACATCATTCCTACGAGAGGCCTAATCTTGAGATCTCTCTGAAGAAGAACAAATCCATTTATCTTATTATTCTTCCCTACGTGAATCCGATTATGCCAACCATACCCTTTATAACTACCCGGTTAAAGGTAGCGTTTGAATATGTCAAACATAATGTTCATCAAATGGAAGACTATAATAACTTCATGTCTAAGGATTCGAATGACATAACTAATATGAGATATATGTACGACATGGACCATGATATAAATCTCATACGGCGGGTCATGTCCAGTACCTTGTTCTAAACAAGTACCCATAAATCTAACATGATCATCCCATGATCATTTAGCCTTTATACTAGTGCTTAACAAGTACTAGGGACGGAGATTATTATAAGTAAACATGAACAACAATAATAATCAAAACATCTCTTTATTGATATGAAATAAATGATAACAATTACAACGTTTATTAAACGTGCCTAGGGCACCACTACCAACAATCTCCCAGTTGCCCTAGGCCCAATCTCCCATGTATCTAATACCCATGGACCTAACATGACCTTCATGTTTAGCTTGTGGAAGTCCTTTTGTTAGCGGGTCCGCGACATTGTCATCAGTAGGTACTTTGCATATATTCACGTCACCTCTGTCAATGATTTCTCGAATGACATGGTAACGCCTAAGTATGTGTTTGAATTTTTGATGTGCCCTTGGTTCCTTTGCTTGAGCAATAGTACCATTATTATCACAATAAAGGTCTATTGGATTAGAAATACTAGGAACCACTTCAAGTTCAGTGATGAACTTCTTAATCCAAACAGCTTCCTTTGCAGCATCCGATGCAGCAATATACTCAGCTTCCGTTATAGAATCAGCGGTTGTACTCTGCTTGGAACTCTTCCAGCTTATAGCTCCACCATTTAACATAAACACAAAACCCGATTGCGATCGACTGTCATCTCTGTCAGTTTGGATGCTTGCATCCGTGTAAGCATTTACAACGAGATCATCTTCCATTCCTCCATAGACCAAAAACGAGTCTTTAGTCCTTCTCAAGTACTTAAGAATCGCTTTTACAGCCACCCAGTGATTCTCTCCGGTGTCGGATTGGTATCTACTTGTCATGCTCAAAGCATAAGATACATCCGGCCTAGTACAAATCATGGCATACATGATGGACCCAATTACCGAAGCATATATGGAACATCATTCATTTTCTCACGCTCATCTTTTGTCTTAGGACATTGAGTCTTGCTTAGAGAAACTCCATGTAACACGGGCAAGGTGCCTCTCTTGGAATTTTCCATACGGAATCTTCTAATGACCTTGTCAATGTATGTACTTTGGCTCAGGACTTGTACAGCGGAGGGGGCGCACGCCCGCGCAGAAAGGGTGCGCGCGCCCTATAGGATCATAAGGTTCTTGCAAAAATACCAGGGGAGGGTACGCGCGCTCGCACGAAAGTGGTGCGCACGCCCACAAGCATCAGAAGGTTTTGAACTTTGAAACAATTGAGGGAGCGCACGCCCCCTAGAACATGGTGCGCGCGCCTCCAAGAATCAGAAGGTTTTCCAAGTTGAACAAGGGAGGGTGCGCGCGCTCCCACCTAAAGGGTGCGCGCGCCCCCTAGGGATTTCGGTCAAACCCAGATTTCTTCTGGGTTCTTCAATTCGGGCATGAACACCAAAATTTCTCCATTTTCATACCAAAACCAAAATTCTCAATATCAACTCTCAAAGTGAACCTAACAAATGAACTAGGACAACTTGTGAGCTTAGAGGGGACCTAAATATCATCATTTAACAACCCCAAACCAAGATTTAAACCAACATTTAACAATCACCATTTTTAACCAAAAATCAAAATAAATTCCAAATAAATTCCCAAACTCAACCCACATCATATATATCAATTAAAGCACCATTCAAGCATGAAATGAACATTTTAGCATAATAATGGGGGAAAAGCAACTTACCCGGATTTCTCAAAGGTGACGGAATTCAAATATTTTTGGTTCTACGCGATCCTATCGACGATCTAAACACATTTCATAAGATGAGCAATAAGAAAAGATGAGAGGAAGAAGGTGAAAATGAAGAGAGAAGGGAGAGAAGAAAACTTACCCAACCAAGGAGAGAGAGTATGCTGGGAATGGAGTGGAGTGTGAGGGTGAAAGAGAGGGAGTAGGGAGGTGATGAGTTATTTTCAAAAACTTACACTTAGACCCCCTCCTCTACTAACTACACAACTCTAATACTTCCTACTAACAACTAAGACCAAATAATACTACACTAGCACAAATGACCCAAATAAAATGCTAGGCACGGAAATATTATGAAACATAAAATGCACACATAAATAAATAATCAAATAAATAAATAAATATTTATTAATAAAATAGAGACGGGTTTTCGGGTCGTGACATTCACTCCCCCTTAAAGAAAATTCGACCCGAATTTTAACGAGACTTACCCGATATAAAAAGCCACGGATAATTATGCTCCATCTCCTCTCGAAGCTCCCAAGTCGATTCTTCAACATTGTGATTCCTCCAAAGAACTCTAACCAACGGAATGCCTTTGCTTCTCAACTCTTGGACTTTAGAATCAAGGATTCGAACCGGTCGTTCCTCGTAGGTCATATCAGGCTCTATATCCTCCGGTACCCTTGGTAACACGTGCGATGGATCATGAACATACTTCTGAAGCATAGAAACGTGAAAAACATTATGTAACCGGTCCAAAGAAGATGGTAACGCAAGACGATATGCTAGAAGTCCCACTTTCCCCAAAATCTCAAACGGTCCAACAAACCTCGGAGCCAATTTACCCTTCTTCCCAAACCTTCGAATGCCCACCTTCGGGGATACCTTTAAGAACACAAAGTCACCGGTCTGAAAACTAAGATCTCGTCTTCGATGGTCGGCATAGCTCTTCTGTCGACTCTGGGCTGTTTTCAATCGATCCCGGATAACTCTAACTTTCTCAACTGAATCCTGAAGCAAATCAATACCCACGATCTTCGCTTCACCGACCTCATCCCAACAGATAGGCGATCTACATTTTCTCCCATATAAGGCCTCATAAGGTGCCATCTCGATACTAGCCTGATAACTGTTGTTGTAAGAGAATTCCACTAATGGTAAATGTCTATCCCAAGAATCGGAAAAGTCTATTGAACAAGCTCGTAACATATCCTCCAAAATCTGAATGGTCCTCTCGGATTGACCGTCGGTCTGAGGGTGAAAAGCTGTGCTGAATTGCAAATCTGTACCCAAGGCTTCCTGAAACGCCTTCCAGAATCTAGAAGTAAACCTCGGGTCTCGATCTGACACAATGCTAACCGGAACCCCATGCAATCTCGTAATCTCATCGATGTAAAGGGTCGCAAGATTTTCCATCGAGTACCTAATGTCAATAGGCAAGAAATGTGCACTCTTGGTCAGTCTATCCACGATTACCCAAACACTGTCATACTTCCTACGGGTACGAGGTAGTCCTGTAACGAAATCCATAGTCACATGCTCCCATTTCCACTCCGGAATCTCTAACGGCTGAGGTAGTCCTGCGGGTCTCTGATGCTCGGCTTTGACCTGCTGACAAGTTAAACATTTCGAAACATACTCGGCTATTTCCCTCTTCATGTTGTTCCACCAAAAGTGTTGTTTCAAATTTTGATACATCTTCGTACTACCCGGATGAATAGTATATCTCGATTTGTGACCCTCATCTAAAACTTGCCTCTTTATTCCACCAACAACGGGTATGCACAAACGACCACGGAAAGTCAACACCCCATTCGAACTCATAGAAAAATCCTCGAAGTTCTTTTCCTTCATTTTACACATTATTTTCATTAACTCGGGATCTTGTTTTTGAGCTTCTTTTATCTTCTGAATTAGGGTCGGAGATACCCTAATATTCGTAAAAATAGCCCCATGTCTCGATTCACGAGGACACCAATCTCGAACATCCTCAAGCATTTTCCACTCTTGAACCATCATCGAGGCCACATATGACTTTCTACTAATCGCATCGGCTACCACATTCGCCTTCCCCGGATGATAAGAAATCGTACAATCATAGTCCTTTAAGAGTTCCATCCATCGACGCTGCCGGTTGTTCAATTCCTTTTGAGAGAAGAGGTATTTCAAACTCTTGTGATCGGTAAAAATCTCAAACTTCGCTCCATATAGGTAATGCTTCCACTTATGCAACGCAAAGACTATCGCAGCCAACTCCATATCATGAGTAGGGTAATTCTGTTCACTAGGGGTCAACTTCCTCGAAGCATAAGCAATTACTTTCCCATTCTGCATCAAAACACAACCCAAACCCTCTTTCAAAGCGTCACTGTAAATCACTAAGTCGTCATTTCCATTTGGTAACGCTAGAATAGGAGCCGTAGTTAATCTCTTCTTTAATTCATCAAAGCTACTTTGACATTTTTCACTCCACACAAACGGTACATCCTTCCGGGTCAACTGAGTCATCGGAGTAGCAATCCTCGAAAACCCTTCTATAAACCTTCTGTAATACCCGGCTAAGCCGAGAAAACTTCTGATCTCGGTCACTGTCTCGGGTCTCTTCCAATCCACTATGGCTTCTATCTTTGAAGGATCCACAGAAATCCCATCTTTAGAAATAACATGACCCAGAAATGAAACCTTCTCGAGCCAAAATTCGCATTTACTAAACTTCGCAAACAACTGCTCCCTCGCAAGAATGGATAAAACTGTCCTCAAGTGTTGCTCGTGCTCCTCTCGAGATTTAGAGTAGACAAGAATGTCGTTGATGAAGATCACCACAAATGAGTCAAGATAAGGATGGAAAACCCGGTTCATCAAATCCATAAATACGGCAGGCGCGTTAGTCAACCCAAACGGCATAACCAAGAACTCATAATGACCATAACGAGTGTGAAAGGCAGTCTTCGGAATATCCTCCGATCGAATCTTCAACTGATGGTACCCACTCCTCAAATCAAGTTTAGAAAACACCACGGACCCTTGAAGCTGATCAAATAAATCATCAATGTGAGGTAGAGGATACTTGTTCTTCACGGTAACCTGATTCAACTTTCGGTAATCAATACACAATCTCAAAGAACCGTCTTTCTTTCGCACAAACAAAACCGGTGCTCCCCACGGGGAAACACTAGGGTGGATAAACCCTCGATAAACTAACTCTTGAAACTGAACCTTTAGTTCCTTCAACTCTGCTGGAGCCATTCTATACGGTGCTTTCAAAATCGGAGTTGTACCCGGCAAAAGGTCTATACAAAACTCTATCTCACGATCGGGAGGCATATCATATTCAGAAGAGAAGACATCGGAAAATTCTCTAACTACCCGAACACTCTCCAAACTAGGGGATTCTTTCCTAGTATCAAGCACACTAGCCAAATACCCCTCACAACCACGATGCAACAATCTCCTAGCTTTCACATAGGAAATCATACAAATATTTCTACCCAAAGGCATAGCCTCAAAAACAAATTTAGGTATATCAGGGATAGAAAAATTAACGACGTTTCTACGACAATCGACTGAAGCATGATATTTGCTCAGCCAATCCATACCCAAAATAACGTCAAAATCTTGTATCGGAAGAACTACCAAGTCCGCACACAAAACATGACCACAGATAAGAACATCACAAGCACGAAAGACTTTATCAGTCACCAAACACTCTCCCATAGGAGTTGACACCTCTAACACATAGGGCAAAGACTCAGATGCAGCATTTAGTAAAGAAGCAAATTGCACAGAAATGTAAGAATGAGATGATCCTGGATCTACTAACGTACGTGCGCTCACACTAGATATAGAAACAATACCTCCAATCACTGAGGGATCATCTGCCTGATGCTGATTCATTGCAAACACTTTTCCTTGGACCTTGGCCTTTCCCGTAGCATCCCTTTTTTGACCCTGTGGAGCCCCAGCTCCTACCCCAGTCGGTTGACCCCTGCCTCTAGTACAATCCCTTGCAAAATACCCCATTTGACCACAATTGGTACACTTGCCCTGTTTCTTCCAACACCGGTCCTCTGAATGGCCTTCCTTTTGGCAATAGGAACAAAGTCTCCTATGTTGAATACGGATGGAGGTCTTCAAACCCCGGATGAATCTCATCACTTTCTGTTCCTCAGTCCTCACAAGATAGTCACAATACCGGGCTAATTCTGTGAACTTAGCTGAGTACTGAGCTATAGACAACAAACCTTGCTCCAAGTTGAGAAGCTAGATCTCTTTTCGGTTTTGATCTACTACCGGAATGAAATGCTCCTTGAATTTCCGCACAAACAATTCCCACGCATACACTGTGTGAGTATCATCCCAACTCGCTTTAACCCCTTTCCACCAATACTTGGCGGCACCCACAAGCTTATAAGCCGCGAATCGGACTCTATCCTCGTCTGTGCACCCAAACACATCATAAATTTTCTCCATAGACTCAACCCATAGTTCGTCCTTCTTCACATCGGGCTCACCATCGAACTCCCTTGGTTTTAATTTCAGAAATTGCTCCAACCCGTAACGCGGAGGTGCCACATGCTCCTCTCTTGGACCTTGGTCAAGGATTGCCTTCATGGCCGCCTCAAACATGCCTTGGAACATAGCACGGTTCTCTTCCCGGAGATCATTCTGATTCTGAGCCCCACTAGAACCTTCACCCGTTCTTCTTCTAGCCATTGTGAATAATTACCTGCATAAAACATCAACCGTTACTCACTCCGAACACAACTACCCTCCTAGGTCATACTAGTCCACCTAGACTTATACTTAGAGCTAAACCATAGCTCTGATACCAACTGTCGCGACCCCGACCCTGCGGGCCCAGAGTACGCGAGCTGGACGTCGACTTAAACAATAAACCCTAAAATAATGAAGATAAAAATTTTCCTTTTATACCAAAAGATGATAACACAAAGTTTTGAAATCCAACTTTGAACAACAAAATATAAACTAGTGTAAGCTCCATAAGCTTACACCCAAAATAATAAAATATACAAATTCTAATGACGTCAAGTTTGGTACAACTATTCCCAAAAGGTTACACATTTATGTAATGTAAACCCACCATTAACAACGTGCCCAAAAAAGCTCAACCCTCGCGACGTCCTCCTCGTGATCAGCGAGTCTAATCCTTTCCTCTTGGGGGGGGGGGTTAAGGAAAAACAAAGATAAAAGAAAGGGGGTGAGATAAATCTCAATAAGTTACTAATGCAACTACATGACATGCTATGATGCAACAAACAATAATAAATCGCATAACACGTAGCAATTATAATTTAACAGATAGCAGCGGAAATAAACAATTAACAAAGGATATTAGCCAAGGTTTCCCAACTGATAGAACCAAATAAAGGTCGCTGCGCAGCTTCAATAATCAACAATCAACATCTTCATAGTAGCATGAAAGCTGAAGAGAAAACCCCCGGTACCGGAACCCATAATAATAAGGGGACAGTGACACACAGTCAAAGCCCAAAACCAATAGCTAAAATGCTCACAAAGGGGCTAGCTCATCTCACATCCAAGACCAATCTGGAGGAGGGTAATAATGGGGCAAAAGAATGGTCAACATCATAATAGACTTGGCTTGTGCCATCATAATGTTTCGCATCGCCCAAACACGACACAAATACCAGCTGGACTTTCAAATAAAGGCTAAGTAATAAAATACTAGCACGATAATTAACTAATGATTCCAAAGTAGGGAACCTTATCAAGAAGTCACCAAGAAAGTGAAATGAACCAACAACACACAATTAAAGTGTTCCAATAATCTCAACAATGATAACACAATTCCCATATCACATTTGATCACAAAGGATCCAGTTAACTCAAGCACACAACCAAAACTACTCACTCATCTCGACGAGCTCAAGGAGAGCTTTAAAACGATAACTTATACACCTAAAACGGAGTCCGGATGAGGGAGTTATGAACTATTGAAGATTGTCTACGGGGAGTACAAGAGGATGAAGCTCAGGACTTGTACAGCGGAGGGGGCGCACGCCCGCGCAGAAAGGGTGCGCGCGCCCTATAGGATCATAAGGTTCTTGCAAAAATACCAGGGGAGGGTACGCGCGCTCGCACGAAAGTGGTGCGCACGCCCACAAGCATCAGAAGGTTTTGAACTTTGAAACAATTGAGGGAGCGCACGCCCCCTAGAACATGGTGCGCGCGCCTCCAAGAATCAGAAGGTTTTCCAAGTTGAACAAGGGAGGGTGCGCGCGCTCGCACCTAAAGGGTGCGCGCGCCCCCTAGGGATTTCGGTCAAACCCATATTTCTTCTGGGTTCTTCAATTCGGGCATGAACACCAAAATTTCTCCATTTTCATACCAAAACCAAAATTCTCAATATCAACTCTCAAAGTGAACCTAACAAATGAACTAGGACAACTTGTGAGCTTAGAGGGGACCTAAATATCATCATTTAACAACCCCAAACCAAGATTTAAACCAACATTTAACAATCACCATTTTTAACCAAAAATCAAAATAAATTCCAAATAAATTCCCAAACTCAACCCACATCATATATATCAATTAAAGCACCATTCAAGCATGAAATGAACATTTTAGCATAATAATGGGGGAAAAGCAACTTACCCGGATTTCTCAAAGGTGACGGAATTCAAATATTTTTGGTTCTACGCGATCCTATCGATGATCTAAACACATTTCATAAGATGAGCAATAAGAAAAGATGAGAGGAAGAAGGTGAAAATGAAGAGAGAAGGGAGAGAAGAAGACTTACCCAACCAAGGAGAGAGAGAGAGAGAGAGAGAGTATGCTGGGAATGGAGTGGAGTGTGAGGGTGAAAGAGAGGGAGTAGGGAGGTGATGAGTTATTTTCAAAAACTTACACTTAGACCCCCTCCTCTACTAACTACACAACTCTAATACTTCCTACTAACAACTAAGACCAAATAATACTACACTAGCACAAATGACCCAAATAAAATGCTAGGCACAGAAATATTATGAAACATAAAATGCACACATAAATAAATAATCAAATAAATAAATAAATAAATAATTATTTATTAATAAAATAGAGACAGGTTTTCGGGTCATGACAGCTTCACCCATATCTTTCATTGCGAAGCACTTTCCTAACCAAGTCTTCTCAGACTAAAGTGTAGGAATGTCGTTTCCAATGAGTAATATGTCATCCACATATAAAATAAGGAATAGCACTATGCTCCCACTAATCTTCTTGTATACACAAGGCTCATCTTCGTTCTTGATGATGTTGGAACAAGATGGCTTGCAATACAAGTTATTTAGACTTCCATTAATAAAATCATGACTATAATATTAATATAAAGTATAGTCAAACCTAGTCAATGTGTAGAATCCCTGAAATGTAATTTACCTATTTATGATGGGCAAAATGGTAAATTAACATTGCTTAAGAAATGAATAGGTGTGGTCCCTAAATGAAATGCCACCAAGTCTACTATATAAAGGGTTTTCCATCAGCCCTTTCAAGACTACTTTTTACTTTACTTTCTCTCTTATTATTCTCTTCATTATTGTCTAGAAGTGTTTGATAAACTAAAGGGCATTCATCATTTAGAAGATCCATTTTCCTACATCTTCTTCTTCATCTTAATTCTCCCTACCAACATCTACCATGGATTCAACAGGTATATTCCTAACGCTTCCTCTTCATCTCTTCCTCAATCTTTTACTAAATATGAGTGTGGCATTCAGGGATACATTTATTACTTCATCCGTGATTACTGCTTTGAGTACCGTACCGATGCTTAATGGGACTAATTTTAAAACTTGGAAAAATAAATTGATGATGATCTTAGGCTATATAGACATAGATCATGCATTAAGGGAGCCGTTTCCTCTTCCTCTCTCTAACGAAAGTACTCAAGAAGAGTGCTTAAATAAGGAGAAGTGGAAACGCTCCAATCGTGTGAGCCTAATGATCATGAATATAGTTGTCCCGGAGACCATTTTGACCGGTATCTCCAAGGATATTGATGCTAAAATATTCCTTGATATGCTTGAGGAACGTTTGGCATCTACCTCCTCTCATGGGACAAAGAGAAAAGGGAAGGATGTTGCGGTTGCAAGAAATAAGTAGCGTAAGGGATCATCTAATGATCATGAAGAATGCTTCTTTTGCAAGGACCTCAATCACATGAAGTACGACTGCCCTAAGTATCACGCTTGGCGTGCTAAGAAAGGTATGTCATTTGGTCTTTGTTTGTGATAAAGGGTAATTTGGTTTCATTTCCTACATATACATAGTGGTTGAATATTGGAACAACAACTCACATAAAGGAAGTTTATGTAGGATTGCCTGAAATACCGAAGTCCTGGAGAAGATGAAGGATTCATCTATTTGGAAGCCAGGATCCGGTTGAAGTGCAAGGCATCGGGAATTTTTGTTATTGTTAAAGTACTTAGTAATATTTGTATAAATACTACATTTGTTGTACCGTCATTTAGACGGAATTTGATATTTATCACACTATTGAACAAAGAAGGTTATTTTGTTCAATTTTATAAATGTGATTTTTATTTTTATTCCAATGTTGATGGTACTAGTACTTTTTCAAGTAGTCTTTATTCATTTGACCTTATTTACACAATAAATGAATCCCATAAATAATGAAACCAATACTAGAAAGCAAAAGTTATCAAGTAAATTTTAAGGCATAGGCGTTTTGGTCATATTTCCAAGATGAAAATTGATAAGCTTATGTTAAAGGAAATCTTGAACAAACTTGATATTTCGAAAAATACTTTTGCATTAAATGCCTTAAAGGTACAAACATTAAAAGAATAAGTATTCTCGAGAGCATCAAGTGTCTCAAAGAACTAATACATTCGGATATTTGTGGGCCATTCATTAATCCTTCATGGAAAGGTCAACAATAGTTATTATGTTTATAAATGACTACTCTCAATATGGATACATTTATTACTTCATGCAAAGACTCAAGTTATGGACGTTTTCAAGTCTTATGAGGTCAAAGTTGGAAATCAACTTTGAAAGACTATTAAGAACATTAGGTCCAATCATGATAGAGTATATCATGGTTGGAATGTTTGTTAAAGGGAACAACGTCTAGGTCCTTTTTACTCGCTATTTTGAAGAGTGTGGGATTGTCTCCATCTACATTAAGCCGGGTAAGCCTAGCATAAATGATGTACACAAGAGACATGATAAAATCCTTAAGGAAATGTTAATAAGCATGTTTTGTGCTTCTTTTACCTCACTCATTATGGGAGATACATTAAAACCGCAGCCCTTATTCTCATTAAAGATCCCTCTAAGCTACTAATAAAAACCCTTTATAATTTTGGGACGAATAAGGAACACATCCTTAAATCATATTCATTTATGGGGTTGTCTAACATAAGGGTAGACCTTATAAGTCTACTAAGGGCAAGTGACATAAGATTGTTAGTAGTTATTCATGAGGTAAGCCGAGAGATCTAGGGGATATATAAATTTTACAACCCAAAAAAATTTGAACATTTTGAAACGAGAAAAGCTAGGTTCTTTGAGGATGTTGAATTTAGTGGGAGATTAGGTGTAATATTTTGAATTTGGAAAAGAAGAGGCATCCATTTCTTCACCTCTTCCATAAGTTCCAATTGGATTTCAAATTTTGTACTTGATATTCAAGAAGAACATGCAATTCAAAATAAATATGGGTTTCCCTATAAATATTGAACAACATGAAAATATTGATCATAAGAAGGAAATTCAACAACCTCAAAATTAGGAAGAACCAAGTGCCCTTAAAGAGATACAATAGAGTAAGAAGGATTGCAATACCGGATAATTATGAGATGTATCTTACCGAGAAATAAAAGACACACAGGTTTAGTGGGAGATGAGCCATTCATCTACCATAAAGCTATTAATGGTCCTAATTCTCATAAGTAGATTAATACCACATATAAAGAGTTGAAATCTTTGAAAGATAACAACTTTTGGGATCTTTTACATTACCTAAAGATGTGAAACCTATAAATGGGTCTCTAAGACCTAAAAGGATTCACAAAAGTAATGTTGAAAGATATAAAGACCCATCTAGTTGCTAAAGAATTTTCAACTCATAAGAAAGGAATTAATTATCAAGAAAGAAACATTTCCCGGTATCTTCTAAAAACTCTTTTAGAACCATTATGACACTAGTAGCAATTTGTATCTTAAGCTTCATCAAATGGATATTAAGAACTTTTCTTAATGGAAACATTGGGGAAACTATCTATATGAAGAAATCCATTTATGGACTTAAGTAAAACTTCTCATTAATGGTATTTAAAGATTAATCAAGTTATTCTTTCATTTGGTTTTGAAATGAATCTTGATAAATATTGTATATACCATAAGTTCAGTGGGAGTAAAAATTATAATTTTGGTCTTATATGTGGGTAATATTTACTTGCAAGTAATGTTTTAAACCTTAATAAGGAAACTAAGAAATTTCTTTGGAATGAAAATTCTTGGTGAGGCATCTTTTGTATTAGGAATCCAAGTTCACTGTGAGTATTAACGGAGTATTTTGGGATTATCACAAAAGGCCTATATAGAAAAGGTATTACAAAAGGTATAGCATGCAAAACTATAAACCACTTGACACCCCTAATTTTATAGGAGACATGCTTAGTCTCAAACAGTGTCCTAAAGTTAATTATGAATCCAAGTATATAGAAATATCCCTCTTTGCATCAGCAGTAAGAAAGCTTAATAAATGCGTAAGTCTTGCATTCAATGTTGGGATGCTTGGTCAATACCAAACCAATCCAGAAAGAACATCAAGTAGTAGCCAAAAGAATGATGTAGTATTTACAAAACACAAAGATCTACATGCCTATTTTTAATCGGATAATCTTGAGATCATTTGGTATTCCGATATTTGTTAAAATTACATGGCTACATAAGTTTTAATGGACTGTGATTTGTCAAAACAAGTGTCGAAAGACCAATTAAGATATGACTATCAGGTAGCAGTTCCGTACTCTAACAAAAGGTTTATGGATTTAGACATTAAGTATCTTGTTATAAAGAAAAGAGTACAAAATGAACAGAGAAATACAACTTATTAGAACACTCCATAATTTAACGGATCCATTTATGAAACGTTATCATCTTTAGTGTTTCTCGAGCATGTTGCTCATATGGGTGTAACAATTTGATAACATTTAATTTAGTGGGAGTTTTGTGTTGTACTTCATTAATTGTTCTATTATTTTGATCTCATTTGGTAAAGTTGGACTAGTTGGAAGAATATGTATATATTCATTATGATTCCATGCTACACATCTATACTTTTGATCTATATCATTTAGTTAGATTTGTATTTGTGATTATAGTGGGTTTAGTTTCGAATCAATTACAACGACTGCCCCTTTAGTCCTATACTTAAAAGACTAATGGACGAGATTGTTATAGATGACAACAAAGCGCACATTAGGGTTGTGATTTATGTTATACTTACGATTTAAAAGGAAGAACTTGTTTGCAACCCAAGTGGGAGATTGTTGGAACAAGATGGCTTGCAATACAAGTTATTTAGACTTCCATTAATAAAATCATGACTATAATATTAATATAAGGTATAGTCAAACCTAGTCAATGAGTAGAATCCGTGAAATGTAATTTACCTATTTATGATGGGCAAAATGGTAAATTAACATTGCTTAAGAAATGAATAGGTGTGGTCCCTAAATGAAATGCCACCAAGTCTATTATATAAAGGGTCTTCCATCAACCCTTTCAAGACTACTTTTTACTTTACTTTCTCTCTTATTATTCTCTTCGTTATTGTTTAGAAGTGTTTGAGAAACTAAAGGGCGTTCATCATTTAGAAGATCCATTTTCCTACATCTTCTTCTTCATCTTAATTCTCCCTACCAACATCTACCATGGATTCAACAGGTATATTCCTAACGCTTCCGCTTCATCTCTTCATCAATCTTTTACTAAATATGAGTGTAGCATTCAGGGATATAAAATTGTTCCATCAGATGAAACCAAACTCTTTGACCGATTCATCAAAACGGACATTCCAACTCCTAGAAGCTTGCTTCAATCCATAAATGGATTTCTGCAATTTGCATACCTTAGAATTCTGTTCAAAACCTTCTGGTTGTGTCATATACACATCCACTTGTAGTTTTCCATTTAGGAAAGCGGTTTCGACATCCATTTGCCATATTTCATAGTCATGATATGCAGCAATGGCAAGCAAAAATCTTATGGACTTGATCATTGCTACGGGTGAAAAGGTTTCATCATAGTCAATACCATGAACTTGCCTATAACCTTGCGCTACAAGTCTAGCTTTGTAAGTATGCACCTTCCCATCCATGTCAGTCTTCTTCTTGAAGACCCATTTGCATCCTATGGTTTTTACACCTTCGGGTGCATCAATCAAATTCCAAACTTTATTGTCTTGCATGGATTGCAATTCGGATTCCATGGCTCCAAGCCACTTGTCCGAATCAGGAGAAGACATCGCCTCTTGATAGGTTGTCGGTTCATAATTCTCAATGATTTCCACCTCATTACTATCCGTTACGAGAAATCCATATCTCTCGGGCTCGGATCGTAACCTACTAGATCTGCGAGTTACTTGTGTATTTTGAACAGGTTCCACAACTCCTTGTGGTTCTTGTTCTTGTTCCACTATTGGTTCAATGTTACTTTCCGGGTCTCGAATTTCTTCAAGATTTATTTTACTCCCACTGATTTCTTTGGAGAGAAACTGTTTCTCTAGAAAGACACCAGTTCGGGCAACAAACACTTTGTTGTCCTCTCGGTTGTAAAAGTAATATCCTTTAGTTTCCTTAGGATATCCCACGAAAATACATTTATCAGACTTGTGTGCTAGTTTGTCGGAGACAAGTCTTTTGACAAAAGCTTCGTAACCCTAAATCCTCATGAAAGACAAACTAGGTTTCTTTCCGCTCCACATCTCATATGGAGTCTTTGGAACCGATTTAGTTGGAACTCGATTTAGTGTGAAAGCAGCGGTTTCTAGAGCGTAACCCCAAAAGGATATTGAAAGATCAACTTGACTCATCATTGATCGAACCATGTCTAACAAGGTTCGATTCCTCCTCTCAAGCACACCATTCCATTGTGGTGTTCCGGGTGGAGTCAATTGTGAAATTATTCCACAATTCTTTAGATGATCATCAAATTCATGACTCAAGTATTCTCCACCTCGATCCGATCGAAGTGCCTTAATACTTTTGCCAAGTTGTTTTTCTACTTCATATTGAAATATTCTAAATATCTCTAATGCTTCACTTTTATGTTTCATTAGGTAAACATACCCAAATCTACTATAATTGTCGCGACCCCGACCCCGCGGGCCGGGAGCTCGTGAACTGGACGTCGACTTACAACCAAAAACTCTAAAATACAGAAGGTAAAAATTTCATTTTATACCCAAAAGATTTTAACACAAGGTTTGGAAAATCCAAGTTTAACAACACCATAAAACAACTAGTGTAAGCTCCACAAGCTCACACCCAAAATACAAAATATTACAAATCTTAATGACGTCATTGTTGGTACAACTATCCCCAAGAAGGTTACACATTTATATAATGCAAACCGAACAATAATAACCTGCCCCAAATATCTCAAACCTCTCGACGTCCTCCTCGATCCGCAAATCCTAATCCTTTCCTCCTGGGGGGGGGGTTAAGGAAAACAACATTGAAAGGAAACGGGGTGAGATAAAATCTCAGTAAGTTACTAATGCAACTACATGACATGCTAAGATGCAATAATCAATAATAATTCACATAACACATAGCAATTATCATATATCAGATAGCAGCGGAAATGAACACATAACAAAGGATATTAGCCAAGGTTTTCCAAACGATAAACCAAATAAAGGTCGCTGCGCAGCTTCAATAATCAACAAATCATCATCTTCATAATAGCATGAAAGCTGAAGAGAAATCCCCGGTACCAGAACCAATAACAAGGGGACAGTGACACACAGTCAAAGCCCGAAAACCAATAGCTATAATGCTCACAAAGGAGTTAGCTCATCTCACATCCAAGGCCAATCTAGAGGAGGGTAATAATGGGGCAAAACAATGGTCAACATCACAATGGACTTGGCTGTGCCATCATAATGTTTCGCATCGCCCAAACACACACAAAATACCAGCTGGACTTTCAAGTAAGGGCCAAGTAATAAAATACTAGCTCAAATAAACAACTAAGGATTCCAAAGTAGGGAACCATTTCAAATAAATCACCAAAAAGGTGCACCAATCCAACAACACATCAAAAGATGTGCAAACAAATACAAAACGATACTTGGTCAAATTCCACACATATTTGTTCACAAAGGAACCATTTTAAACACTAGAGTTATCCACAACCCACACAAACAATTATCCCCAACTTTATCACAACGGACCGATCGTAAACGTTTTGTGTTATAAAACACCTACTGAAAACTCAACACAACCTAAACCTGAATCCCAACCGAATAAACCACCTCATCTCGAAGAGCTCAAGGAGAGCGTTAAAACAATAATTTATACACCTAAAATGGAGTCTGGATGAGGGAGATATGGATCTTGAAAGATTGGACAAAAAGGGGAATAAATTTCACACCAGGGGAGAGGGTGCGCGCGCCTCCTATGGGAGGGTACGCGCGCTTCCTTTGATCAGAAGGCAAATCAAGGTTGGAGGAGGAGAGGGTGCGCGCGCCTCCTATGGGAGGGTGCGCGCGCCTCCAAGAAACAGAAGGTTTTGTTCAAGAAGGGCATAAGGGTGCGCGCGCCTCCTATGGGAGGGTGCGCGCGCCTCCTTGCCCGGAAAGGCAAATTCCGGCCAAAAATCTGGGTTTCTACCATTAACAACCCAAATCCAAAACAAACCCAATCTTCACCATTTCTAACACTACCAAAATGTGAACTAAAGTACCTACACCATTTTGAACCAAAAGGACTCCAACAACATCATCTAAGGAACCTCAATCAAGGGTGATTCAAATACCAAAATGAACAAAATGAACAAAAATGTAAATCATCACAAAATCAACCAAAGATGCAACAAATGGAAATCATAGTATCATCTAAGCATAGGATGAACATTTTTAGCATCAAATGGGGGAAAAGCAACTTACCCGGATTTTCTCAAAGGTGACGGAACTCGAAATTTCTTGGCTTCCTACGATCCTATCGACGATCTAAACAAGTTTCATATTATGAGAAATAAGAAACAATGAGAGGAAGAGGACTAAAAAGAAGAGAGAAGGAGAGAAGAAAACTTACCTTTTTCACCTATGGAAGAGAGAGAGAGAAGTGAGCTGGGAAAAGAAATGAGCTGGGAAAAGAAATGAGGGAGTAGGGAGATGGAAGAGGTGAGGGAGAAGAGAAGGAGTAGGGAGGGAGTAGGGGAATTTATTTCAAAAACTTACACTTAGACCCCTTCCCCATCTACTAACACAAATACTTACACTCCCGACTAACAATTAAGACCCAACAATGCTACACTAACCCAAATGACCCAATTAAAATGCTAGACATAAATTATTATGACACATAAAATGCACACATAATTCATTAATTAAATAATAATTTAAACAATTAAAAAAGAAATAATTAAATAATTAAATATTTATTATTAGAAAATAGAGACGGGTTTTCGGGTCGTGACAATCTACCCTCCTTAAAAAGAATTCTCCCACGAATTCACTCATCAAACTTCACAACACGCGGTCATAATGAGGCGACAACATAACAACCCTTCCATAGCACTCATAACTTCAATCGAGTACTCAACAAAATTTTCAGACACAGTCTCCATGACTCAAACAAACCAATGTATTTTAATCACGTACATATCTCAGGTATACTCATTTTAAACATTCTAAAGTTAACTTCCTCTTCCATACCGAATTTCACATTCTCAAGACTATCACTCGATCATCAATTCCGAGACAAGCTGATTTGGTCCTAATTAGCATTACGCTCATGCTTAGTTTTCTAAGGAGTTATATCCATCAACTCTTGATAGTCTGCCATCAACGTCTCGACTTGGTCCCAAAATAGAATAAAAGATATAATATGTTAAGGCAATATCAACAGAATCACCACCAATCCCAAATCATAGATAGTTCCATTTATTAAGCGTTACTCCTCGAAACATATACAAATACTTTATCACCCAAAAATCGTTACACACCTCCATCTTTATTTGGAAGCATCACTAGAGGTAATGGATTTATCAATTTCCGCTATAATGGAATACTTAACATATCTCCAAGAAAACCTCCAAACCCCAAAACTACATTAGTACCGAAATTACTATCATTACATTACTCCAATCCTTGAAAGTTTATAACAGTTCCAAGTACTCAGAAATCCGTAAAACAATCCACATTTTATCTCCAAGGGATTTCCTCTAACTCCCTTTTAAATTGATAATCAGTGCTTACACACCCCAAAGAAATTTAGCAATTCCTAAATCTTCAATGGCTAACCCACGTTAGTCTTTCACGTATACATTTATTAACTCAATGGTACATAGGCTCAATAGTACTACCATCATAATAAACCAATTAGCTAGCCACATTCCAACTGACCTAATACCAAATCATAGTATTCTTTAATATGCCCAAGTATTGATGTCGCGACCCCGAACCCCGCGGGCCCGAGACCGCGATCTGGACGTCGACTTAAAACCAAAACTACGAAATACTGAAGTTAAAAATTTCATTTGATACCAAAAGGTAATGATCCAAAGTTTTACAAAACCAAGTTTGATAAAAACCAATTACAACTATCATAAACTTCCACAAGTTTATGCCTAACAAAATACAAATATACAATTCTTAATGACGTCATTGATTGGTACAACTATCCCAAAAAGGTTACACATTTATATAATGTAAACCAACCTATAACAACCTTCCCCAAAAGAATGTATCCACACGTGACATCCTCTTTCTCGTGATCAGCGAGACTAATCCTTAGCACCTGGGGGGGGTTAAGGAAAAACAAAGATAAAAGAAAAGGGGGTGAGATAAATCTCAATAAGTTACTAATGCAACTACATGACATGCTATGATGCAAGAAGCAATAAGCAATAATAAATATCACATAGCACATAGCATTTATCACTTAACAGATAGCAGCAGAAATAAACACATAACAAAGGATATAGCCAAGGTTTTCCAAACCGGAACATCCAAATAAAGGATCGCTGCGCAGCTTCAATAATCAACAAATCATCATCTTCATAATAGCATGAAAGCCGAAGAGAAAACCCCGGTACCGGAACCAATAACCAATGAAGTGTCACAAGGGACGGGAGACATGCCACAAAGTCATGCTCCAAGAAGCTAAAATGCACACAAAGGAGCTAGCTCTTCTCACATCCAAGGCCAATCTGGAGGAGGGTAATAATGGGGCAAAACAATGGTCAACATCACAATGGACTTGGCCGTGCCATCATAATGTTTCGCATCGCCCAAACACACACAAAATACCAGCTGGACTTTCACGTAAAGGCTAAGTAATGAAATACTAGCACGATAAACAACAAAGGATTCCAAAGTAGGGAATCATGCCAAATAATCACCAAGAAGGTGAGAGGAACCAACGATACACAATAAAGGTGCTCCAAAATCACAATTAACAATTAATGAATTTCAAACACAACCTTGATCACAAAGGACCCAATTCTATCACTAAAGTGTACTACAATGTCCACTAAGGTCAACTAGGAGGACACCCAAGATTTGGATCAAAACACATTCTTCAACCACACAAAATAACAAATGTAAACTTTCAGAGGACTGTGCGGCCGCCCAAATGGACTGTGCGGTCGCCCAAAAAGCCCTCAAAACAAGAACAAAAGATTTCAGATAGATGTGCGGTCGCCCAGGAATTTTTGTGCGGCCGCCCAACCTTCACTCCCCCTTAAAGAAAATTCGACCCGAATTTTAACGAGACTCACCTTAAACAAAAAGCCACGGAAATTTCCTCTCGATCTCGTCACGAAGCTCCCACGTCGACTCCTCGATATTATGATTCCTCCAAAGAACTCGAACCAACGCAATGCTTTTGTTCCTCAACTCTTGGACTTTGGCATCTAAAATCCGAACCGGTCGTTCCTCATAAGTCATATCGGGCTCAATATCCTCTGGTACACTCGGTAACACGTGAGACGGATCATGAACATACTTCCGAAGCATTACGTGAAAGACGTTATGCAACCGGTCTAAGGATGACGGTAACGCAAGACGATACGCTAGAAGTCCAACCTTTCCCAAAATCTCAAACGGACCAATAAACCTCGGAGCCAATTTGCCTTTCTTCCCAAACCTACGAATACCCACCTTCGGAGATACTTTCAAGAACACCAAATCACCGGTCTGAAAACTAAGGTCTCGCCTTCGGTTATCTGCGTAGCTCTTATGTCGACTCTGGGTTGCCTTCAATCTATCCCGGATAACTTTAACTTTCTCAACCGAATCCCGAAGCAAATCGATACCCACGATCCTCGCTTCACCAACCTCATCCCAACAAATAGGCGATCTACACTTTCTTCCATACAAGGCCTCAAACGGTGCCATCTCGATACTAGCCTGATAACTGTTGTTGTAAGAGAATTCCACTAACGGTAGGTGCGAATCCCAAGAATCAGAAAAGTCTATCGAACAAGCTCGCAACATATCCTCCAAAATCTGAATAGTCCTCTCGGATTGACCGTCGGTCTGAGGATGAAAAGCTGTACTGAATCGCAAATCTGTACCCAAAGCTTCCTGAAATGCCTTCCAGAATCTAGAAGTAAACCTCGGGTCTCGATCTGACACAATGCTAACCGGAACCCCATGCAATCTAACAATCTCATCAATATAAAGGGTCGCAAGCTTCTCCATCGAATATCTGATGTCAACTGGCAAGAAATGGGCACTCTTGGTCAATCTATCCACTATTACCCAAACACTGTCATACTTCCTACGGGTACGAGGTAGTCCCGTAACGAAATCCATAGTCACATGCTTCCATTTCCACTCGGGAATGTCTAACGGCTGAAGTAGTCCCGCGGGTCTCTGATGCTCGGCTTTGACCTGCTGACACGTTAAACACTTCGAAACATACTCGGCTATTTCCCTTTTCATATTAATCCACCAAAATTGTTGCTTCAAATCCTGATACATCTTCGTACTACCCGGATGAATAGTATACCTCGATTTGTGACCCTCATCAAGAACTCTCTGTTTAATTCCATCAACATCCGGAACACACAAACGACCACGGAAAGTCAACACTCCACTCGAGCTCAATGAAAAATCCTCGAAATTCTTTTCCTTCAATTTACCCAATACCTTCACTAACTCGGGATCTTCTTTCTGAGCTTCCTTTATCCTCTGAATTAGGGTTGGAGATACCCTAATATTCGCAAAAATAGCCCCATGTCTCGATTCACGAGGAGACCAATCTCGAACATCCTCAAGCATTTTCCATTCACGGACCATCATCGAAGCCACATAAGATTTTCTACTAATCGCATCGGCTACCACATTCGCCTTCCCCGGGTGATAAGAAATCGTGCAATCGTAATCCTTCAACAATTCCATCCATCGACGCTGTCGGTTGTTCAATTCCTTCTGAGAGAATAGGTACTTCAAACTCTTGTGATCCGTAAAATTTTCAAACTTCGCCCCATAAAGGTAGTGCTTCCATTTGTGCAACGCAAATACAATAGCCGCTAACTCCATATCATGAGTCGGGTAATTCTGTTCACTAGGGGTCAACTTCCTCGAAGTATACGCAATTACTTTCCCATTCTGCATCAACACACAACCCAAACCCTCTTTCGAAGCATCACTATAAATCACTAGGCCATCGCTCCCATTAGGCAAAGTCAAGATCGGTGCGGTAGTCAACCGCTTCTTCAATTCCTCGAAACTCTTGTCACATTTCTCGGTCCACACAAACGGAACATTCTTCCGGGTCAACTGAGTCATCGGAGTAGCAATCTTCGAAAACCCTTCAATAAATCTTCGGTAATAACCGGCTAAACCAAGAAAGCTTCTAATCTCTGTCACTGATTCAGGTCTCTTCCAATCCACTATGGCTTCAATCTTTGACGGGTCCACCGAAATCCCATCTTTAGAAATCACATGACCCAGAAATGACACCTTCTCGAGCCAAAATTCGCATTTGCTAAACTTCGCAAATAATTTCTCCGGCAAGAACGGATAAAACTGTCCTCAAGTGTTGTTCATGCTCCTCTCGAGATTTCGAATAAACAAGAATGTCGTCGATGAAGACTACCACGAACGAGTCAAGATTCGGATGGAAGATTCGGTTCATCAAATCCATAAACACTGCCGGCGCGTTAGTCAACCCAAACGGCATAACCAAGAACTCATAATGACCGTAACGAGTGCGAAAGGCAGTCTTCGGAATATCCTCCGATCGAACCTTCAACTGATGGTACCCACTTCTCAAATCAAGTTTAGAGAAAACCACGGACCCTTGAAGCTGATCAAATAAATCGTCAATGTGGGGTAGAGGATACTTGTTCTTCACCGTGACCTGATTCAACTTCCGGTAATCTATACACAATCTCAACGAACCATCTTTCTTTCGCACAAATAAAACCGGTGCTCCCCACGGGGAAACACTAGGGCGGATAAACCCTCGATCAAGCAACTCTTGCAACTGAACCTTTAACTCCTTCAACTCTGCGGGGGCTAACCTATAAGGTGCTTTCGAAATTGGAACCGTACCCAGCAAAAGGTCTATTCAAAACTCAATCTCACAATCGGGAGGCATATCATACTCGGTAGAGAAAACATCGGGAAATTCCCGAACTACCCGAACACTATCAAAACTAAGGGATTCCTTCCTAGTATCAAGAACACTAGCCAAATACCCCCCACAACCACTATGCAATAATTTTCTCGCTTTCATAAAAGAAATTAAGCGAACCTTTCTACTCAGAGGACTAGCCTCAAACACAAATTTAGGCACATCGGGAATAGAAAAAGTAACAGTTTTCTTACGGCAATCAACGGAAGCATGAAACTTGCTCAACCAATCCATACCCAAAATGACATCAAAGTCTTGGATAGGAAGAACTACCAAATCCGCACAAAGGACTCGACCACAAATAACCACATCACAAGCACGAAAGACTCGATCGGAAATCAAGCATTCTCCTATAGGGGTCGACACCTCTAGCACGTACGGTAAAGACTCGAATGCAGCATTTTTAACATGGAAGCAAATTGCACAGAAATGTATGAATGAGATGATCCTGGATCTACTAACGCTCGTGCGCTCACATTAGACACAGAAACAATACCTCCAATAACGGATGGATCATCGGTCGCTTGTTGTTGATTCATGGCATAAACCTTCCCTTGAACTTTGGGCTTCCCATTAGCATCCCTTTTCTGACCTTGATTATTACCAACTCCTGACCCGGATGCTTGTACTCTACCTCTCGGGCAATCTTTTACAAAGTGACCCATTTGACCACAATTGGTGCACCTTCCTTGCTTCTTCCAACAACGGTCTTCAGAATGACCTTCCTTTTGACAATACGAACAAAGCCTCCTAATTTGGCTCCCTTGGTTCCCGGAAGTGGTACCCGGGTTCCTTGGGATCGGTTGCCCTCGGAACTGAGATTGTCCCCCAAAGTTACCTCGGTTATCGGAACGGTGTTGTGGCTTGCCTTGAGCTCCTTGCTTACTCGGGTTGGCTACCTCGGTCTTCCTTTTATGCTCCCCGATATCTTGCTCTATTAAGTAGGCTCGGTCCACCGCATCTTGGAAAGTCACAATCCGTTGAGCAATCAGTTGAGTACGGATGGAGGTCTTCAACCCCCGAATAAATCTCATAGCTTTTTGTTCCTCGGTCCTCACCAAATAGTCGCAATACCGGTCTAATTCTATGAACTTAGCCGAGTATTGTGCTATAGACAACACACCTTGCTCCAGGTTGAGTAGCTCGATCTCCTTTCGGTTTTGATCAACAACCGGAATGAAATGCTCCTTGAATTTGCGCACAAACAACTCCCACACATACACCGTGTGAGTATCATCCCAAGTAGCTTTAACACCCTTCCACCAATGCTCGGCGGCTCCTACAAGCTTGTAAGCCGCAAACCGGACCTTGTCCTCATCCGAACACCCAAATACATCATAAATCTTCTCCATCGACTCAATCCACAACTCAGCCTTCCTTACATCGGGCTCCCCATTGAATTCAACTGGTTTAAGTTTGAGAAATTGCTCCAATCCATACCGGGGTGGTGCTTGTTCTACCCTCAGACCTTGATCATGTATGGCCTTCATGGCCGCCTCGAACATGCCTTGAAACATAGCACGTGCTTCTTCCCTTGTACCATTCTGATTTGCATTACCGGTACTACCTTCACCACTCCTTCTACGAACCATTGTAACCAAGTACCTGCATAAAACATCAACCGTTAATCACTCCGCACACTACTACCCACCTAGGTCACACTAATCCACCTAGACTTATACTTAGAGCTAATGCCATAGCTCTGATACCAACTGTCGCGACCCCGAACCCCGCGGGCCCGAGACCGCGATCTGGACGTCGACTTAAAACCAAAACTACGAAATACTGAAGTTAAAAATTTCATTTGATACCAAAAGGTAATGATCCAAAGTTTTACAAAACCAAGTTTGATAAAAACCAATTACAACTATCATAAACTTCCACAAGTTTATGCCTAACAAAATACAAATATACAATTCTTAATGACGTCATTGATTGGTACAACTATCCCAAAAAGGTTACACATTTATATAATGTAAACCAACCTATAACAACCTTCCCCAAAAGAATGTATCCACACTTGACGTCCTCTTTCTCGTGATCAGCGAGACTAATCCTTAGCACCTGGGGGGGGGGTTAAGGAAAAACAAAGATAAAAGAAAAGGGGGTGAGATAAATCTCAATAAGTTACTAATGCAACTACATGACATGCTATGATGCAAGAAGCAATAAGCAATAATAAATATCACATAGCACATAGCATTTATCACTTAACAGATAGCAGGAGAAATAAATACATAACAAAGGATATAGCCAAGGTTTTCCAAACCGGAACATCCAAATAAAGGATCGCTGCGCAGCTTCAATAATCAACAAATCATCATCTTCATAATAGCATGAAAGCCGAAGAGAAAACCCCGGTACCGGAACCAATAACCAATGAAGTGTCACAAGGGACGGGAGACATGCCACAAAGTCATGCTCCAAGAAGCTAAAATGCACACAAAGGAGCTAGCTCTTCTCACATCCAAGGCCAATCTGGAGGAGGGTAATAATGGGGCAAAACAATGGTCAACATCACAATGGACTTGGCCGTGCCATCATAATGTTTCGCATCGCCCAAACACACACAAAATACCAGCTGGACTTTCACGTAAAGGCTAAGTAATGAAATACTAGCACGATAAACAACAAAGGATTCCAAAGTATGGAATCATGCCAAATAATCACCAAGAAGGTGAGAGGAACCAACGATACACAATAAAGGTGCTCCAAAATCACAATTAACAATTAATGAATTTCAAACACAACCTTGATCACAAATGACCCAATTCTATCACTAAAGTGTACTACAATGTCCACTAAGGTCAACTAGGAGGACACCCAAGATTTGGATCAAAACACATTCTTCAACCACACAAAATAACAAATGTAAACTTTCAGAGGACTGTGCGGCCGCCCAAATGGACTGTGCAGTCGCCCAAAAAGCACTCAAAACAAGAACAAAAGCTTTCAGATAGATGTGCGGTCGCCCAGGAATTTTTGTGCGGCCGCCCAACCTTCTGAATTGCCGGAAATCGGGAAGAACAACATGGGTTCTTCCATTTTCAAACCCAAAACACATTTCAACCAAAATCCAACCTTCTAACTAGCATACTAATGTACCAACACAACTAATAAGTCTAATAAGACTCATACAACAACATTTAACAACCAAAATCAAGAATCAAACCCAACATTCAAGATTTCACCATTTTTAACCCAAAATCCAAATAATTCCCAAATAAATTCCAAATAAATTGCACCCTCATCCAAACTTCAAATATAACAACAAAAGCATTATATGAACATGATATGAACATTTTAGCATCAAAATGGGGGAAAAGTAACTTACTTGGATTTTCTCAAAGTTGATGAATTTCAAATATTTTTGATCCTACGCGATCCTATCGACGATCTAAACACATTTCACGTTTTAAGAAATGAGAGATTATGAGAGGAAGATGAATAAAATGAAGAGAGAAGTAAAGGAAGAAAACTTACCCAAAACCAAGAGAGAGGGAGAGAGATGGCTGGGAAATGGGATGGAGAGAGTGAGGGAGAAGGTGAGGGAGGTGAGGGGGAGTAGGGAAATTATTCAAAAACTTACACTTAGGCCCCCTCTCTCACACTACACACACATACTACTCCCTACTAACAATTAAGACCCAACAATACCACATTAACCCAAATGACTCAATTAAAATGCTAGGCATAAATTATTATAACACATAAATTGCACACAAAAATATTTAAATAAATAACAATTTAAATAAATAAACAAGCAAATAAATGAATAAATAATTATTTATTACTAATAAAATAGAGTCTAGATTTCGGGTCGTGACAATTGATACCCAACTTTCTTCACATACCCTTAGTCCAAATCGAGAAACGCCACCAAGAAAAGATTTAGAACCATAGAACCACCATTTAACTAAAACTCAAAATGCCTTTAATACCATTCGAGAAATTCTTGCCCTCTCAAAGTGTGCTTAGTCCTTTCAAACTTAACGCGCTTACCACCATTAATGATTATAACTTCTACAATATACTAGTCACTCATAGTCAATCATGCATTCTTCATACTAACTGATTCCGATGCACTCTCGTAAATGTACTAAAAGTAAACAAAAATCTCCTATCATGGAATCTTCAATTGAACCCTCAACTCTTATAACCCAACCGATACAACACGGGTATTGATCTAATTATTAGCACTACCACCTTGTACCAAAACAACTCACTTTAACCCAAGTTCCTCCCCAAATACTAGGCACTATTAAGAGGAAAATAGAAATCTTACAAATGATACATACACCCAACAATTCGGTATAGACATCCCATTGACACCTACCTAAGTTATATATTCGAATCCCATATAAGAAAAGATGAGTATAATTCTACCCAAAGGAACGGTCTCAAAACGATTTTAGGAAATCAAGAATAGAGAATGTAACAATCCTCCTACAACAATCGACTAAAGCATAACATTTCCCTTCTCAAAATAACATCAAAACCTTGTAATAGCAATATGACCAATTTAGCAGGTAAGGCATGTCTACCCTTAAGCACAACATAAGCACACAAGACTCCCTCAGATATCCTACACTCCTCCATAGGAGTAGACACTGGCAACACATAAGTCAAAGACTCAAGAGAAATAAATGCAACTAAATGCACATGAACATGAGAATGCAATGATCCTAAAATGCACGCGCTCGCTCTCTCGACACAAAATTAATACCTCCTGAAACTGATGAATCACCCGTTGAGTGCTGATTGATTGCAAATACT
Organism: Campanula takesimana; assembly: GCA_026119855.1. Lineage (NCBI taxonomy): Eukaryota > Viridiplantae > Streptophyta > Magnoliopsida > Asterales > Campanulaceae > Campanula > Campanula takesimana. The sequence continues at coordinate 1,524,029 of JAOWBW010000194.1, read as the reverse complement.
CTACCCGAAACCTTGGGCTTCCCCGAAGTATCCTTCTTCTGACCCTGTGGTATTCCAGTTCCTGTCCTCGATGACTGAACTCTAAACCTCGGACAATCTTTAACGAAGTGTCCCAACTGACCACACTTCACACATTTTCCCTGCTTCTTCCAACACTTGTCTTCTGAATGTCCTTTCCTCTGACAGTAGCTGCAGACTTTCCCATTTCGTGTCCCCTTATTAGAACCTTGATTTCCTACTGTTGGTTGCCCTTGAAGTTGCCTTCTGAATCGAGTTTGCACTCCAGAATTACCTCTGTTATCCGAATGTTGCTGTTGTGACTTACTCTGCCCTCCTTGCTTACCCGGGTTAACCATCTCAGTCTTCCTTTTGTGTTCCCCAATATCCTGCTCAATCAAGTAGGCTCGATCCACCGCATCCTGATAAGTCTGAATCCGCTGTGCTATAAGCTGAGTCCGGATGGATGTCTTCAAACCCCTGATCAATCTCATCGCTTTCTGCTCCTCGGTCCGCACAAGGTATTCACAACACCTGGCTAATTATGTGAACTTAGCTGAGTACTGTGCTACTGACATCATGCCTTGCTCCAAGCTGAGGAACTCGATCTCTTTCCTGTTTTGACTCACTAGAGAGATAAAATGATCCTTGAATTTCCTCACGAACCACTCCCAAGGATATGGTACAAGAGTCGCATCCCAACTGGTCTTCAGTGCCTTCCACCAATGTTCCGCAGCCCCCACGAGCTTATAAGCTGAAAACAGAACCCTATCCTCATCAGTGAAACCAAAGACATCGTAGATTTTCTCTATCGATTCTATCCATAGCTCGGCCTTCTTCACATCAGGCTCACCGTCGTACTCACTTGGTTTCAACTTCAAGAACTGCTCCAACCCATATCGCGGAGGTGCTACATGTTCCTCTCTCGGCCCTTGGTCATGAATTGCTTTCACGGCCGCTTCAAACCTGCCCTGAAACACTGCACGGTTTTTTTCCCTTAGACCATTAAGATTCTGAGTCCCACTGATACCTTCACCAGCTCTTCTTCTAGCCATTTCAAACAAATACCTGCATAAGACATCAACCGTTACTCACTCCGCACACAACTACCCTCCTAGGTCTTTCTAGCCCACCTAGACTTATACTTAGAGCTAAACCATAGCTCTGATACCAACTGTCGCGACCCCGACCCCGCGGGCCGGGAGCTCGTGAACTGGACGTCGACTTACAACCAAAAACTCTAAAATACAGAAGGTAAAAATTTCATTTTATACCCAAAAGATTTTAACACAAGGTTTGGAAAATCCAAGTTTAACAACACCATAAAACAACTAGTGTAAGCTCCACAAGCTCACACCCAAAATACAAAATATTACAAATCTTAATGACGTCATTGTTGGTAAAACTATCCCCAAGAAGGTTACACATTTATATAATGCAAACCGAACAATAATAACCTGCCCCAAATATCTCAAACCTCTCGACGTCCTCCTCGATCCGCAAATCCTAATCCTTTCCTCCTGGGGGGGGTTAAGGAAAAAAAACAACATTGAAAGGAAACGGGGTGAGATAAAATCTCAGTAAGTTACTAATGCAACTACATGACATGCTAAGATGCAATAATCAATAATAATTCATATAACACATAGCAATTATCATATATCAGATAGCAGCGGAAATGAACACATAACAAAGGATCAAGGTTTTCCAAACCGATAAACCAAATAAAGGTCGCTGCGCAGCTTCAATAATCAACAAATCATCATCTTCATAATAGCATGAAAGTTGAAGAGAAATCCTCGGTACCGGAACCAATAACAAGGGGACAGTGACACACAGTCAAAGCCCGAAAACCAATAGCTATAATGCTCACAAAGGAGCTAGCTCATCTCACATCCAAGGCCAATCTGGAGGAGGGTAATAATGGGGCAAAACAATGGTCAACATCACAATGGACTTGGCTGTGCCATCATAATGTTTCGCATCGCCCAAACACACACAAAATACCAGCTGGACTTTCAAGTAAGGGCTAAGTAATAAAATACTAGCTCAAATAAACAACTAAGGATTCCAAAGTAGGGAACCATTTCAAATAAATCACCAAAAAGGTGCACCAATCCAACAACACATCAAAAGATGTGCAAATAAATACAAAATGATACTTGGTCAAATTCCACACATATTTGTTCACAAAGGAACCATTTTAAACACTAGAGTTATCCACAACCCACACAAACAATTATCCCCAACTTTATCACAACGGACCGATCGTAAACGTTTTGTGTTATAAAACACCTACTGAAAACTCAACACAACCTAAACCTGAATCCCAACCAAATAAACCACCTCATCTCGAAGAGCTCAAGGAGAGCGTTAAAACAATAATTTATACACCTAAAATGGAGTCTGGATGAGGGAGATATGGCTCTTGAAAGATTGGACAAAAAGGGGAATAAATTTCACACCAGGGGAGAGGGTGCGCGCGCCTCCTATGGGAGGGTGCGCGCGCCTCCTTTGATCAGAAGGCAAATCAAGGTTGGAGGAGGAGAGGGTGCGCGCGCCTCCTATGGGAGGGTGCGCGTGCCTCCAAGAAACAGAAGGTTTTGTTCAAGAAGGGCATAAGGGTGTGCGCGCCTCCTTGCCCGGAAAGGCAAATTCCGGCCAAAAATCTGGGTTTCTACCATTAACAACCCAAATCCAAAACAAACCCAATCTTCACCATTTCTAACACTACCAAAATGTGAACTAAAGTACCTACACCATTTTGAACCAAAAGGACTCCAACAACATCATCTAAGGAACCTCAATCAAGGGTGATTCAAATACCAAAATGAACAAAAATGTAAATCATCACAAAATCAACCAAAGATGCAACAAATGGAAATCATAGTATCATCTAAGCATAGGATGAACATTTTTAGCATCAAATGGGGAAAAAGCAACTTACCCGGATTTTCTCAAAGGTGACGGAACTCGAAATTTCTTGGCTTCCTACGATCCTATCGACGATCTAAACAAGTTTCATGTTATGAGAAATGAGAAACAATGAGAGGAAGAGGACTAAAAAGAAGAGAGAAGGAGAGAAGAAAACTTACCTTTTTCACCTATGGAAGAGAAGAGAGAGAGAAGTGAGCTGGGAAAAGAAATGAGCTGGGAAAAGAAATGAGGGAGTAGGGTGATGGAAGAGGTGAGGGAGAAGAGAAGGAGTAGGGAGGGAGTAGGGGAATTTATTTCAAAAACTTACACTTAGACCCCTTCCCCATCTACTAACACAAATACTTACACTCCCCACTAACAATTAAAACCCAACAATGCTACACTAACCCAAATAACCCAATTAAAATGCTAGACATAAATTATTATGACACATAAAATGCACACATAATTCATTAATTAAATAATAATTTAAACAATTAAATAAGAAATAATTAAATAATTAAATATTTATTATTAGAAAATAGAGACGGGTTTTCGGGTCGTGACAATCTACCCTCCTTAAAAAGAATTCGCCCACGAATTCACTCATCAAACTTCACAACACACGGTCATAATGAGGCGACAACATAACAACCCTTCCATAGCACTCATAACTTCAATCGAGTACTCAACAAAATTTTCAGACACAGCCTCCATGACTCAAACAAACCAATGTATTTTAATCACGTACATATCTCAAGTATACTCATTTTAAACATTCTAAAGTTAACTTCCTCTTCCATACCAAATTTCACATTCTCAAGACTATCACTTGATCATCAATTCCGAGACAAGCTGATTTGGTCCTAATTAGCATTACGCTCATGCTTAGTTTTCTAAGGAGTTATATCCATCAACTCTTGATAGTCTGTCATCAACAGAATCACCACCAATCCCAAATCATAGATAGTTCCATTTATTAAGCGTTACTCCTCGAAACATATACAAATACTTTATCACCCAAAAATCGTTACACAAACTGATTATAACTTTTAGGTCTACTTCACCCTCTTTAAGCAGTCTCCTATTTTTTAGTCCCTGCACATTTAAACAAATGTGAGAACCACATCCGGTATCCAATACCCAAGAATCAGTGGTAGAAAGGAGAATATCTATCATATACCTGAAGTCGACGCAGCCTTGCTGCCCTTCTTTTTCTTTTGTTCTTCCAAGAAAGCCTTGCAATTACGTTTCCAATGACCAATTTCTTAACAATGGAAACAAATTTCATCCTTTTGTGAATCGGGTTTTGCCTCAGAAGCCTTGGCAACCTTTGCCTTGCTTATCTTGGGTTTGACAACTTTTGCCTTACCCTTTCCTTTGGCACCAGCCTTCTTCCCATCATGAACCAAGAGCACAGGAGATCCTTTCTCCACAATCTTCATCTCCACAGTTTTAAGCATCCCATGCAACTCAGAGAGATTCTTATCTATTCCATGCATGTTATAATTCATCACAAACTGATTATAACTTTTAGGCAATGAATTAAGAATGAGATCTGTGGCTAACTCCAATGGGATTGGATAGCCAAGTTTCTCAAGATGCTCTACATAGCCTTTCATTTTAAGCATGTGAGGACTCACTTGTTGCCCTTCATTCATTTTGCAAGAAGTGAATGCAACAATGGTCTTGTACCTCTCTTGCCTAGCTTGCTCTTGAAACATGGCTCTTAACTCCATGCCTATCTCATAGGCTTCCAAATGTTCCAAACTTTGTTGGAGTTTTGAGAACATAATAGCAAGCATGAGATAACTTACATCTCTAGAATCATTACGATGTTTTTTGTAATTGTCTCTTTCTGCCCTAGGGGCAGTAGGTTCTGGTTCAGCAGGAAGTGGCCCATCGAGAATGTATAACTTATTTTCTTGCCTAAGAACAATTCTTAGGCTACGGATCCAATCCATAAAGTTCGTACCATTCTCTTGGAGCTTACCATTCTCAAGGATCGATCGCAACGAAAACTCCCACTAAATTATATAACCTTCTTATACATCCAATATATAATATAATTTAAATGGGTTAAGATCCCGCTTTAATTTAATTTTAAGTCCGCTAAGGCGGATTACACAAAATCAAATTAATTAGGTAGACAACTCTTGTCAATCATATTTCATATGACTCTTAGTTCCTTTTATTAGATTTTTTAAGAAATCCTATTTCAAAAAGCATGTTAAATCTCATCTTTGCCTAGGCTCAAAACTGTTTTGACGCCCAATTAAGTCCAACTATTTTAAACGTATAGTTAATGTACCTCGCTAGGGCGTGCCCACATTATCTATCTTGCTTATACATAAATAAAGTCAATGCCTCTCGCTAGGGCGAGTCTACATTAAATTCACCCATGTATTAACAAGTGTTTTAATCATGGCATGGCAATAAAGGACTTAAAACTTTCTTTTGAAGGTTCATCACATATAGCTTACAACATATTTATGAGCACATAATATAAACATGTTACACATCAAGTTTAACCACTAAATTAATCTCCATTAATTTAAGCATAATATTTATGTGTTATTAGTTTCTTCAATCTAGGATGTCTTAGAAAAAAATAAAACTCTCTCAAACTCTTTGGAGACTTGTACAAAAGCTAGCTCATGTTCTGGCCCAAATTTTGGCTGTTTATATACAAGTTAGACCTATTCCAAATAGGAAACTTGTCTCAAAACCCGTCCAAAATCCTTTTCCTAATTAAATCAGGAAACCTGTCCTGACTCACTGTGCGGCCGCCCAAAATCAGGTCTGCGGTCGCCCAAACATGTGCGGCCGCCCAGCCTGGTTTGTGCGGTCGCACACCAGGATCAGAGAGCCTTAAATTCCAATATAGTCCTTTTAAGATTCGTTCGATTGTGTGTGACCCTCTAGGATTATACTAAGTTGGCAATGGGTTTAAACATGAATCCATAAGATATGATTAGGTTCTAGAAAACCGTCATACCTACCCAAATAGTATAACTAGATAAAAGTTCGCATTCTTTTAGAATATGTCACAATCCCTTTGTCCACGATCTCATTGAACACAAGTCATGGTCAAACGGTCAACTTGTTTTTGTTCAATACTTTCTCGATTCCGAATATGTTAATAATCCAAATGATATTGATCTAATCAATTCATATGAGTCCGGCCGAACATTTTCATCAACATCATTCCTACGAGAGGCCTAAGCTTGAGATCTCTCCGAAGAGGAACAAATCCATTTAGCTTATTATTTTTCCCTACGTGAATCCGATTATGCCAACCATACCCTTTATAACTACCCGGTTAAAGGTAGGGTTTGAATATGTCAAACATAATGTTAATCAAGTGGAAGACTATAATAACTTCATGTCTAAGGATTCGAATGACATAACTAATATGAGATATATGTATGACATGGACCATGACATAAATCTCATACGGCGGGTCATGTCCAGTACCTTGTTCCAAACAAGTACCCATAAATCTAACATGATCATCCCATGATCATTTAGCCTTTATACTAGTGCTTAACAAGTACTAGGGACGGAGATTATTATAAGTAAACATGAACAACAATAATAATCAAAACATCTCTTTATTGATATGAAATAAATGATAACAATTACAACGTTTATTAAACGTGCCTAGGGTACCACTACCAACACTCCGTACTCATTAGTTTATGGTTCTGAAGCCGTACTCCCGGTCGAACTCGAGGTTCCTTCTCTACGGGTCTTACTCGAGAACAAGTCAACGAGGTCGATTGGATACAAAGTCGATACGAGCAACTAGCCCTACTCGACGAAAAGAGGTTAAGAGCGTTTGAATGCACAAGGCTTATCAACAAAGAATGGCAAGAGCTTTCAACAAGAAGGTGAAGCCTCAAAATATCAAAGTGGGAGATCTAGTCCTAAGACAACATCCTCCCAATTCCATGAATCCACTTGGGAAGTAGGGACCTCGATGGATCGGTCCTTATGTGGTCAAAAAGATACCAAGCGGCGGTGCAGTCCGACTCGTACACTTGGATGGTGATTTGCCAAAGGAGGTCAACCTCAACAAGCTCAAGAAGATCTACGCTTAACAAATAAAGACCATTAAAAAAAACGCTCTCTAGGTTGAAAACCCGCAAGGAAGGGCTAGGCAAAAATTAGAGCACGTGCAAAAAAGAAGCCCGCTAGAAAACCCGAAAGGGCGGTCAAGGCAAAAAACAGGGTGCACAAAAAAAAATGGTCTTCATTTATTTGAACTACGGAGACCTGAGCCTCTCTACGAGAGGAACGTAGGCAACCTTCGGGTGCGGTCTAAAAACAATAATTTTTACCCAATCATGTCATAACAAAATGCAATTTTATTCAATCTCTTGAATTATTTTGATCATTACAACGGACGGTGTTGAGCAATAAAAAACATAAAACATTAAATCCTAAACAAGTGGTCTACTTAATTGCAATCTTGAGGTACTAGGAAAAATCTAATTTTCTCTTAGCTTTCGAAGGGCCACCCGAACGGCTCTCAAAGTTGTACTAATTGGGTAGTCATAATGGCTTGCTAGAGTCCGCTTACGACTTACGGGTTCTGACTCGTTCGGACTCGTTGCCAACTTCGTATAATCCTATTGGGTCACACACAATAGAACGGATTGTAAAAGGCTAAAATCTGGGAAAATTAGAATTGGCCACCGTACGGCTCTTAGAGTGGCGTACGGCTCCTATGGAGCCGTACAGCTCCTCCGCCCGTACCAGTCCAGTTTATTCAGTTTTCTTGACAGAAAAGGAATACTGAGCCCAAAAGGAATTAGGTCAAACCCTCATATAAGATATGCAGCCGGATTTGACAACCTCTAATGGTGATTTAAGAAATCACAAACCATTGTTTTAGAAACAATAAAATATAGAGAGGTATGATTATTTATTTGGTGATCCATGATCATCAAAGTACAATAATCAAATAGCAAAATAATTCCTACGAAGAAATCGTTTCTTCATCAAGCCTTGGGTCTAGCTGTAATAACCCGAAATTACCCTTTATATTTTATTATTTTAAAGCTCTTAATTATTATTTGGGCTGAACTTTTAATAAAATTAGTTTAGTTATTGGGTCAAAGTATAAAGCCCAATTCTTTAACTAAGAGGATTAGGAGTCCTTTTAAATTAGGGATTTGGGGAAAACCTTTTATATAAATATTCTCTTATTAAATCCCTAGTATTATTATATTACACCGCAAAGAAAGAAAGAACGGGAAGAGGGAAAGGGGCGGCGCAGAGAGGAGTCGCAGAGATAGCGAGAAAGAGAGACGCGGAGGAAGAAGAAAAAGAAAAGAGATAGAGGAGGATCATTCTTTAAGGTATTCTTGAATCAATGTCTTCTTCCCCATCTTTGATAATATTAGTCGATCGATATCATTATCCCTAACCCTAAAGTATGAACTAGAGTTTAGTAGTATCAAGAAGGAAGGAGATGGGTTTGTGAAAGCATAGCAGTGTGTGTGTTTTAAATGTGTGTGCGTGTGTGTGATTTGCAGTGTGTGTGCGTGTGCTGTGTGTGTGCGTTAGTGTGTGTGTGCGTGTTATTGTGTGTGTATATTCTGTGTGTGCAGTGAGTGTGTGTGGGTGTATTTGTGTGTGGGGGTGTATTCAGTATGTGTGGGTGTATCAGAGTGGTGGGTGTATCAGTGTATGGGTGTATCAGAGTGTGGGTGTATCAGAGTGGGTGGGTGTGTCTGTATGTAGGTGTACTCAGTATATGTGTGTAGAAAGTGTGTAATCAGTGTGTGTAATTCATAAAGTGAAATTGAGAGTTGGGAATTGATTAATAAAACCCTAGGGGTGTTTTAGAAATTCATAAGGATATAGGTTAACTATGAAAGAGGTTAAAGATGACTAATTCATAGGGTTAACCAAGTACAAAGAAGTAATTTGGGACGGAAGTAAAATAGTGTTTACTTCTGTCTAAGTTAGGCTTTTGCATGATTGTAGATTTGTGCAAGCGGAGTAATCAAGCTAGTGATCGCGAAGCTAAGGTAAGGGATTATGCTCTTAGTTGTATAATTGTTCTCAATCCTTTGTTAGGGTTCCCAATCTCTGTTTTGTTAAAGTACACTATCTATGTGGCTAGATAGTATTTTAAAAACTATTCCGTTCTGCGAATGTTACCGTTCTTTGTTATCCACCCTATTGATATTGTTGTTGTTCAATTGGGTTATCATGTGTATGATTCGTATTGTGATTTTGGTGTCTAAAGTGAAATATACACCTCCTTTTACAAAGTGATCAAGTAAAGTTTTGTAAAGTTAAGCTTTGTTTAATAAAGCTCTTTACAGTGAAGTTTTGTAATAAGTAAAGTGACTTACAGTTATCCATAATCCCGAAACGGATAAGTGGACCCTTTATAGTTATCCATAGTTCTAAGATGAACATGTGGACCCCTTTGCATTTCTTGATGAAGTAGCGTACTCATGATACACCGATATTGGGTGCGGTCAGTAGAAACCCGAGCCCTGGGTACAGCGTGTGCTTAATCCCTAAATTAAGTAAAGTGAAGTAAAGTAAAGTAAAGTAAAGTAAAGTGAAGTAAAGTGTGTGTAAAATGTTGTGTTTTGGAAACTGTCTCTGAAGCCACGTGCTTTCAAGTAATGAATTGTTTTTCATCAAGTTAAATGTTTTCAAACTGAGTGTTTGTTTGATCATTGAGTTACCCTTTCATTGTTAATTCTTGTTACCTTCCGTCTCGGTTATCTCCTCTTAGTACCCGAGTTGATTCCGTATGAACTTGCTGGGCATTGTTCGCTCATTCCTTCCACTCTCATTTTTTTTTCCAGGTTATAAGTAAGCATATTAAAGGTCACAAGGAACCGTCGGCGTAGAAGCTACTTTTGATTAAAGTTAGTTAGTAGTTATATGTTTTCATTAAGTTAAGTTTGAACGTTACTTTTCCGTTGGTTACCATTCTGAGCTAGTGACTTGTACTAGTCGTTATGAGTTTGATTGTTAGTTAAAGTTTAAATTGTGGTTTATAGCCGTTGGGGCATTCTGATTTAAGAATTTATTCAAGTTAAGTATCATTTAATAGTTGTTAAAAGTTGGGGTATTACACTAGCAATCCAGATCAAGAAGGTGTTCTTGATATCCGTTCGACGTGTGGATACCGATGGAGGGTGTTTTCTTTAACACCTTAAAGTCCGTGTTCATTGATTCAATCTTCAAGGGTATGTTTCTTTCATCTTGTATTTAATTTAATCAACATGCATGGATCCGGACTCTTGGGTATTTGATTTATATGTTTAATTCTACTGTGCATGATGCATCAAAACAAAACAGTGGTATCAGAGCCCCGTTCATCGTTGATTATTTTAATACATCATGTTTAAATTATTTAATTAGATTATATGAATTTTGCATGATGATAAAGATGAATATGTGATTTGAGTTTTATATATGAGATATAAAATTTATGAGCATGGTTATATGGGGATTATGTGATTGTAATATTAATTGGATTCATATGTATTGTTGGGTTTCGTAGTAACATGTGCAGCTGAAATTAGCATTTAAAATTTAATGAAACCAAAAGCCCATAGATCCATTCATATGATTGAATCAAATACTTGCAGTATGAATACTAGAAAACTAACCCTTGATGACTTTGAATTTGGTCTTTGATCTTGGTGGAGAAATTGAAGCTTTAATCACGAACAAGTAAGAACACGAACTTTGAAGATGATAAGCTTCACCCTCTAGCGGTATCCACACCTTGAACGAATATCAAGAACACTTGATCTTGGTTGCTAGACCAAAATTGTGAAACACGTTTTCACAATCAATATGAGCTATATGGAATTTTATTTGTGTATTATTTTGTTCTTCAATCTAGTATATCTTAGAACAAAATAAAACTCTCTCAAACTCTTTGGAGACTTGCACAAAATCTATGATATGTTCTGGCCCGAATTTGGCTGTTTATATACAAGTTAGACCTATTCCAAATAGGAAACTTGTGTCTAAACTCGTCCAAAATTCTTTTCCAAATCAAATTAGGAAACCAGTCCCGACATGGTGTGCGGCCGCCCAAAACACATGTGTGGTCGCACATCTATCTAGAAGGCTTCTGGTACTTTCTGAGCCAAACTGTGCGGCCGCCCAAGCCCTTTTGTGCGGTTGCACACTTTCCCCAGATTTCCTTAATTTCCAAATTCCAATATAGTCCTTATTTAAGATTCGTTCTATTGTGTGTGACCCTCTAGGATTACACTAAGTTGGCAATGGGTTCAAACATGAAACCATAAGATATGATTAGGTTCTAGCAAACCGTCATACCTACCCAAATAGTATAACTAGATACAAGTTTGCATTCCTTTAGAACATGTCATAACCCCTTTATCCACGATGTCATTGAACACAAGTCATGGTCAACAAGTCAACTTGTTTTGTTCAATACTTTCTCGATTCAGAATATGTTGATAATACAAATGACATTGATCTAATCAATTCATTTGAGTCCGGCCGAACATTTTCATCAACATCATTCCTACGAGAGGCCTAAGCTTGACATCTCTCCGAAGGGGACAAATCCATTTAGCTTATTACTCTTCCCTACGTGAATCCGATTATGCCAATCATACCCTTTATAACTACCCGGTTAAAGGTAGCGTTTGAATATGTCAAACATAATGTTCATCAAGTGGAGGACTATAATAACTTCATGTCTAAGGATTCAAATGACATAACTAATATGAGATATATGTACGACACAGACCATGACATAAATCTCATATAGCGGGTCATGTCCAGTACCTTGTTCCAAACAAGTACCCATAAATCTAACATGATCATCCCATGATCATTTACCCTTTATACTAGTGCTTAACAAGTACTAGGGATAGAGATTATTATAAGTAAACATGAACAACAATAATAATCAAAACATCTCTTTATTGATATGAAAAAAATGATAACAATTACGACGTTTATTAAACGTGCCTAGAGGCACCACTACCAACAATCTCCCACTTGCCCTAGGCCCAATCTACCATGTATCTAATACCCATAGACCTAACATGACCTTCATGTTTAGCTTGTGGAAGTCCATTTGTTAGCGGGTCCGCGACATTGTCATCAGAAGGTACTCTGCATATATTTACATCTCCCCTATCAATGATTTCTCGAATAATATGAAAACGTCTAAGTATGTGTTTGGATTTCTGATGTGCTCTTGGTTTCTTTGCTTGAGCAATAGCACCATTATTATCGCAATAAAGGTCTATTGGATTAGCAATACTAGGAACCACTTCAAGTTCAGTAATGAACTTCTTAATCCAAACAGCTTCCTTTGTAGCATCTGATGCAGCAATATACTCAGCTTCCGTTGTAGAATCAGCGGTTGTACTTTGCTTGGAACTCTTCCATCTTACCGCTCCACCATTTAACATAAACACAAAACCCGATTGCGATCGACTATCATCTTTGTCGGTTTGAAAGCTTGCATTCGTATAAGCATTTACCACGAGATCATCTTCCATTCCTCCATAGACCAAAAACGAATCTTTAGTTCTTCTCAAGTACTTAAGAATTGCTTTTACAGCCATCCAGTGATTTTCACCGGGGTCGGATTGGTATCTACTTGTCATGCTCAAAGCATAAGATACATCCGGCCTAGTACAAATCATGGCATACATGATGGACCCAATTGCCGAAGCATATGGAACATCATTCATTTTCTCACGCTCATCTTTTGTCTTTGGATATTGAGTCTTGCTTACAGAAACTCCATCTAACACTGGTAAGGTTCCTCTTTTAGAATTTTCCATACGGAATCTTCTAATGACCTTGTCATTATATGTACTTTGACTTAAACCTAGTAGCCTCCTTGATCTATCTCTATAGATCTTAATGCCAAGTATATATGCGGCTTCACCCATATCTTTCATTGCGAAGCATTTTCCTTACCAAGTCTTTACGGAGTGAAGTGTAGGAATGTCGTTTCCAATGAGTAATATGTCATCCACATATAAAATCAGGAATAGCACTATGCTCCCACTAATCTTCTTGTATACACAAGGTTCATCTTCATTTTTGATGAAACCAAACTCTTTGACCGATTCATCAAAACGGAGATTCCAACTCCTTGAAGCTTGCTTCAATGCATAGATGGATCTCTACAATTTGAATACCTTAGAATCTTGTTCAAAACCTTCTGGTTGTGTCATATACACATCCTCTTGTAGTTTTCCATTTAGGAAAGCGGTTTTGACGTCCATTTGCCATATTTCATATTCATGATGTGCGGCAATGGCAAGCAAAATTCTTATAGAGTTGATCATTGCTACGGGTGAAAAGATTTCATCATAGTCAATACCATGAACTTGCCTATAACCCTTCGCTACAAGTCTAGCTTTGTAAGTATGCACCTTCCCATCCATGTCAGTCTTCTTCTTGAAGACCCATTTGCATCCTATGGTTTTTACACCTTCGGGTGCATCAATCAAATTCCAAACTTGATTGTCTTGCATGGATTGCAATTCAGATTCCATGGCTCCAAGCCACTTATCCGAATCAGGAGAAGACATCGCCTCTTGGTAGGTTGTCGGTTCATCATTCTCAATGAGTTCCACCTCATTACTATCCGTTATGATAAATCCATATCTCTCGGGCTCGGATCGTAACCTACTAGATCTGCGAGTTGCTTGTGTATTTTGAACAGGTTCCACAACTTCTTGCGGTTCTTGTTCTTGTCCCACTATTGGTTCAACGTCATTTTCTGGGTCTTGAATCTCTTCTAGATTTATTTTACTCTCACTAATTTCTTTGGAGAGAAACTCTTTCTCTAGAAAGACACCAGTTCGGGTAACAAAAACTTTGTTGTCCTCACGGTTGTAAAAGTAATATCCTCTAGTTTCCTTTGGATATCCCACGAAAATACATTTGTCATATTTGTGTGCAAGTTTGTCAGAAACAAGTCTTTTGACAAAGGCTTCGCAACCCCAAATCTTCATGAAAGATAAACAAGTTTTCTTTCCGCTCCACATCTCATATGGAGTCTTTTGAACCGATTTAGTTGGAACAGGATTTAGTGTGAATGCAGCGGTTTCTAGAGCGTAACCCCAAAAGGATATTGGAAGATCAACTTGACTCATCATTGATCGAACCAAGTCTAACAAAGTCCGATTTCTCCTCTCGGACACAACATTCCATTGTGGTGTTCCGGGTGGAGTCAATTGTGAAACTATTCCACAATTCTTTTGATGATGATCAAATTCATGACTCAAGTATTCTCCACCTCGATCTGATCGAAGTGCCTTAATACTTTTGCCAAGTTGTTTTTCTACTTCATTTTGAAATATTCTAAATATCTCAAATGCTTCACTTTTATGTTTCATTAGGTAAACATACCCAAATCTACTATAATCATCAGTGAAGGTTATGAAGTATTGAAATCCTCCCCTATCATTGCTACTTAATGGTCCGCATACATCGGAATGTATCAACCCCAATAAGTCGCTTGTCCTTTCACCTAACTTGGTAAAAGGTGTCTTAGTCATTTTTCCAAGAAGACACGACTCACAAGTATCATATGACTCAAAGTCATATGAACCCAAAAGTCCGTCCCCATGGAGTTTTGAGATACGCTTCTCATTAATATGACCAAGACGGCAATGAGTATGTTTAGATTTCTTATTTATATGATAGACATTGTCATTATTCTCATTCTTGACATTCAAGACATAAAGGCCATTAAATGAATTAGCAATACCATAAAGCACATCATTTAAATAAATAGAAAATTTCTTATTCTCAATAAGAAACTTAAAACATTCATTATCCAAACAAGAAATTGAAATAATATTTCTACTTAAATCCGGAACATAATAACAATTATTCAAAACAAGAATTAATCCGGAAGGTAAAGTGACTTCATAAGTCCCTACAGCTAATGCAGCAACTCTTGCTCCATTCCCTACGCGTAGGTCTACTTCACCCTCTTTAAGTAGTCTCCTATTCTTTAGTCCCTGCACATTTAAACAAATGTGAGAACCACATCCGGTATCCAATACCCAAGAATCAGTGGTAGAAATGAGAATATCTATCATATAGATACCTGAAGTCGACGCAGCCTTGCTGCTCTTCTTCTTCTTTTGCTCTTCCAAGAAAGCCTTGCAATTACGTTTCCAATGACCAATTTCTTGACAATGGAAACAGATTGGATCCTTTTATGAATTGGGTTTTGCCTCAGAAGCCTTGGCAACTTTTACCTTGCTTATCTTAGGTTTGACAACTTTCTTACCCTTTCCTTTGGCATTAGCCTTCTTCCCATCATGAACCAAGAGCACGGGAGAACCTTTCTCCACAATCTTCATCACCGCTTTTTTTTTTTTTTTTTTTTTTTGGCGAAAGGAGGGCGGCACCTCCCTAGATTTTATTAAATAAATAAAGAAAATACAAACATGGTGGGGGACATGACAACCTCAACCACCAGAAAAAAAACCTAGGGGAAGGCCATACACACGTCGTATGGTCCTCTACAATAGAAGGGGGGTGACTACAATAAATAGAGAACAACAAGTATAAAAACCTGGCCATAAAACTAATTAAACCGAGCATGGGGAATCCTAGCCTTGTCCAAGGCAAAAGAACCTTTACAAGACCTAGGAATTTTACTAAGAGCGGTGAATGTGAAATTTCTTTCCTCATTTGCCGCAATGTTAGCTAATCCATCAGCTACTCCATTGCCTTCCCGAAGAATATGAGTGATCCGAACATCCATTTGAGCCATTAATCTATGAATATGGGAGATAACATACCAAATGGACCATGGGATATGGTACTCCCGAATTATGATACGCATCAAAACCTGAGAGTCAACCTCTAACCAAACACGATGGTACCCATGCGTTGAAGCTAAAATAAGCCCATCCCTAGCAGCCAAAGCCTCCGCCATCATGTTGGATTGGCAGCCATAATAATGAGAAAATCCAAGAACAAAATCCCCTTTATGATCCCTAAAAATACCACCCCCTGAAGCAATTCCGGGGTTACCCCTAGAGGCTCCATCCGTGTTAAGCTTAATCTCATCAACATATGGGAAATCCCAATACACCATTCGGATTTTAGGCATCACATAGGGTTTAGGATCCAAATGAAACAAGTCCATAATATAGTCATTATCTTGACTTCTCGGAAAGGAGATGGAGAAGGAAGATGCGATATTTGAAGTTTGAGTACGAACCTTGTGAATAATAGCAGTTGAGGTCATATGAACATCTTCAAATCTGCTCTTGTTTCTAGCACACCAAATTTCCCATAATATAAGGGCCGGGAGAAGGCGAGAAAGCCAAGGAAAGTTATTAGGATCAGCATTAGAATGCCCTTGCCACCAACAAATGAGAACCTGATTCAAGCTACCCATGGAACAACGAATGCCACACAAGCCACTAAAGAAATCCCAAACTGTCCTGGCGATATCCCCCTGAACCAGAATATGCACAATGGATTCTTCCCTTGCAGCCATACAACAATTACATTTAGAGGCAAGGAAAATACCTTTAGACCGTATTCTCTCATCCGTAGGAAGGCCGTTATGTAAAGCACGCCAAAGAAAAACCGAAATCTTTTTAGGGATAAACTTGCTCCAGCAAGAGGAATAAATAATAGAGTGAGTTCGACTAGAACGACATTCTCTCCAAGCAGAAGTAACTGTGAATTTCCCATTAGAAGAAGGCTTCCAAATAGGGACATCGTCCTTGTCTGAAAGCGAAATGGCCTGAGAATTTATAAGAGACAGAAGTTGCTGGCCATAAGTCTCTCGAATATGATCATTGCGAGGAATCCCATTGAGGAAAAGGGAAGAGACTTCCGCGTGAGCAAAAGGAAGAGGACCCATATCTCCATCCAACCATTTTTCATGAATGGTAATGTCCCCTCTCCTAACCCTCCATGCTAATCTATCCTCCACCAACGGCTTCGCAGCAATTAATCTCTTCCAAATATGAGAAGAATACGAGGTGAGAGCAGCGTCCATAGGGTGTATTTCCCAGCAATATTTAGCCAACATAAGATCACTCCATAAGGATTTCGAGCTACGCAAACGCCACCAAAGTTTCATGGAGAAAGCCATAGCCATGTCTTCAAATTTCCGGATCCCCAAACCTCCCTCTTCAATCGGCCAGCTCATTTTATCCCATGAAAGCCAATAACATTTCTTCTCCCCATCATTAGAATTCCAAAAAAATCTCATAATAATTCGTTCCAAAGCATGATAGACCCCTTTAGGAGGATCAATGAGAGATAAATAATAGAGAGGCATTGCGGAAAGGCAAGATTGAATAAGGGTGAGTTTGGCTCCAAAAGAGAGTAATTTACCTTTCCAAGACGCAAGTCTAGATTCCATTTTCCTAATGAGAGGAGCAAAGAGGCTGATCTTCTTTTTGCCAGTATATAACGGACATCCCAAGTACAACAAAGGGAGATCTTGTTTTACAAAACCCGTAATGGCTGCCACAATCTCATCCCTATCAACATTTTTACCCGTAATGAAGCAAGATTTGTGGATATTAACTAGCTGCCCCGAGAAATTCTGGTACCAGTCCAAATATTTCATGTGCGCCTCTAAGGAAGATTTCGACCCATTGCAAAAAATAATCACATCGTCCGCATAAGCAAGGTGAGAGATTAAAGGAGAATTGATGTGAATACGATACCGGTATTGAGGAAACATAGAATGGAGCTGATTAAGGCCCCTACTCATCATTTCAGCCGCAATAATGAAGAGATAAGGAGATAAGGGGTCGCCTTGTCTAAGTCCCCTTGTAGAATGAAAGAAGCCACAACTCTCACCATTGACAAGGACCGAAAACCAGCTATTGGAGATACATCGGAAGATCAGGTCAATCCAAGCCTCATTAAAACCAAATTGGCGCATAACCTTAATAAGCCCAAACCATGATAACCGGTCGTATGCTTTAGCCATATCAAGCTTGAGAGCCACATTAGAGCCTCGAATCTTTTTGTTAATAGATTGCATAATTTCCTGAGCCAATAAAACGTTCTCATGAATGACTCTCCCTTGAACAAACCCACTTTGCTCTGGGGAAATAATGCGAGGAAGAATAGGGGCTAGACGGCAAGTTAACAACTTTGTAACCACCTTATTACAAAAGTTACAGAGACTAATCGGTCTCAAGTCCGAGAAGGATGAAGGAGACTCTACCTTTGGGATTGTAACAATTAAGGTGCTTGTCCAGCTTCTTGGCATTTGAAACCCAGAAAAGAAATCTCCAATAGCACGAACCAGATCAGCCTTTATAATATCCCAACAGCCCTTATAAAATTCACCCGAGAAACCATCCGGACCAGCAGCACTTTTACCATTCATGGAAAATATCACCTGTCGAACTTCCTCCTCATTAGGGACAGCCGTGAGCGAAGTGTTATCCTCTTCTGTGATCAATCTAGGAATAAGAAACAAGAAATCATCGGAAGGAACCTCACAGTGACCTTAAAGCTGATCCGAATAAAATCTTATAGCCTCCTCTTTAATCTCCCTTTTCTCTTTAAGCCACACTCCATCGCTATTCTTGATTTTGTGAATACATAATTTCTGCCTCTTTTTCTTTACAACAGAATGAAAAAACTTCGTATTTCTATCCCCCTCCTTTAACCACTTTAAGTTAGCTTTTTGAGCCCATAGGTCTTCATCTAATTTCAACTTCGAAAGTAATTGAGCTTGGGCTATATTAAGAGCAGCCCTAGATTCCTCATCACCAAGGGTTTGATATTGAACTTCTTTAGCCAAAACTTCATCTTCTGCGTTTTTAATTTGCTGATCAATTCTCCCAAAGACTCGCTTGTTCCAATCCGAAATTGTTTTCCGAAGACGCCCTAGTTTCTTAGCAAAGCAAACCATAGGTTTTCCATCCATAGGGATATCCCAAGAAGTTTTAACCAGCTCGAAAAATGAGTGATGTTTCAGCCACACATTAAGAAACCTAAAAGAGCCATGTTTCACTTCAGCTTCAAGATTCAAAGTAATAAGAATAGGAGCATGATCAGAACATATTCTCGCTAAATGAGTAGCACGGGTAGAATGAAACAAATTCAACCATTGATCATTATACAAAGCTCTGTCTAACCTTTGATAGATAGCCCTTCTCCCCATTCGATTATTAGACCATGTCATAATATTACCTTCATATCCAGCATCCATAAGGTTAGAAGCTTGGATCATATCTGAAAATTCCGTGACAGCCATCCCATTAATAGGTTTCCCCCCAACCTTCTCACTTTGATCAAGAACACAGTTAAAATCACCCACAACCAACCAAGGGAAATTAACCTCACTAATTGTCATTAACTCTTCCCATAAAGAAATCCGAGAGATTCTGTTGCAACTAGCATGAACAAAAGAGACCCAAACGGCCGCTTCCCAAAGCGGATGAGAAATTTGCAAAGTCAAAGCTTGATCTGAGTCATGAATAACCTCACAATTCATCCCATGCTTCCATAATACCCAAACACGATTATTTCTATTAACCACCCCATCATCACAACCCAACTTACGAACTATAGAGACCATAGAGGAAATTTCAGATTTTGGCTCATAAATAGCCATAAGAGAGACATTGTGAGAACGAAACAAACGTTTAATTCTACGGATTGAGGCCATATTAGCTATGCCACGAGCATTCCAACTTATGAAGCACACCATTAAAAACAGAAGAAAAGAGAGTAAACGGGAGAGAAATAAGAGCAGCCACTTACAAGGAGGGGGATTTCTCCCTACTTTTCTTTTTCTTATAGGAAACTGTTGTAAAGCCATCATTATCATCCTCATCCTTATAAGCAGCCATAGCCATTCTTTCTTTGTAGTCCAGCTGAAAATCAATCACCTGATTAAGAGATGTTACTTTTGGAGCTCTTGGAGAGAGGTTTAAAGAGCTAAAAGCATTCCGTGTTACTTGAGACGAAAGTTTAGCTCGCATTGCTGAATCATCTCTCAAAGGCGTACATAATTTTTTAGGGTCTTGTAACTCCGGAATTGGGACTTTGACATCACCATCATGGGGAGGATTGAAACCACTTTTAGTCTTAATGGCTGCAAGTTTCTTTGACAATGCATCATTAACCGCCTTAGGGAGAAAAACTCCTCTTTTGGCAATAAGAGGAACCTTAGGAGCAGCAGCATCCTTTTTGGTCAAATCAACCATATTATTCTCATCCCTCTTGCTGGTACCTTCTTGTCGATCCTTGTCTTTTGTCTTGTCTTTCTTAATCCACACTTCAACTTTGGTATCCCCCTTCTTTTGATCCTCCTTATGCATATCAGAATCCCTTTGATCATCATTTTTCTTCCCTTGATCAACCTTCTTATGGCCATCCCCATCACTATTTTTCTTATACTCAGAATTGAGAATGCGGCAATTAAAGTTATCATGGCCTAACAGGGAGCAATGACTGCAATACATGGGCATATTATCATACTCAACAGGTTGGACAAAGCTAGGCATACAATCTCCACAATCTATGTGTATTTTCTCAGGAAGTCGTTTGAGCAAATCCACTTGCACCAGAATTTTAGCCACGCTTGGCCTAGACAATTCAGCGGTAGCTTTATCAAGAGACATAGGTTTTCCAAAGATGCGAGCCAATGAGAATAAAAATATTTTATTAAATAAGTGTATCGGCAACCCAGGTAAACTCACCCACACAGGAACAACTGAAGAGTCCGTTTGTGGCTTCCATGATGGGGTCCAAACTGAAGTACGCATTGGAAAGCGATTAACATACCATACCTCTCTTGTCCAAAGGCGTTGGAAATCTTCTTCGTTGGTTAATTGAATCAGCATATGACGGCTATCAAGATGACCCAATTTATATGCCCCCTTCAAATGAAACGTAGCAAAAGCAATTCTCGCAGCCTCCATTGTAGGACGCCCATTAGTGAATTTGCCCACCAATGTCCAAGCAAAAGGTCTCGCAAAGGCCTCAATAGCCTCCTTCGATAGCTTCAGCGATGGGAGACCTTTATGGGTAGCGGCTGGAAGTAAAGGTATGTCAAGGATCGGGGTAGATTGATTCGGGTTGAGAAGCGATGCAAAGGATTTGCTAGGGTTAGGAGCAGGCGGCGCAATAGAGGGATTAGGGTTTGCATGGGAATTAGGGTTTTGGATAGGCAATGGCGGCGGCAAGGAGGATGAGCTAGGGTTTCCTTGAGGTAATTGATGAGTGGATGCGGAAGGTTGTAGAGGAGGAAAATTCACCGGATCAGCCATGATAAGGCTGCCGGCGGCAAGAGCCTTGGTAACCCTAGGAAGAAGACGGGCTAGAGAGAATTCGCTAGAGAGAGAATTTTCAACCACAAGGACAACCGATCAAGCCCTTGTTCTGATTTCACAATCTTCATCACCGCAGTTTTAAGCATCCCATGCAACTCGGAGAGATTCTTATCCATTCCATGCATGTTATAACTCATCACAAACTGATTATAACTTTTAGGCAATGAAATAAGAATGAGATCCGTGGCTAACTCCAATGGTATTGGATAGCCAAGTTTCTCAAGGTGCTCTACATAACCTTTCATTTTTAGCATGTGAGGACTCACTTGTTTCCCTTCATTCATCTTGCAAGAAGTGAATGCACAATAGTCTTGTACCTCTCTTGCCTAGCTTGCTCTTGAAACATGGCTCTTAACTCCACGCCTATCTCATAGGCTTCCAAATGTTCCAAACTTTGTTGGAGTTTTGAGCACATGGTAGCAAGCATGAGACAACTTACATCTCTAGAATCATTACGATGTCTCTTGTATTTGTCTCTTTCTGCCCTAGGGGCAGTAGGTTCTGGTTCAGCAGGAAAAGGCCCATCGAGAATGTACAACTTATCTTCTTGCCTAAGAACAATTCTTAGGCTACGGATCCAATCCATAAAGTTTGTACCATTCTCTTGGAGCTTATCCTTCTCAAGGATCGATCGCAACGAAATTGATTGAGTGTTAGTAGTCATTATCTACAATTATGCAAAATTTCCAAAATTTAATAAGTATCGGTTTCACTAAAGAAATAAATAATTTATTTTTCAAACAAAAATACTCCCACTAAATTATATAACCTTCATATACATCTAATGTATAATATAATTTAATTGGGCTAAGATCTAACTTTAATTTAACTTTTGAGTCCACGGAGGTGGACCGCTCAAAACTAAATTAATTAGGTAGACAATCATGTCAATCATATCCCATATGATTCTTAGATCCTTTTATGAGATTCTTTGAGAAATCCAATTTCAAAAAGCATGTTTAACCTCATCTTTTGCCCAGGCCCAAAACTGTTTTGACGCCTAATTAAGTTCAACCATTTTAAACGTATAGGAACCATTCAATTTAATGCACCTTGCGGAGGCAAGCCCACATTGAATTAATGAACCTCATCTTGCTCATACATGAATGAAATTAATGCACCTCGCGGAGGCGAACCCACATCAAAATCACCCATGTATAAACAAGTGTTTTAATCATGGCATGGCAAAAGGAACTTAAAACTTTCTTTGAAGGTTCATCACATATAGCATACAACACATTTATGAGCACATAATATAAACATGTTACGCATCAAGTTTAGCCACTAAATTAATCTCCATTAATTTAAACATAATATTTATGTGTCATTAGTTTCTCTATAATTATGAGGATGAGACTTTTTGAACTTTGGTTATCATCTTCCAAATCAAGACAACAAGAAGTGCGGCCGAAACTAAGCCATAAGGCATCCACAATTCCGCACTAATTCAAGAAACCAAGAAAGTAGTCCATGTGGCCGAAACAAAGCAATAGATGGTCTCGATAAACGTAGGCCAATTTCATCCACAATTCCACATGGATCTCCAATCATTGAATCAAGAACTTTGTTTCTCAATTTTAGCAATTATGAACTCTTCATAATTCTAACTTCGTTTTATCTTTGAAACTTTGATTGCGATCAAGTTTGGGAAACACAATCTCGATGAACGTAGATTAGCCATCCAAACCTTGAACCAATCTTAGAATCACAAGATCAAAACAAATAGGAAAATCAAACCCCAACATCCACACCAAAACCAACTGCCCAAAACCCGCTCCAGATCAGCAGGTCTGGCCGGTATTGTCGCTGATTCGGTTGGACCCCATCAAAATTCCAGAATCTGATTCTGATTCTGACAAACTGTGCGGCCGCCCAAGAAAATCTGTGCGGTCGCCCAATATTTTCTGTGCGGTCGCACAGTAGCATCAGACAGAATTTTTTAAAGTTCGAAAATTTGTCTCAAAATTGTTTTCCCTGATTATTAAAACTTTGATCCAATCAAAAATTAATAATCAAACAATTCAGAATCCAACATAATTTTTAGTGCGATTCAATAGTGCGATTAAAGTTGTAAAACAATAAACCACATAAAATCATATAACACATAAACATCATATAATCCAATATTCATATCATGCTAGGCACATAAACAATTTATATAAACACAACATGAACTAAGTATTTAAATAATCAACATGAACGGGGCTCTGATACCACTGTTGGGTTTCGTAGTAACATGTGCAGCGGAAATTAGCATTTAAAATTTAATGAAACCCAAAGCTCATAGATCAATTCATATGATTGAATCAAATACTTGCAGTATGAATACTAGAAAACTAACCCTTGATGACTTTGAATTTGGTCTTTGATCTTGGTGGAGAAATTGAAGCTTTAATCACGAACAAGTAAGAACACGAACTTTGAAGATGATAAGCTTCACCCTCTAGCGGTATCCACACCTTGAACGAATATCAAGAACACTTGATCTTGGTTGCTAGACCAAAATTGTGAAACACGTTTTCACAATCAATATGAACTATATGGAATTTTATTTGTGTATTATTTTGTTCTTCAATCTAGGATATCCTAGAACAAAATAAAACTCTCTCAAACTCTTTGGAGACTTGCACAAAAGCTATGATATGTTCTGGGCCGAATTTGGCTGTTTATATACAAGTTAGACCTATTCCAAATAGGAAACTTGTGTCTAAACTCGTACAAAATTCTTTTCCAAATCAAATTAGGAAACCAGTCCCGACATGGTGTGCGGCCGCACAAAACACCTGTGTGGTCGCACATCTATCTGGAAGGTTTCTGGTACTTTCTGAGCCAAACTGTGCGGCCGCCCAAGCCCTTTTGTGCGGTCGCACACTTTCCCCAGATTTCCAAATTCCAATATAGTCCTTATTTAAGATTCGTTCGATTGTGTGTGACCCTCTAGGATTACTCTAAGTTGGCAATGGGTTCAAACATGAAACCATAAGATATGATTAGGTTCTAGCAAACCGTCATACCTACCCAAATAGTATAACTAGATACAAGTTCGCATTCCTTTAGAACATGTCATAACCCCTTTGTCCACGATGTCATTGAACACAAGTCATGGTCAACAAGTCAACTTGTTTTGTTCAATACTTTCTCGATTCCGAATATGTTGATAATACAAATGACATTGATCTAATCAATTCATTTGAGTCCGGCCGAACATTTTCATCAACATCATTCCTACGAGAGGCCTAAGCTTGACATCTCTCCGAAGAGGGACAAATCCATTTAGCTTATTACTCTTCCCTACGTGAATCCGATTATGCCAATCATACCCTTTATAACTACCCGTTTGAATATGTCAAACATAATGTTCATCAAGTGGAAGACTATAATAACTTCATGTCTAAGGATTCAAATGACATAACTAATATGAGATATATGTACGACACAGACCATGACATAAATCTCAAACAGCGGGTCATGTCCAGTACCTTGTTCCAAACAAGTACCCATAAATCTAACATGATCATCCCATGATCATTTAGCCTTTATACTAGTGCTTAACAAGTACTAGGGACAGAGATTATTATAAGTAAACATGAACAACAATAATAATCAAAACATCTCTTTATTGATATGAAATAATTGATAACAATTACAACGTTTATTAAACGTGCCTAGGGCACCACTACCAACATGTATAATCGCATGCTTAGATTATCATGTTATAATTGGATTAATTTATTGATGATCTTGATCTAATTTGTATGAGGAATAAATTGGTTATTGATTATATGAATTAGATGGGTTTAAATTCGTAATCTGGAATTTTGTGTTGTTATAATCTGATTATGTATGAACACGATAATGGGATTGATCGAATTTTTGATATTCTGGAAATCTGGAGAAACTGGACAGCACCACCGTACGGTGAGCTCATAGGCGCACGCCTGATGAGGAGCCGTACAGCTTTGCCCTAATTTTCCAGAATCTTGTTCTGTTTTCTGGTGTCCAGATTGTTCTGTAAATTGGTTACGGAATTCGAATCTGGAAACTGAAAACTGTTTTCAGACGGCTGGTTTTTGAAACATGCAATGGCCGGGCCAAGTGGCTGCCTACGTTTCCCTCTAGTAGAGGAACTCAGGCCTTCGTAGTTCACACATAAAGCATAACATAAGTAAAGCAGATAGATTTCAAGTTTGCAAATACTCCTGCAAAACAAAGGTTAGCTTCATGATATACGGGGAGTGTCTTTCCCAATAGGAAGGTCCTAAGACTCAGAAACAGGGGGGAGGAGAGATTCTGGAATTCTGTTTACGTATTTGAACCGGACGGGATCCCTTTTCAAACCAGAAGACCCGTCTTTCGGGCAGAACAGAGATACCTCGTACGAGACAACGATGTCTCGTACGAGACATCCCCTTCTGGGATCAGAAACAATACAAATTATGCAGAATTTTAAGAACGGTGATGATTTTTCCAACGTGAGTCTAACCCTCTTAGCTGAATCGTCCTGAGCGGAGTCGCCACAGTGAGCGCGCGTCCTTTTTGCCGTTTGGTTTGAGGGTTTTTTTTGTAAGGACTTGATTGTTGCTTGATTTGTTATGAGTCGCCACCATGTTTAACGGAACACGGACCGTGAGATCTTGAGTTCGGGGGTTAAGTTATGGATTGGGAAGGTCAATGAGCACCCAATCCACCTGATCTAGGATCGGTCTCGCTACAAAATCATCATCATCAATCTTAAAATTATGCAAAAACATGTACAAAGGAAGCCAAATAAATAATCTCTTATTTATTTGGAATGTCGGATCATGTGCTTCGAGACCATCTCCATGAATTGGTGAGGCTCTAGGCTGATCCTTTTGATAGAATCACACTACTTCAAAGCAAAGAAGGAGATGAGAAGAGGGAAATCAAAGGAATTACCTAAGCGTTCTTCGAGAATCCTATGGATGGCCTTGACAAAAGGCTTTGATGGTCCAAAATCTTGACTTAAATTGTGTATTGACTCAAAGAATTTCGTGGGTTGCCTTTGTAAGGCTTATATCAGAGTGTTAGGGGTGGTTGTAGAGAGTCGTTGGTTCAATGGTTTAACATTTTGACAACCATTAGGGATTTTAGCTCAAGAACCCCTATATTTATATGATTTTTGTGACTTAGGGACCAAGCCAAGGATGTAAATTTGGATGGGAATCAAAGACTCAATTCCCAAGGAGTTGTTTTTGGACTCTCAGATCGTCCTTCCTTTCTTTCCCGGATGGTGGAGTATTTGCCAAGAAACGAGGTTGAGTTCGATAAGGAAACTGCTGAAAACCCGTTTGTTAAAGGGGATGTCTCGTACGAGACATTAGATGTCTCGTACAAGGCATCTTGTGTTTGAATCACAAATTTGCCCTTCTGCTCAAGTTTTAATGTTCATTTTGGCCCCTGACTAACGAAGTCAGTCAGAAACTTAACGAGACATGTCAAACTTAATGGGTTCCGACCCAAATCAAAGGCGAGACACAGAAGTAGTGTAATTATGAACGAACGTTCAAAATGGGGTGTCTACAGCGACAACACACACACTAGAAAAACTAGTCTTAATAGATCCAGCGTATTGGGGGTCAACCTCAACACAACAAGCACCTCGTTACTTTTTTCATTAACTTTTTATAGCCTATTTGGATGGAGTTAGGGTGTATTTGTTAGCCTGATGCATATTTTAAGTAGAGTGGTTGAAAATATTGATAGGTCTTGATTCTTTAATTATGTAATGAGTATTACTTATTATAAATTTACGGTTAATAAAAATAAAGGCGTCATGTTTTGGGTGTAAAATGAATCTATTGTTTGTGCTATGATGGTTAATGAAACTAGGGATGAAACGGGTCGGGTTCGGATCGGATCATGGCCGAACCAAACCCGATCTGAATCTCAAATATACCGATCCAAACCCGATCCGATCCGAAAATTCAAGAAACCGTGACCGACCCGACCCGAATCTTATTAAAAGTCTATTTTTTTTTAGCTCAAAATTAATTAATTAAAATATATTTTTAAGCACAATGTTGAATGTTGTATGGAAAATAGTCTAAAATCATCCAAATCTTACTTACAAACACAAATTAGAAAAAAGAAAATTTAAGATAATATTAAACATATTTAAAATTCACCATTTATTAAGGATTCGGATCGGATCGGGTCGGGTTCGGATCAGATCATCAACATGATCCGAATCCGATCCGAACCCGCTCGAGTTTTAAAAATTGCAAACCAAACCTTATTTTTTCGGATTGGATCGCCTTCGGTACGGATCAGATTCGGTCAAATTGCCATCCCTAAATGAAACTGTGAGAATGTGAGAATTTTTGTGCCTATTAAGCGGGAACCATTCTTTTGCTTCTCGAGTCGCCATCATGTCATGCCATGGAATATGAACCGTTGAGATTTAACGCTTCAGTGGTTACGTTATGGAATTAGAAGCTCAAGGAACACCAATTCCACCCCCTTAAAGACTAGTTCTGCTTTTAAATACCATCTTCATCATCATATATTTTTTTATAAATCAAATGTACATATAAACAAGTAAATTCATTAAATAATTTCTTAATTATTGAGAATGTCTGGTTTATGTTTCGAGACCATCTCCACCAATTGAATAGGCTCTAGGCAAACCTTTTTTTTATGAGATTGCACTACTCTAAAATCAATAGAATATGTTAGAAACAAAGATTAAAAGGTTTAGGGAGATTGCCCTTGAAGAACGCAAGAATCCGAGTGATAACCTAGACAAAGGCTTGAAGATCAAAGACACCAAGTTCGTGGAAGAATTTGGGAGAGTTTTGGGAGAGTTCTTGTATCTCTTTCAAAAAGAGAAACCAGCAAAAATGTTGTTGAATGTTAGGGAGAAAGCGTAGGTGAAGAAAGGAGAAGGCCCCTTTATTTATAGGTTTTCGGTAGCTTTCCAACCATGAAAAGGAATAACTGTTTTGCCCTCTCTAGAATGTCCCTTAGTCAGTTAAGTTCAAAACTAATGAGTATAGTTAGAAACCTAACGAAACATTATGAAACTAACGAGTTTTCATCAAAACATAACAATACATACAAAATCCTTTTTATATGAAACATTTTGATGGACGCTCAAATGAGGTGTCTACAGAAACAAAATAATGTTTGATGGTAAAAGTGAATCACGACTAATAGCACAATGGGCTAAAACAGAATTCGCCCTTAACATTATCAACACATTACAATACATACAAAATCCTTTTTATATGAAACATTTTGACTATCTTTAAACCCTTTTAAGTTACAAATATTCCTAGGAAAGCCAAAACTAAATTATTTAAACGATTTGGAGGCCTATTGAGTCCAAACTATGTACAACACGATCAACTTAATTAGTAAAAACATGACTATTTACACTATTAGCCTAATCCACGCTCTCATTATTTGTTATATATATTGTTTTGAAATTTCCATTGAGTGAACTTATAATTAAGTTCTCTATATACCATTTGCAGACTTCCTATAATCTAGTATCCATTTATAGTTTATACAAAACTTGCCAATTGAAAACATGATTACTAAACTCTAAATTACCTAATCTCTCTCTCTCTCTCTCCCCCACCCACCAATTTTTATTTTTTTTTTATTTTTTTGAGTATAGTACCATTGAAAGAACTCATGATTAAGTTGGCTATACACAATTTGCGGACTTCTTATAATCTAGTATCCCTTTATACAAAACTTGCCAATTGAGAGGCATGGTCTTCTCCCATGTACGGTCAACACCTTCACTCCCAGCAATAGTCAACACTGGCCTTGAGTACACCTCTTTCTTGCCACATTCTTTGTTTTCTACCATAACTATGTCATTGGCGAATCTGACCTTCTTTTGTTGACTTTTGCCAATACCTGCCATTTATATTTTATGTCTTACAATATATGTCACGTATGTATGCATAAGAAAAATTATTTCAAGCAAAATCATACAATATATGACGTAAATATGAAAATTTAATTAGTCAACGATAGTAAAAATAGTCATAATTGGAAATGTTACTTTTCATAAGCCCGTCCAAATAAGACATTAATGAATAAAATATACTCCCTCTGTCCCAGAAAGATAGTCTCATTTTGACTTTTTACGGTCAACAAAAATAAACTTTGACCAAATATTGGTGTCAATTTAATAATTACGATCAAATTTTAAAAATTGTTATGTCAATTTCATATTTTAGAATTTCACTAGAATGATTAGATCGTTACCAATTGTTAGTCAAAATTCATTTCCGTTGACCATAATAAAAAGACAAAATGAGACTATTTTTCTGGGCATATGGAGTATAATGATAAAATGAAAGTTGGTATTTACCCAATTCAAATTCCATCTTCTTTAGGAAATTGGAGAGAAGGCGTCTATGAACTTGAAGCGAAAGCAGAACTACGCTTCCAGAGACTGCAAAAACCGCCATGAACCCGATCCCTATCGAATTATCCATGTCTAGCTTTCCCAATTCGATTTGCCTACGGGCTTTTCTTGTATCTTAATTTGATCAACGTATAGTATGATTCATACCTATATAACAAAGTATTATTTGGCCAGGGAGAAAGAAATACATTGGAAATCAGAAGAAAGTTAATTGTATTAGAATATATAAGAGGGAATGCACGCGGAAAATGAAGCGTAAGGATGGTGGTTGTTTATTATTAGAGGGGATGGGAAGTTTGTATAGAGTATTGAGTTTTGAGCGGAGGAGTCAATGATCTATCTATTGGTTTCTTTGAAGAAAGAAATTGTTGCCATACATTTGACTCTCTTTATCTTGTGACCTCACGTCTCAAATTCTGTTAATTTCTATTTCCACTTCGTAACGACCTTTCCCTCGCTGATTCCAAGAATTAAGTAATTTACAGAGTGCTCCCTTCCGTTTTTCAACAAAATACCCATTTTTATCATTTTTTGTATCTTATTTGAATGTCTCACTTTCTTAAATTTCTAATACTTAAAGCTCGTTTGTCGAGGTTGATAGTTGATAGCTTATAACTGATCGCTGATGACTTATTACGTACAGCTGATTGACTGAATTCTGTTTGTTTTAGCAGTTCTAAATCTAACTTAAGATGTTATGATAACAAGTTAAATTATTTTTCAAAATTAAATCAAAATAACAACAAAAAGAGGTGACTAATATTTCGAATGGAAGGAGTCTATTATAGAAAAACAAAAATGATAAAAGTAAATAAACAAATGAAAATAGTATATACTCCCTCCGTCCCGTCCGAATTATGACAAATTTTCATTTTGGTGTCCCAGCCGAATTAAGACACCCCATTATATTATTTTTATATTGAGCCTACCCCACCTTATTTACCCTCATCATCCATAATTAAAATTAACTTAGTTAACTTATCCTTACTAACTACTCATAATGGGCTGGCGCACCCCACTAAACAAAACCCACTGCCAGATAATTTAGAAAATATCCCTCCCCCAAATCCATTCCTCACAAATCTCTCTCCAAGCCCCTTCTCTCGCTCTCTTATCTCCCACCCCTTGTCGCCGCCATCGCTCTTGCCACCGTCGCTCTCCGCCACAGCCGCTCTTGTCGCCACCTTTACCCGGCACACCTTTTCCATTCCAGAACCATGTCCCACTGTGAATACACGTGATTGAAATTGAGAGTCGCCACGTTGTTTTATTTGTAGTTAAAACATTGAAAAAACCATTTATGAGAATTATAGGGTTCGGGGGTCAAATTACAATAAGAGAAGAATATAATAGTGATCACTCCTATTGCCCGACGAATCAGTCTTTCTATCATGATCAATGTGTGTATGTGTGTTAGTGTTTGAGACCAGATCCGAGGATTGCCTACGTTCTTCTCATCATGAGAAGCTCAGGTCAGCGTAGTTCATTAGTAATTTAGAATAGAGAGATGAAGCGGGATCATGCATAAAGAGGGAGAAGATTAGGGTTAGAAGTAGTTCCTAGATCGTATTAGGGTTTGATGAAACCCTAGGATCATCATTGGCTATGTTATGTGCACATAAATAAGGATTAAAACCCTAGATCTAGTATGTTACGCATGTATAAGTCTTAGATCTAGCATAATAATAAGAACATCATGAATACATATGCATGAACATGTAAAGCATGAAGATCACTACCCTAAATATAGCATATATTATGAGTTTAGACTAATAACATGAAGAACACATGAAGAACATATGAATATGAATGAATAAACATAATAAAAACATGCATAATATAGATCTAGCCTAAGAACATAACAAGAACATAATAAGAAAAGTAAGAAGACTTACCTTGATCGGCAAGAACTATGATTGAAACTTCTTGAAGATTCGAAGAGGCTTTGAGGGTGCCAAAAAGGCTTAAACTTTGAGTTTTCTCGTCAGTTTTGACTCTGAAACCCGTAAAATGAATTGTGTGTCGATTTCTGGAGCTGGAGGCTTTATAGGGAACCGGTGTCGGAAGAGTGGCCGCCTAACCGGGACAAAGTGGCCGCACGGCCAACCTTTGAGGTTGGCGTGGTTCCCATGGTTGTGATTAGATTTGGACTCTGGGGAAACCCTAGATAACGTCTATCTTCGAGAGTATCTTCTTATCTGGGCTTTTTGGGATATTTTGGATAAGTCTTGCGCAGCTTGTAAATACCTGTGAGTTCTGGAATGCCTAACATTCGTAGGGAGGGTCGTCGATTAAGAAAGGAACAGATCTGAAACATGAGTTTCAAATCGGGGGAGAGAAGTGAGGAGATGACCAGGTTGGTCGAGTGGCTGAACCTTTGTCAGGCTACCTACGTATCCTAACGGGAATCAAACCAGTTGTAGTTCATGCTCTGGGGAAGAAACGAGACATCATCTTCTGCTGGGGATAGGATCCTTCATGAAGATGAAAATTCGTAGGGAGAGAGAGAAAGAAACGAGACATCAGCTTCTGCTAGGGACAACATCCTGTTTAAACCTGAACATTCGTAAGTAAACGAGACATCAGTTCCTGCTGGGCACACCATCCTGTATGAAGACTGAACATTCGTAAGGGACAATAGAATCGTTGTTCGGACTCTACTGGGGAAAGAGACAAATCCATACGCACGGCGCGAGAAGAAAATTCAAGAATCGATAACAAAATTAGGGATGGATTCTGACTTCTTATGGAGCACGCGTATCAAAAGATTATCACATGTGTCCGAGGACACTGGCAACAATTACTGAGATCATATCCGGAGACACCAACAACTTATGCCGAAAACATGAGACACACGGGATATGAAGAAGAAATCTTACGAGGCGCGTAAATCAATTCAAAATCAACGGGATATTGAGATGCTAAAACCTCAGGATTGTGGAGTTTGGAAGTGGTAATGTGAGCGGTATATCGGGACGCAAGTGCCTTGGGATCGCGCAAGCTACAAGGGATAACGTGTTCGATTATATCGGGATGCAAGTATCTCGGGATCGATTCTGTTATAAAGGATGTGTAACGGTTTCCTTAAATTGTAAATTAACTTAATACCGCGGATTAATTTAATTTAGGACATATAGCGGCTCCTTAACCTGCATCTATATACTATTACTAAAACAGAAACCGCTGACATCAGCAGCACCACATGGCAACACCACATTAAAAAATTTCTCTCCAAAATGTATTGCTGACATCATCAACTTATTTTTTTTTAATTAACATAATTAATACTCAATATTTACTAAGACTAATTAGAAAACTAAAAGACCACCCTAATTTAAATCACAAGCTGACCTCATAAATACGTGCTTTGTTTTTCTTTACAATTGCAATAACCTTCTCATCTTTTTTAGTAGCATAATAACATTAGACTTCAGAGTCCAGATCTCCTGTGCCCCTCCCTGTGCCCCTCCCTGTGCCCTTCTAATCCATGTAAACGGTTCAGATTAGAGGGGCACAGGGAGGGGCACATGGAAGGGCACAGGAGATCTGGACTCTAGACTTCAATGCACACATCTTCAGTGCTCTCAAAATAATGCACATATCCTCAAATAGAGATTTAGTACAGTTGTAGATAAAGCATACTAATAATTAAAATTGTTCCAATGTATAAGAATAATTTATACTACATAAAGAAATATATACTCCCTCCGTCCCAGACAAAGTGAGACTTTTGGTCAACTTGATTGCACTTTGACAATTAATTTGAAGAATAAATAATGATCGTAATGAAAGTTTAAAAATTGTTATTGTATTATGATTCATAATATTTTCAATATCAATTTTCAGATATTAAATATGATAATTATTTTTGATTTAAATTATTAGTCAAGTGTAATAAGGTTTGACTAAAAATCTCACTTTGTCTGGGACGGAGGTAGTATATACTTATTCGTTTCTAAATGAATATTCGTTGTCAAATTATGACAAAAGAAATAATTTTTCTTCCCTTCCTTTCAGAAATGAATATCAATATTAATTTTATGAAATTTATAAAAAAAGTTGAAATCAAGTATTTTGAGTGGCGTATGTAGTATTTACCCTTATAAAAATAACCATATAAAATTATGTTTTTGAATGTAAATTACAAAATTTTAATAAAATGTTCAGTAAATTTATTATGAAAAATCATTTGAAAGCATCAACCAATTTTTTTATTTTTATTTATTTCACTAATATAATAAGTTGTATTTATAGCTTTTGTTTCGGACAATAAGCGATTTGGATTGATTGATTTATTATTTTGTGTAATTCAACAGAAGAATGTTATAACAAGTTGCATTAATGGATTTTTGAAAAATTGATTATTTTCATTATTTCTTAATAATCTGTTCAGTAAATTTATTACGAAAAATCATTTGAAAGCACCAACCAATATTTTTATTTTTATTTATTTTACTAATATAACAAGTTGCATTTATGGACTATTAATTTATTTATATAATAAGTTGCATTTATGGATTTTTGTGCCGGAACATGAATAATTTGGATTGATTGATTATTTACTTTGTGTAAATCAACTGAAGGCGCGTGCAACATATTTTTTTCTTTTTGACAAGTTCGGTACTAATCTAAGTATATTCTATTATATTGATAAAATGTCTAAATTTTTACATTGTTTCTAAATCTATAACAGAATCCATTAGCAACTGAATCCTAAGAATAGAAACCTGGTGCATTCTAAAGAAATCTGAAGAGACTTAAAGTAAATTTAAAAAATGAATAATAACAAAAGAGATTTTTGGACTTATTAAGTTTGGGTTCATTTATTTGGGACAAACTAAATGCCAACACAGTAAATTTTAAAATGGCTTGATGTGAATACTCTCAAATGCTATATTGACATGAATAATTTTTTATACATAATTTTTCTTCATCTTTTACAACAATAAATACGTTAAATAAGACAAAATGTACACGCAAATGACATATTTAAGTATGAGGAGGTCTTGTGTGAGACGGTCTCACACAAGTTTTGTCTTTAAGTATTACACAAAGTAATTAACTTTTCAGAATAAGCCACTAGCAATAGTGAATTTAGGTTTCTCCATCATAAATTATTGCCAGTAACGAATTCTAATTTCTCTTATTTTATTACTTATTTATTAAAAATGTTTTATTTGATTTAAATTGCTATTGCCAGTACTGAATCTTTCTTTTGCTAAATTTCTGACTTAGAAGCTTAATTTATTATTGCTAACAACTAATTTAAATTTGTTTTCCCAATTATTAATTTAGCTCTACAATGTTTATTAATTAACTATATAAATAAAATTGATTCGCTATTCTCAGTGGCAAATTTAAATTAAATAAATTAAGGAAATTGAAATTCTCTTTTGGCAATAGCACCATGGAAACATAGATTTGCTACTGCCAATGTTGAATTAAAAAAAATGTTTGCATTCGTCAATACTTTTCTAAGTATGTTGTTTAAAAATATGCTTTTAAAATAATATTTTGAGGGAAAAAAACAATCCAAAAATGACCATCTCTTTTTCTGAGGAAGGATATTAAAGATAATGATGACACCAAAAACGTACCGGATCAGCCTTCGTCTAGCGGTTCAGATAAATCCAGCAATGAGAACTTCCTCGTTCAGATCTGCGCACAATGAGCAAACGTAAACTACGCCGGGGCTTCACCGGCGAAGGCCCTCCGGCTTGAGAATAAGAATACGGATTGTGTATGAAATGAAGAGAAATCAATTGACTATAATTTAGAGCCAAAAGAGTTCATTACCCGTTTCCTGTGTGGAGGACCTGTTTGTATAGGTATGGGTGAATGAGTCCTGACTTGTCAAGTAAGCCAGAATGCCCGTATTGATCTAGGACTCGTATTCCTTGGAGATAGAATCCTTATAAGGATGATGATATCCAAGTTATCTTGTAGAAGAGATATCCTTGTTTAGATAAGGATTCTTAGTGCTAGAGTCATAATAGAACTCTGTATGTGGACTCCCTTTGATAGTGGGAGGTTAATGACGTTCTGATACATGTCGGCCCATCATCTAGCTTGGCTCGTTACTGAGGTCGACTAGGGATTAGGCTCTTAGACCTCGGCCTAGGCATGGTCTGCCTTCTCAGCTATAATATGTCGGCCCGTAAAGCATGGCTTTTGGTGAATGGGCCTCCTGATACGGGCCTTTAGGTGTGCGGGCCCAGAGTGTATGGGTGCCAATTTAACCTAAGTCGGTTTATGTCGCTCAGTGGCCCCCGAGTTTCTACCTCGGCGTGCTAAGTAGGAACTGAAATGTGTTAACTGATGCTTCATTTATGTTGATTTGACAGACTGCCGCCAAAATCCTTCGCAATTTAGATTTCCTGATGTCATCTTGATTTATTTCAGGTGAAATCATTATTTTTCTTGGAAAACGAAGCCTTCATTAATTACTCCCCCATCATGAGTAGTATAAATAGTTTCTCACCCCTTCATATTTCGGTAGTACATACAAGATCCGCCCCTTGGTATTTTGTTAAAAAATCACTCTCTTTCTTTCTCAAGATCCTCCGAGAAATTTCAGGATCGCCCCGAAGAGAACATATGATGATGCATTCCCCAAAGAAGTGGATTCAGATACCGAAAATCAAACAGATGGTTCAAGTTCATCAAGCAGCAATGATTCTATGTTTCCTTCGAAGCACCGTTCATTTTTTCCAGCGGAGGAGTCACCGTCCGACAGCAACGAAGAATTTTTAGAGCCAAATCCTATTTTTAGCGAGAATGAGTTCTCAAATAGTGAAGATGGCGATTTTAATGGAATTAATGAGGGGAGTGAAGACGAAGATGATGATGAAGAGGACAGAGGTGTCATAACTGTTGATGATCCTGGATATGAAGGGGATGAAGAATGGGAGAAAGAAGATCAAGACCAAGATCAAGATCGTGATCTTTGTTAGGACTCAGTAATTCTTCCTTTGACATCGGCCTTGATTCGTTTTGAGGAGGAGGCGAGGGCACTTTATGAGGAGGCTAAAGTACTTCGGGAGGAGGTCCCGAAGGAGAGGGAGAATGCAGTCCTAATGGCCAAGGAGAAAGAGGAAGGGGAGGCGAGGTATCACCAATTAGAGGAGAGCATTCCATCTCGAGAGAAGGCGGCCGTGATGAACTTTAAACGGACGGAGATGCCATCAATCATCGAGGAATAGGTGACGACCACATATGTGGATGGCTACACGCATGCGGTTCGTCAGGCTCATATTAATCCAGAGGTGGACATTCCTATCGAGAAATGGACTCGTCTTCTTTTAAATGATGCCTACAGTGTCAAGGCCCGTGCCGCTCATTCCCTGATCCCTTACTCCCAGCAAACTCTGAGATTGATTGCCTATGACGATGAAGAAAACTAAAGACCGGTTTGGGCTGTTCCTTCTGTCGATCCTGATAATTTTCATGTACTAGTTGACCGATTCAGAGAGGAGTTAAGTCCTGCTGACGAGGAAGATGATGTGGAAGAGTTGGCACCATGAAATTTCCTTATCCTTTATTTGCTGTGAAATCGATGTGGCTGTTTGATACAATTTATTTCTGTTTGTGAGCCAGTTCGGCTTGAAACAATTTTCTTGTTTAGTATTTATATGCCTAGGCCCAGCATAGTCTGGGGGGCATAAACACCATTATTTTTGTTGTTTAAGTATTTGTATGCCTTGGCCCAGCGTTAACTGGGGGGGGCATAAACACTTGTTATTTGTAGGGATTTATCTACCTCGGTTTGAGGTGTTAATTAACCCTTGTTCTCTTTGATTGTCATTGTTAATTCGGGGATCTCGGCTTGAGATGCCTAACTCGGTTTGAAATGATGCGAGATCGTAAGGCCAGTTTTGGCTGTCTACAGGCCGTGGTCGTTCACCGTTATGGGCCGTGACGAGCGTTAGAGGCTCGGTTTTGTTAAATTTGAATGGACTAGTTGTCAAAACTAGGCTCAAAATGTTCGTGGAGTTAGATGTCTGGATCTTAACTCAAATTTGAGCGGGCTAGCTGTTAGAACTAGGTTCAAATTGTTAGGAGTTGAGACGTTCTAGCCTTAACTCAAAGAGATCCTGCACGTTATGTGTGCGGTGGTCGTGCTAGTTATTGAAACTAGGCTTTGAGTGATCAGGTGTAAGTGCTCAACTTTGAATGACGATCACGGCATTGTTAGGTAATGCCTTAACCGTGCTTTAATGTTATGTATCAGTGATACGAACTCCTCAGTGTGAAGGAAAAAGAAACTTTTATTGATAAACCAAACTAGACAAATGTCTTGAACTAGAAGTAGCTAAAAAGACCAAAAATCTAACTAGAAAACTTTAAAAAGATAGGTAGGGTGCCGAGATGTTACTGATAATATTTCCTCAAGTGTTCGGAATGCCATGGGTGCTTCAGCTCTTTTCCTTCCGGAGTTTTAAGCATGTAGGTCCCTTCTCGGATAATATGAGTAACAATGCAGGGGCCTTCCCAATTTGGAGAGAGCTTATTTTGTTGAGCCTTTAAGTGTGTTGACTCTATCTTTCTGAGCACCCAGTCACCGACTTCCAAAACTCTTTTTTTTTACTTTGCTATCGTGATAGGCCTTAGTTCTTTGCTTGTAGTTAATCATTCTCAGCTGAGCGGTCAGCCTTTTGCCTCAACCAGGTCTAGGTCTAGCAGCCGGTTATATTCATTGACGACCTCGTCGTAATTGGTTACTCTGAAAGTAGGTGGAGCCATCTCGGCCGGCGCCATAGCTTTAGATCCATAAGTTAGTACAAAGGGAGTCTCCCCAGTCGGCCCCCGAGTTATTGTACGAACTGCCCATAGAGCAAGGGGAGATTGTCCAGCCACTTTCCTTGGCTTCCTTCCAGACTCTTGGTTAGGGCTCTTAGTATCAACTTGTTTGCTGCCTCGGCTTGCCCATTACCTTGAGGATGACTGACTGACGACTTTTTATGCTTCACTCCTAGTCTGTTTAATTCCTCGATAAAAGCATCAGAAAACTGGAGCCCGTTGTCGGTCACAATAGAATGAGGGATGCCGAACCGACACCATATGTAGTCATAGATGAAGTTGATGGCGTTCTCTTCTGTAATCTTTGCCAGGCGCTTAGCTTCCATCCACTTGGTGAAGTAGTTGACCGCTACAATCACAAACTTGTTGCTCCCTTTGGCCAAGGGAAAAGGCTCAATGATGTTGACCCCCCACATATCGAACGGCCATGTCGGTATGATAAGGCTTTGCTCCACTGGTGGCACTCTGGGTAGGTCAGAGAAGCGTTGGCACTTATCACATTTTTTCACGTAGGCATGGGCATCTTCTCTTAGGTTTGGCCAGTAGTAACCGAGTGTGATCACTTTATCAGCAAGAGTTCTGGCCCTCGGGTGTCCTCCGCAAACTCCCTCGTGTACCTCAGCCAGTAGTTTCTCTGTGTCTTTAGGGGAGACATATGTTAGGAGGGGCCTGGAGAACGACCTCTGGTACAGGATGTCATTCCTCACTATGTATCTGGCCGTCTTCCTCTTTATCATTTTGGCCGCCAACTCGTCATCTGGTAGCTTTCCTTTCTCGATGTAGTCTTTGTAGTCTTCAATCCATGTTCTTTCCTCGTCGTCAAGGATTAGGATCTCCAGCCTCTCGTAAGCAGGTTGGTCGGCATAGATGATCAAGGGATTTGTCTCTTCTGATGTGGCCATTTTGGATAACAAGTCAGACTCTTGGTTGTGCTCTCGTCCTATTTGCCTTATTTCCCAGAACTCCAAGTTCTTAGTTAGATTCACGATGAGATCTCTGTATTTAGTCAGCATGTGGTTCTCGGTATTATATTCCCCTTTCACTTGATTCACCACGAGTTGGGAATCACTATAGGCCACCTGTTTGCACCAAAGAACTTTGCCTTTTCTATCCCCAAGATCAAGGCGTCATATCCTGCTTGGTTGTTTGAAGCTGGAAATTTGAACCTGATGAAGTCACGGGCCATATGCTCGCCGCCTGGACTTGTTAAATACATTCCAGCTCTACTTCATCCTCGGGTTGTTGACCCGTCTGTGTATAAAACCCAACAATCACTCGGCAGCTCCTCTAGAGGCTCTCTATACATGGGTAACTTCCTCTTCCTTGATATCGGCGTATGTTTACTTAAGAACGCGGTCTCGACTAGGAAGTCCACTAGAGGCTGTGCCAACAATGTCTTCCTCGGCTTGTAAGTTATGTCGAACTCGATCAGTTCAATGGACCAGTTTAGTAGTCTGCCCGAGCTATCCATCTTATCTAGTATCTTTCTAAGTGGCGCATCGGTATAAACCGTGATGGGATGAGCAGAGAAGTATGCGCGTAGTTTTCTGGCGGCTATCACCAAGGCGTACGCTATCTTCTCGGCATTAAAGTATCAAGACTTGGTTTCTGATAATGCTTTACTCACATAGTAAACCGGCCTCTGAATCCCGCTATCTTCTCGAACTAGCACAGCAGCCACGGCTCTATCTGTTGCCGTGAGGAATATCGAGAGTGTTTCTCCCATAATTGGACTGCTGAGTAGTGGAGGAGAACCCAAGTAACCTTTCAATTGTTGGAATGATGCCGAGCACTCTGGGGTCCAGGCGAAGTCCTTAGTTCCCTTTAAAGCTTTAAAGAACGGGAGTGACTTTTCTGTCGACTTGGCGATAAACCTTCCCAGGGCGGCTACCCTTCCATTCAGCCTTTGAACTTCCTTCACACATGTTGGTTCTTTCATGTCAAAAATAGCCTGAATCTTCTCCGGATTTGCCTCAATGCCTCGCTGCGACACCATGAAGCCGAGGAACTTGCCTACCGTGACCCCAAATACACATTTACTAGGATTGAGCTTCATGTTGTTGGTCTTTAAGTTTTTTATGGTCTCGGTTAAATTTGGGACGTGACTTCCTGACTTGGTCTTGATTACCATGTCGTCGATATAAGCCTCCATGTTCCTGCCGATCTGGGATTTGAACACCTTGTTCACCATCCTCTGGTATGTCGCTCTGGCGTTCTTGAGGCCGAATGGCATCATTACATAGCAGTAGATTCCTCCAGCTGCCTGAAATTCTATCTTCTCGATGTCGTCCTCGGCCATCTTGACTTGATAGTAGCCTGAATAGGCATCAAGGAAACTCAGAGTTTGGTGTCCAGCAATTGAATCGACCAGCTTATCGATCCTTGGAAGAGGGTAGCTATCTTTTGGGCAAGCCTTGTTGAGGTCGGTGAAGTCGACGAACATCCTCCACTTACCATTATGCTTTTTAACCATGACGACATTAGCTAACCATTCAGGGTATGTCGCTTCTCTGATGATACTGGCTTTTAGCAATTTGTCTACCTCAACCTCGATTGCTTTTTCTTTATCTGTGGAGAAGGCCCTTCGTGCCTGCTTGATTGGTTTGAAAAACTTGTCTACTTCCAGTTTGTGGAGAGCAATGGCTTCTTTAACTCCAACCATGTCTTCTACCGTCCATGCAAACACATTTAGGTTATTTTTGAGCAGGTTGATAAGCTCCTCTCTCTCTTCTGGGGGGAGTTGTTTCCCAATTCTTATCTTTTGTTTTGGGTAGTCGGGGTTGATAATGACCTCGTCTAGCTGGTCAACTGGTCTTAGCTCAGGACCGTCCCTGAACTCCAAGGTTTCCACAATGATTTGTTTGACTTTCTCCTTGTCTTTGCCTTCTAGGCTCAAATTCTCCATGTCTAGGAGTCTGTCTATCTCGGCATCCATGTGGTCGGGTATTGTGGCCCCCGAGCTTGGGATGAGGATGAGGTTTGAGCCACTCGGCTCGTCCGAAGCTGTGTTCATGGAGATACAGCCAAATCCATCCAACCTATATGTTACCTCAGTCTCGGTCATGGTATTGTCGTCGTCTAGTACCACCCATTCCTCAGGCATGTATACTGTTATCACGTCGATGGGAGCTGACGTTGTGACCATAGTCGACCTCGATAGAGTAATGCTCCTTTCTGGGGTGTCAATCTCCATTTTGGTTTTTACTTTCTTGGATTTCATGACGTGTTCCAAAAATTGTTTAGAAGAGCCGGGGACACAACCAATGCCTGCCGGGGTTGGGAACTTCACCCTTTGGTGAGGGAGGGAAGCAACCATTCATAATTTTCCTTGACTGGGGGAGCCGAGGATGGCATGGTAATCACTTGCTAATTTTTGCCTCGGCTTTGTGGTTTGTGAACCCTTCCAATCTTCCATTGTATGGGGTTAGCATGGTATCCGACAGCTCCATTTCCTTGAAGGTTCTGTAGTAGAGCACATCTTTGGCGGCCCCTGAGTCAATTAGGAGCCTATCTGACTCACAATTGTCTATTCTGCCCATGATGACCAGTGGCTGCTCTCTCATCGCCCTATTCCCGGCTAGCTCATTTGGAGAGAAGATGATCAGTTCTTCCCCTTTGTGGATCCAAGAGGGGATGTGATAGACCTTACTTAGCTCGTAGATCTGTTCTTTGAGCTTGGTGTTTGAAGGGATTTCCTCTCTTATGACTCCGATTAACTTTAACCGTGGCGGTCTATCTTCTCGGTCGTCCTCCTTCTCATCTTCCCTCGGGCGCTTGTTATCCTTCCTTGCTATGAATTCATTAAGCTTCCCCTGATCAGACCATCTTTATAGTATTTTCTTTAGGGCAAAGCAATTGTTTATCTCGTGCCCGTTGTCCCTGTGATAGGCACAGTATTTGCTTGTGTCCCTAGGGAATTTTGGGTTGTCTTTGAGAGGTTTTGGATTGGGAAGATTTACTATGTTCATTAACTCGGAGATCGGATTTGTGAGGGGGGTAAAAACCTCAGTCCCTCTTGTTCTATTCTTCCATCGGTTTCCACCTCCGTTGGTACCTTGGGCCGAGTCAGAAGGAGGCGGCTTGCTATCTCGTCCTCGTTCTTGATCTCGGTCTCCAGACATCAACAACTTTTTCTCTTCTACAGTAGCCATTGCATAGGCCACATGGTATAGTTCAGACTTTGTGAGGGGTTCTCTCACCGACAACTCATAAGTGAGATCATCTGATCTCTGCCCGTTAGTGAAGCACATTATAATCTCTCGGTCGGTGAGCCGCTCTTCAATCGAGTCGGCTAAGTTTCTGAATCTATTATAGAAACTCATAGTCGACTCGTTCTTTCCTTGAACTATGTTTGCTAGGTCTGACAACCTTTTCTTTCTAGCCCCTGCAGTGGCAAAATATTCCAAGTACCTCGATTTCAATTTAGAGAAAGAATCAATGCTTCATCTATCTAGGTCCATGAACCATGACCTGGCTGCCCTGGTCAACGCACTAGCAAAGGCCTTGCAAAGTACGTCGTCCTGGTTGGATACTAGTGCCATCATAGCCTCAAAGGATTGGAGGTGATCCAAGGCATCTGAGTTGCCAGAGTATTTGTCCAGGTGAGGTAATTTCAATTTGGGAGTAGGTGGAGAATCTTTGATCCATTGCGAAAATGGATGAATTGCATCATAGTCAGTCCTGGGCTTTCTCTACCCCTGGTTCATTTCTATGTTTTGCAGCCTCTCTTGTAAGTCCATTATAAGCCTTTCGCTTATTCCCGAGCTGCGATGAGAACTCCTAGGCCTCTCTCTTTCTTTATCTCGGCCTCTTCCAGCAACTCGGCTTATCTCTGGATCTTCTAGAGGTCGTCTCGGTGGAGTACGGCGAGGTGGTGCCTACCTTGGTGGGGCTTGACGTTGATCTTCCCATCGCCGCCTTTCTCTTAGAAATCTTACATATGGAGACTCTGCCTCTTCTTCCCTCCTCCAGTTGATTTGATCTCTTAGATCTCTTCCTCCATTATTAACTAGGCCGAGTCGGCCTTCTAGTCGGCTTGGTTAGACAACTCAGTTTCCTGGGGGTGTATCACGTGGTTCCTGATGACGTCTGTCTTCAGTACGTGGGTTTCCCTTATGGTTGCTCCTCTCTCCATCTCCAAGAGCTCCTCTAGTGCCAGAGGGCTGGATGAAAGGTGCCAAGGAGTGGTCAGGGTCAAATTCTAGTAGAGCCTTTTGAGCGTCAGCTAGCTGCTGGAGGGTTGAGAGATTTTGCTGCAATAGCGCCCTTCGATCAATTGGCGCCAGCCTAGAGGGGCCAGCCTCGGTATTCTTAGTGCGCGAAGCCATTCACCTTCTCCGTCCATATTGTTAAGTAATCTCAAGTGGAGGCCCTCTGGAGCGTGTATACATTCCGGCTCCTTGAGATGGGGGCGGGAGACCTTGATTTAGAGCAGCATTGTTGTTTTCCATGTTAGGTGGTGGCGGATTGAGATTAGCATCTGGTGTAACACTAGCCTCCCGACCGTCGGCGCGAATTCCAGACATGAGGAAATTACGGTTATCCGGACAAGAAGTTCTTTGATCGGATGTTTCCCAGCAATGGAACCAAACTGATGCTGCCAAAAACATACCGGATCATCCTTCGTCTAGCGGTTCGGATAAATCCAGCAATGAGAACTTCCTTGTTCAGATCTGCGCACAATAAGCAAACGTAAACTACGCCGGGGCTTCACCGGCGAAGGCTCTCCAGCGTGAGAATAAGAATACGGATTGTGTATGAAATAAAGAGAAATCAATTGACTATAGTTTAGACCCAAAATAGTTCATTACCCGTTTCCTGTGTGGAGGACCTGTTTATATAGGTGTGGGTGAATGAGTCCTGACTTGTCAAGTAAGCCAGAATGCCCGTATTGATCTAGGACTCGTATTCCTTAGAGATAGACTCCTGA
Organism: Campanula takesimana; assembly: GCA_026119855.1. Taxonomy (NCBI): domain Eukaryota; kingdom Viridiplantae; phylum Streptophyta; class Magnoliopsida; order Asterales; family Campanulaceae; genus Campanula; species Campanula takesimana. The sequence goes on along the minus strand of JAOWBW010000194.1, from coordinate 1,479,637 downwards.
TAAGGATGATGATATCCAAGTTATCTTGTAAAAGAGATATCCTTGTTTAGATAAGGATTCTTAGTGCTAGAGTCGTAATAGAACTCTGTATGTGGACTCCCTTTGATAGTGGGAAGTTAATGACGTTCTGATACATGTCGGCCCATCATCTAGCTTGGCTCGTTACTGAGGCAGACTAGGGATTAGGCTCTTCGACCTCGGCCTAGGCATGGTCTGCCTTCTCGGCTATGATATGTCGGCCTGTAAAGCATGGCTTCTGGCGAAAGGGCCTCTTGATACGGGCCTTTAGGTGTGCGGGCCCAGAGTGTACGGGTACCAATTTAACCTAAGTCGGTTTATGTCACTCAGATAATATATATTTAGTAATAAATTTAATAAACCGTGCATCGCACGGGTATTATTCTAGTTAGGATTTATAGCGGTTCCTTAAACTGCATTTAGGATTTGATTTAGGATTTATAGCGGCACCTTAACCTGCATTTTAGTATAAGTTAAGATTTATAGCGGTTCCTTGACCTGCATGATCATCGCTGGGGAATAAGTTGATTTTGTAATTTATAGTGGTCTTCCGAACCGGTGTTCGTTAAATTTAGAGTTTACAGTGGTCTTCCGGACCTAAGGAACGGACTAAGGGCAAGTCCTAGAGATAGAAGTGTTTTGCAATATGTTTCAGTATTAAGTGTATGATTGTAACACTTTAGAGTTTTTAGTATTTGTTGTAACCCCGAGGAAAGCATATGTGAGTGATCGCAAGCTTGAGGGATCAATAGCAAAGAGTGTGTAGAGTTTGGTGGTTTGTAGATGCAAAATACCTATTGCTTAGGTTTTAAGCATTGAGTAATGTTATTGGAGGAGTTTGAGTATAATTACCTATAGTCTAGGGTTTGAGCATTGATTGCTGATATTAGAGGGGTTTTGGATGTGAATTTCCCAAAGTTTAAAGTTTTTACTATTGAATTTGGTGGTTTAGTTGTGATTTACCCATAGTTTGGGGTTTGAGTGTGTTAACGTAGAGGATTTGATTGTAAGTTACCCAAGTTCGGGGTTTAAATATGTTGATGTTAAACATAGAGGTTTTTGATTGTAAATCATTTTAGTGAGAGACTTGATTGTAAGTTATTTTTAGCAAGGGACTTGATTGTAAGTTATTTTTAATGAAGGATTTAATTGTAATTTTCCCAAAGTATGGGGTTTTGATAGCGGTGCTTCGTTGTAAATTACCCAAGGTATGGGGTTGGATGTAAATTTTCCCAAAGTTTGGGGTTTTGAGTGAATTAGTATTTAGTTATGATTTACCCAAGATATGGGGTTTAAGTGAATTTTATTTTGGTTGTAAAGATTTTGATTTGTAAATAACCCAAGTTTTGGGGTTTAAATGCGTTAATGTTAAACGTAGGGGATTTCATTGTAAATTGTTTTAAATGACGGATTTGATTGTGAATTACCCAAAGTTTGGGGTTTAAATGGATTGATGTTGAATGTGAGGGATTTATTTGTATTCTACCCAAGGTTTGGTGTTTGGATGTGTTAATTTAATAGATGTAGGGGTTTTGTTGTAATTACCCAAAGTTTGGGGTTTAATTGAATTAATATTATCTCAAATGATGGATTTGATTGTTAGTTACCCAATGTTTTGGGGTTTGGATGTGAATTTCCCGATGTTCGGGGTTTGATTGTAAATTATTCAAAGTTGATTGAGTATTTGAAGCTATTAGTAAAATGTTGATTTTGATGATTTTGTTGGAAAATGTAATTTTTGCGTTAAAGCGTTTTTTGGTCCGTAATTGTCGTAATCTTTGACCGATTCTTGACTTGGTTGACTTTGTTAAAAGTGATTTGTTTTGTGTGATTTGACCTTTGTTATAACATGGGGATGTAATGTACGCGAGTGTTTCGTTGAGAAAGCTTATTTTGTGTGAAATTATATTTTGCCCGTTTTTGGACTGTTTTGGACTGATTTGTCCTAGGTAGACTAGGGTTTTGTTGTGAGTTTTGTAATATGTAACGCATACATGATGTAGTATCTGTTGGGAATGTTTTGTGCGATGTACTAGAGTAATGTTGCAACAATTCATATATGTGCATGAAGTGAAATGAATTGCTAGATTGATTACATACCTGAGCTGTGTATAACTGTTTGTGATTGCATGTTGTGTTGCCTCCTTTCAAGTTTATGTGCTCGTGCAGCGTTTTGCATAGATTATGGGAGAGGATTCCAAAGACTGTTCAGAGCAGGGTGCGGGCCACCGGCTTAAGATTTTTCTTTGAGAGCTTGTCCGGTCAGGGAGAGTTGACCAAGAGTACCGATCTGGTCATGGCACTGAGAGACCATTGGTGGGATACCATCCATACCTTTCACTTTTGTTAGGGGGAAAGTTACGGTGACTCCATTAGAGGATAGGCCCCAGAGTCTGATTGGGTTCGATTGCACCGACATCAGGAGTGGTTACGGTGTGCGTTTGGGGGGCCTAAAGAGGCGGTATGAGGATAAGTTGGCGGCTCTTGAGGCCGGTGGTGGTGATGTAGAGGTGACTGCCCGGATATTCATTTGGTATGGATTGTCGCAGACCATTTTTGCTAACGCCGGTACTACGGTGATGAATCCGCTGTTGGGATGCCTAGTGGACTTAGATGCAGTGAGCAGGATTGCTTGGGGAGATGCGGGCTTGGCAGAGTTGTACCGCTCTCTGGATTGGAGCTGCAGGTCGCAGTCGGCGTCAGTTGACTGTTTGCACTTTTCCTTGGAGGTATGAATCGTTTCTTGTCTGTTTCTGATTTCAGCCTTTTCATCTTGTTGATTACCTCTGATTGTACGTCATGACTTTCCCATGTAGTGTTGGGCCTATGAGATTTTTTTTCTGAGTCGGTTTGGGACGACCAGTGCTCGATCGACGTACCTTGCCATGTGCTGATGGGTGCCGAGTTGTAGGAGTAGGGGGATGAGACTTCTTGGCACTATACTTAGGCCTAGTTGAGAAAAATTCTAGGGGGACCCCATCCAAGAGACATGACATTCTATCCATGGGCGGAGTTAGACTTTGAGTTTCTTGTTGCAGGGGCCATTGAGGCGATGGGCCATCGGAGATTGCTGATTGGCTATAGCGGGGATGCCTTTTATTTAGGTTAGAGGGAACGAGCCCAAGATGGAGCAGGTAGTGTCTACATGGTTCCGGTGGATCCTCCGCATTTTATGACTGATCCAGCGTCTCTGCATGACTGGGTTACATTGATCGTTGACCTTGATGCTAGACAGTTTTTTTGTAGAGGGATCCTCGTCTGATGACTTCGTTCGGACATTCCTTGGGGGCCCCCGCACTTTGATAGAGGAGAAACTGCGGGAGATGGGGCAGAGGCATGTTGAGTCGGTGGCACCGGTGTAAGATACCTGCGGGAAACGAAAAGTTCTCTCGAGAATCAAACACGACACTTTATGTTCAAGAAACGGAGACGCCACGTTAATTTAATTTTAAACCTAAATTAAACGGAAAAGGTTAGAGAAGGTGAGTTCGGAGGTCACGTTACATTTTGGGAAGAACCTTTGACGGTTCACCCAATCCGCCTCGGAAAAACCGAGTCTCCCTAAGTTTGTTGACCAAAAATGTGCAAGTGTGTGTGTGTGTGTGTGTATTTTGAAAATGAGAGAAACCACCTCGTTTTTAGAAGGTTATTTTGGAAATGAAATGTAGCCATGTTAATGCCCTTTTTTATTTTGATACTTTAGATAAGAGAGATAAACTATCCAAGTAAGATAAGGTATTCTTTTAGGGACGGACTTTCACTTAGCCATGGAAAAAGCTAGCAAAGTCAAAAGGGACAATCTTGGTCATCCTATGCATCAAACCCATGTAAGAATAATCAAGACAAAGGTCAAGGCCATGGTTTGAGCAATCATTGGAGAATAATAGCAATAATACATTTACTTGGATAGAACCACAACTTAGATGAATAAGGATTAAGACCCTATCATCTAAATATGGTTAATCTCTACAAGATTTGGAATATATGAATATTTAATACACATATATATATAAAGAGAGAGATTATGATAGTAAATAAACAAGTCAAGATAAATGTACAAGGCTCTCTCAAGATGTGCAATGGATCACCAAGCCAAAAGTAAAGACATTAACTTTTGACATTGATATAAATGACATAAATGTAAATGACATACACGTAAATGACATAAATGTAACAAATACTCCTCTCCACTTAGCTCATCATTTTAATACACTATAAAAGTGTAAGATGAAACCATTGGGGTCATGGGAGTATTTGGGTTCAATCATATATATAAAGACTATATTTTTATAAACATGAAAATAAACAAAAGCCAATATCTCAAAAAGAACAATATAAAGATGACAATGAAATAAAGATTCAACTTTTAAGCAAGTTTGGGGTAAACCTTTGATTGATTGACCCAAGTTTGCTTCTTTTATTATTTAGTTAGAGAACTCGGGTTCTAAGGTTTTTTGGGTTGATTTTTGGGTGTTTTAGATTAAATGAGACTAAAGATAAGAGTGATACTACTCTTAGTAGTCTTTCACTATTATCTAAGAAAATCACAATCTTTCACAAAGAGGAGTATTTGATTTGAGAGAGAAAGAGGGACTACAATTTTAGAGAGTAATTTTACCAGGGAATTCTTGATGAAATGAGAGAGGATGAGCTCTCTATTTATAGGATGGATTGGGGGTTTGGTTATAAATTAAAAGTAACATTTTGGTCCCTCAACTATTGGATTTTTATTTGCTTAGGGGCTAAGCAAATGAGAGATATTTTGATCACCATAATGAGGTGGAAATTGGGTAATTTTTGGTGTACAAAATGGGTTGAAATTGGATCATTTTTGTGCACAAAATGGTGTATTTTCGGATGTTAAATGGGCTGGGAATTAATCTTCTAGAAGGGGGTGTGTGGGTGACACAAGTAAGGTGAAGGGAGAATGGGAGTGTGGCACGTGGAGGCTGTGAGGGTGAGGGAAATAAGGTGGAGGTGATAGACCAATCAAGAGCGAGGAGTTGGAGGGATTTGTCGGGCGTGTGAGACTCACGCGGGGACAAGGCGGCTCCCTCTGGCGAATCCCGGGCGGCCACGTGGCAGGGATGTCGGCTGGCTTCCGGGATATGGCGTGTGCGCTTTGAGAAAGCGCATAACCAATGTGCGACCGTTCTTTTCCATTGTGAAAATTCTAGAAATTCCCATAAAGTCCTTTTGGGCCTTTTAGGGAATAACTCCAAGGTCCCAGCCTTTTGGGAATTACTTGAAGGTCCCTCCTTTTCTAAAATAATTTAATTAATGCCTAAAATACCCTTTAAACATTATAATGACCCAATTAAGTCCCAAATTACCCCTTAACTCTACAATTTGATTATTTGAGAATAGTAATTCAGATCGTGGTACTTACAGAGCCCCTCGGCAACAGCGCTTTTGAAGAAAGCGGGGTTATCGATAAAGAAAGAACCCCGATCCGGTGAACTATCAAGATGGGAGAGAAGGTAACCGAGGTGGTCAAGTGGCTGGACCCTTATCTTTAAAGGATTCCTACGTATCCCTATCCGAAGGAATCAAGCCGGTCGTAGTTCTGGGGTGAGACACTTTAAGGCTACTCAAACCTAAAGGTGACCATCAAGGTCGGGTGAGGAACTTGGCGTCTCAAACCAGGGGTGACCATCAAGGTCGGGTGAGGAAATTAGCGTCTTAAACTAGGGGTGACCATCAAGGTCGGGTGAGGAACTTAGCGTCTCAAATTAGGGGTGACCTATCAAGGTCGGGTAAGGAACTTAGCATCTCAAAATAGGGTGGATATCTTCTCATCCTCTCCTAAAGCGTAGGGGGATATCTGTCATCCTCTCCTAAAGCATAGGGGAATATCTGTCATTCTCTCCTAAAGCGTAGGAGAATATCTGTCATTCTCTCCTAAAACAAAAAGGGGTATCTGTCATCATCTACTAGATGCAGACTTAACTCTCATTTGGTCAAAGTCAGGATTTGGTCAACTTGAATCTACGGGGAGGGTTAACTAAGGGATGGACTTGACTCTCATTTGGTCACAGTCGGGATTTGGTCAAGTTGACTCTACGGGGAGGGTTGACTAAGGGATGGACTTCACTCTCATATGGTCACAGTCAGGATTTGGTCAACTTGACTCTACAGGGAGGGTTGACTAAGGGATGGACTTGACTCTTATTTGGTCACATTCGAGATTTGGTCAACTTGGCTCTACAGAGAGGGTTGACTAAAGGATGGGCTTGACTCTCATTTGGTCGAAGTAGGGATTTGGTCAACTTGGCTCTACGGAGAGGGTTGACTAAAGGATGGGCTTGACTCTCATTTGGTCAAAATCGGGACTTGTTTAACTTGGCTCTACGGAGAGGGTTGACTAAAGGATGGGCTTGACTCTCATTTGGTCAAAATCGGGACTTGGTCAACTTGGCTCTATGGAGAGGGTTGACTAAAGGATGGGCTTTGACTCTCATTTGGTCAAGGTTGGGATGTGGTCAACTCAACTCTACGGGGAGGGTTGACTAAAGGATGGACTTTAACTCTCATTTGGTCAAGGTCGGGATGTGGTCAACTCGACTCTACAGGGAGGGTTGACTAAAGGATGGACTTTGAATCTCATTTGGTCAAGGTCAGGATATGGTAAACTCGACTCTACGGGGAGGGTTGACTAAAGGATGGAATTTGACTCTAATTTTTCAAAGTCGGGATTTGGTCAACTTGACTCTTCGAGGAGGGTTGACTAAAGTATGGACTTGACTATCATTTGGTCACAGTCGGGATTTGGTCAACTTGATTCTACGGGGAGGGCTGACTAAGGGATAGACTTGACTCTCATTTGGTCAAAATTAGGACTTGACTCTCATTTGGTCAAGGTCGGAAATTTGGTCAACTCAGCTCTACCGGGAGGGTTGACTAAAGGATGGTCTTGCTGCTGGGGACAAAGGTTTCGACCTAAAATGACCACTCTGGGTTAAGGCTTGGGTCAATTCCATCTTCGGGGAGTTTGACGGGGAAACTGGTCTTACGTCCGACTAGGACTGCCGGGATAAAGGCTTCAACCTAAAATGACCACTCTGGATCAAGGCTTGGTCAACTCCATCTTTGGGGAGTTTGACGGGAAACTGGTCTTACGTCCAACTAATGACTTCCGCGGATAAGGTTTCAACCTAAGATGACCACTCTGGGTCAAGGCTTGGCTTGGGTCAACTCAATCTTTGGGGAGTTTGACGGGAAACTGGTCTTACATCCGACTAAAGACTGCCGGGACAAGGTTTCAACCTAAGATAACCACTCTGGGTCAAGGCTTGGCTTGGGTCAACTCCATCTTTGGGGAGTTTGATGGGAAACTGGTCTTACGTCTGACTAAGGACTTCCGGGACAAAGGTTTCAACCTAAAATGACCACTCTGGGTCAAGGCATAGGTCAACTCCATCTTTGGGGAGTTTGACGGGGAAACTGGTCTTACGTCCGACTAAGGACTGCCGGGGGAAAGGCTTGAACCTAAAATGACCACTCTGGGTCAAGGCTTGGTCAACTCCATCTTTGGGGAGTTTGACGGGAAACTGGTCTTACGTCTGACTAAGGACTGCCGGGGATAAGGTTTCAACCTAAGATGACCACTCCGGGTCAAGGCTTGGCTTGGGTCAACTCAATCTTTGGGGAGTTTGATGGGAAACTGGTCTTACGTCCGACTAAGGACTGCCGGGACAAGGTTTCAACCTAAGATGACCACTCTGGGTCAAGGCTTGGCTTGGGTCAACTCCATCTTTGGGGAGTTTGACGGGAAACTGGTCTTACGTCCGACTAAGGACTGCCGGGACATAGGTTTCAACCTAAAATGACCACTCTGGGTCAAGGCATAGGTTAACTCCATCTTTGGGGAGCTTGACGGGGAAACTGGTCTTACGTCCGACTAAGGACTGCCGGGGGAAAGGTTTGAACCTAAAATGACCACTCTGGGTAAAGGCTTAGTCAACTCCATCATTGGGGAGTTTGATGGGAAAACTAGTCTTACGTCCGACTAACGACTGCCGGGGAAAAGGCTTCAACCTAAAATGACGACTCTGGGTCAAGGCTTGGTCAACTCCATCTTTGGGGAGTTTGACCGGAAAAATGGTCTTACGTCTGACTAAGGACTGTCGGGACAAAGGTTTCAACCTAAAATGACCACGCTGGGTCAAGGCTTGGGTCAACTCCATCTTTGGGGAGTTTGACGGGGAAACTGGTCTTATGTCCGATTAAGGACTGTCGGGACAAAGGTTTTAACCTAAAATGACCACTCTGGGTCAAGGCTTGGGTTGGATCAACTCCATCTTTGGGGAGTTTGATGGGAAACTGGTCTTACGTCCGATTAAGGACTGTCGGGACAACGGTTTCAACCTAAAATGACCACTCTGGGTCAAGGCTTGGGTCAACTCAATCTTTGGGGAGTTTGGTGGGGAAACTGGTTTTACGTCCGACTAAGGACTACTGGGGCAAAGGCTTCAACCTAAAATGGGCACTCTGGGTCAAGGCTTGATCAACTCCATTTTTGGGGAGTTTGACGGGAAAACTGGTCTTACGTCCGACTAAGGACTCCGGGGATAAAAGCTTTAACCTAAAAATGACCACTCTGGGTCAAGGCTTGGGCTTGGTCAGCACTACTCTACAGGATGGTTGACTCATTTTCTTGACACCGGGGAGAGCCTATAGGCGACCTTTAAGACACATTATGGACGAAAAAGTTCAAGACTTTGGAAAAATCATTTTGAGGGGAGATAAAAAGTATTTTTCTTGAAACATTATTTTTGACAAATGATGCCAAATGGGAAAATTCAGAAATGCTTATTTCTAAAGGCAAATCTTTTAACGAAGCATGTTAGTCAAATTTTTGATTTTAACATAACCGCGAGGTTTGTTATGCATAAAGTCCTTTGGATTTTGTCCATTCATTGATGAGTAACTGGTGGTAGGAAATCTGCTTGTCATTGTTGTGGGGATAGCCCCAATGTCATCTTTGTCGTTGATGTGGAGGTAGCCCCATATCCTTGTTGTCGTTGATGTGGAGGTAGCCCCATGTCCTTATTGTCGTCGTTGTGGATGTAGCCCCATGTCCTTGTTGTCGTTGATGTGGAGGTAGCCCCATGTCCTGGTTGTCGTCGATGTGGAGGTAGCCCCATGTCCTTGTTGTCTTTGATGTGGAGGTATCCCAATATCCTTGTTGTCGTTGATGTGGCCTCTGATGATGTTAGGAACCCATCCCTTTTTCATGACGCACCCTATCTTTTTCCTAGATCGCCCTTGCGGGTTTTCAACCTAGCGGGCATCTCTTTTTGCGTCTTTTTGTGGCACACCCTGTTTTTTGCATAAGCCGCCCTTGTGGGTTTTCGACTTAGCGGGCTACTTTTTTTGGTACCTTTCTCTTTTTTTTTTATTTATGAGTGATCCAGCAGACTCGACGGGATGGGGACTTAAGGTATCTTTTTGGAGGAAACATGCAAGGGCATTTTATTTGGGAGAGAGTCCCTTTATGTTAGTGAGCTCTTTGAGCAATGTACCATGAAATGGAGGGAAGCCCTTGCTTGACATAACATAAGTGTTAAGCTCTTTCCTAAGATGAAGAAAAGAAGACTTGTCGAGACATTTAAAATTTGCCTTAGTTAAGATTATCAACATGATTGCTTGAATGGACTTATTATTAAGTCAAGATTATAACAAGCAATTTGCCTTAACATGTATAAATGGTGTGATCAATTGAGATTAAGATTCGATCAATGCCAAGATCGGAAGAAGAAAGTGTGTCTGGGAAATCGGTCATTGATGGGACCGAGGGAAGAGAACTTAGTCATTTTGAGAGGACCACAGTTTGATGGTTTTGTTTCATGTTGTGACCGGACCTGAAGGTTGCCTACATTCCCCTCAGTTTGAGGAGCTCAGGTCGCCGTAGTTCGGCCGTGGGTCGTCTTTTGCTGAAGTGGGTGTCATTTTGAAGGATGTTGTTGCTTTGTTGATGTAGATCACTTTGCTTTGTTTGAACTCCTTGGGATGGACCTCTTTGAGGTGGACTTTTGCGGTGAACTTGGTGAGCTTTGGAGGCAGACTTCCTCTTCGCATATATTCATCATTTCCTTTCCTTCTTTCCACTATTCATTTCTTTTCCCTCTTCTCATCATTTTTTTTATTAAGAGAGAGAGGGGAAACATTAGCCCCAACTTTCTATATTGGACATTGGCTCATCTGTAGCCCCTTGGTGGAATGTCTGTCACTCCTCGCTTTGACTTTGAGGATCCAGGAAGTCCCTTGCTCGGTTGCGCATGTGCGATCATGGTTGAATCTTGGTGGTCGAGCAACAACATCCTTGCCTTTTCATAGTCTTGGGATGCCTTTGATGTGCATCAAGAGTTTATACATGAAACATGTATCGGGTTGTGTATCAGGGATGTGTATAGAGGAAGGCTTGCCATTAATGGTTTCTTCATGCCAATTGATCACAACATTTATTCACATCAAAGTTAATTGTTTGCACTTAGCATTTTTCATTTGTGTTAGGTCCATTCATCCTTAATGAGTCGTCATTGACTAGTATGCTTAGAAGTCAATCCATCATTTTGGGGACGTAGCAATCAATTGATAATAACAAGCAAGGCAATTTCAAGAGTACATGTATATTGCAAATAATATCTCAAGTCTAGAGAGAATAGAAGGAAAATGACTCTTTTATTTAGATAACTTTTATACATACATGTCCAAGTGCGGACCTCTGTAAACATAAAAAGACACAGTCCAAGATGGACTTTGATCAAAGTCTAGATCCTACGAGGCTGGAAGACTCTATTTTTTTTAGGGATGGGCTCCTATGAAGCGCGATGGTCCATTTTCTTGCATAATTGTTGGAGGGGTTGTCAGCGGTATATTCCATGTCTTCCACGGGGAACTCAGGTTCCGTGTCATCGGGAAAGATGTCGCGAGGTCTCCATTTGGCTTGGCGTTGTAATTGTCGGATTCGTCTACTCATGAGTTGGGAGTTTGCTTTGGCCTTCTCCTTTTGGTGATTTCTTTTCGAGGTGCGCAACCTTTGTGCATAGCACCCATCGAGGGTACAATTCTCCATTTGATGTAGCCGTTTTTGGGCTTCCGAAGCACGGGACTCTCCTTGTAGACAGTGTTCCAACCTTTTCATCTTGTTGTTCATGTGGACGGTTGTCTCGAACGCCAATTCAGATGTGGGGTCCTTGGTCAATGTTTCCAATGGACAGAACTGCGAAGGACTTTAGCATATTAAACCTCAAGGTGAAATTATAACCGGGATTTAAGAAGAATGCTTCATTAGCGGATTAGCCTTTTAGGAAAAACTTGATCTTTTGTTTGAAGAAAACTTGACCTCCATTTTTTTTTTAAAGACACACTTTTGTTTTGATTGAAAGACACACACACATTTTTTTATGTAAAGTTTTGACAAGGCAATAATGGTAATAATAATCTTATTAAGAAATCTGACAGTGGATTCAGAATGGTCAACACATGGCATCAACCGGGGAGTCAAGACTCTAACTAAACCTAACATACATCTTAACTAACTTTCCTTAAAGGCTTATCACGCATCCTAACAATGGACTCAAACTTTTCCTAATTATGACGAAAACAGACTCTTTCTAAGGAGAGGTTGATAAGAGGGGTTTTGAAACTTCGTCCTTTGTTATGGCAACCACAGCCCCACCAATTTCTCAACCCGAGGCATTTAGCCCTTCAAACGTTTTCTGTGCCACTGATCCATTCCAAACGCCTTCCTGTAGACACCCCGCCTTGGACCGCTCACCCCGATTGCACATTTGATTTTGTGTTTCTCCCTATTTTAAGTGTTTCTCGTTAGTTTCTGTTACTTCTGTTAAGTTCCTGGCTGACTTCGTTAAGTCAAGGGACTAAACTGAACAACAAGGCTGACTTTCTAGTCCATTCTATCAAAAAAGCCATCTCTGAGTCGCGCGCCTCCGACCATTGGAGCCAGACGCGCGCGCCTTCCGACCCCGAGGTAGGAAGCGCGCCTCCGGGCATCAGTTACAGATTTCTGTCCAAGAATCTCTCCATTGCTCATCTTACATGATTTTGCCCGGGAAAGACTTCTTGATGACTGAGTTTTGGCACCAAAACCATATTTTTTTTACCTATAAAAACATCCATTTTCCACCATTTTCAAGGACCGAAAATTCTCTCTACACAAAAACTATACCGAAATCATTCCCAAGGCTTTTTCATGTAATTCATCAAGAAGTGTTTGAAGGTCTTCGAGGCATAGGTAAAAGTCCTTTTTTTTCCCTTTCTTCTATACTTCATCTCTTCTATCTTTTACTTTAATCAAACGTGCAATCACCCAAAATAGGAAGAACATCATTTTATCTATGTAGACTTTGATCAAGCAAGACCAACATTAGTTGGGCGAGGTGGGTGTTTAGTTACTTCCCATCTCGTAACCTAACCTCCGAACCTCCAAACAAGAATCTCTGTTTTCATAATCAAACTTAGGCTATACATTAGGTTTTTCTTATGTTCCTCTTATACATAGGTGGCGACTCTAAAACACAAATAGACACCCTAGGAATAGCTCGCGTGCTCTAGCCAAGCCGTGCCCTCCCGGGGTATCTATAGTGGCGACTCTGCTGGGGAGAGGAATAGCCTCATTGTGGTCGGTACCCAAATGGCGGAAAACTTATGTCAAAAGATGCAGCAGTGTCTTGTGGTGTCGTCGAGGTCGCGGATGATAAGGTCTTGGTGTGATAAGGTCCCCAAATGGGTATGCTTGCTTGAGTCTTCTTGAGTTGAACTAAAGACGGATATTCGGATTCAACTAGTGCTTGAGGCGCAAGAGCCACACTTTTTGCTTTTGATCTTGGAGAAGGGGGTGCTGAATTGCAGAAACATTGGGATTGGCCAAGGCATTTCCTGCTATAACCCTGTTTTGATAGAGTTTAGCATATTGAATCTTTTTCCTTTTCTCTAAGACTTCCTTCATAATCTCGTTATAAGTTCTAACAAGAATCACCAAATTCATTCATAACATCGGAGCCCTCCTTTCAAACCAGAAGACCTTTGACGTGAAGTACTAGGAGACCCTTGAAGCTTGATCGCTTTCATGAAACCATAAGAATACTCCCAAATCGCATTGCTCGGGTATCATCCCCAAAAAGATTGCCAATTGCGAAGCCCCAATATTTCCCTTTGCTCGGATTACTGTAATGCCATAGCCCAAAAGATAGTAGATTGTGAAGCCCCTTGAGACCTTTGGTTCCAAAATAATCGAGGATGCCCCCAACGTTGCATATGGCTTTGCTAGGGCCATTGTTGGGAGGTAAAGTGAATTTCTTCTTACCAAGGGAGACTTTTAAACTTGAGTGTAGCCCTTAGAGTTCCACCATTGATTATAATTGGAGCAAGAAAGGCCCATCCTTGATTCGGGGAACAAGCACGGGCACACATGACATGAAGGCTTTTTCGAAATTCATCTTGAGAGACTTTGAGAATAGTCTCACACATCTTTCTTGAGCGTAGCCCCTAGGGATCATTAACTGTCAAATGAAGCAGAAGAAGCTCTCGTTCTTGAGTCACATAGCCCCTAGGGCGTCATTATTTGTCGAGCAAGAGCTTCGTCCTCGTGTGGGGGAACAAACATAAAAGGACATGGCAAGAGCTACTCCATTCTCGGGAAGCCTTTTGACATACTGTAGGGGCACATGCTTGAAAACTGAACTACATGTTGTTGCTGCCCAAACCAATTAACTCACTACGGACTATTTGTGCAACCTCGTACCCCATATCAATCATGAGCTCAGTCTCGGACGGGCCTTCTTTCACATGAGCCCAAAAGTGCACATTGCAAGAACAATCTCTATTATGCCAACAACCCAAAATGACCTTTGATTGTGCCGTATCTTGTCGAGCTTTTTGCAATTCCGAAGTGGACTCGGTGGTGAATTGACTTGCTGTGGAGAGTCAATGTAGAACTTGTCTTCTTTAGAGACCGAGGATCTCCATTTCTCTTTCCCTTCTCTCTCTCACTCTCTTATTTTTTTATGATGCACCCTATTTTTTGCCTGACCGCCCTTTCGGGTTTTCAATCTAGCGGGCATCTCTTTTGCGTCTTCATTTTGACTTGATTAATGAGGAAGTGTGCATTGACTCTAGCTGAGGATGAGAGACATATGATTTTGCGATGGAGACCTTTTGTCACTAATGATGAGTGACATTGACTCGACTAGGGAAGTGGTCCCTAGTATTGACTTCATGTATTTATATATTTTTGAATGACTCACGAAGGCAAGTAAGTCATTACGAGAGAAGAGAAGAAAAGCCCCAATTTGATTGCAAGAAACTGGGAGTGTCGCTGAAAGATAAGAAGCCCCTAGACTCGATAAAGAACGTGAAATGATTTCAAATCTAGGAAAGTTGTTCAATCTTGAGGTGTTTAATTCATTGGAAAATGACTCGTACAAAGATGTCTTGACAAGTTCGAGATGAAGGCCAATCACCATAACGCATTAGGGCTAAACATATCTTCTTTCTTGCATGGACCAAAAGTGTTACTCAAGACTGACAAGGGCCTCTTCTGCAATATAGGTTCAATTGGCAATCTCACCTCGACAACCAAAGAGAGGCCCACGAGGCCGAGATGGAGCAAATAAAAGAAAAGCTCACCAAGCTTACCAAGGGTAAAAACAAGAAAGACAATGACGAGTCCGAATGGACCGAGGGTTTGTTTGAGAGCCCCTATGTCAATGCCCGCACCAAGAAAATGGGGGAACCAGGCACCGAGAACAATGAGCACAAGATGGTTGATTCAATTATGGCTTACATAGATTAACGCTTCAACGGCCTCAACGTAGGGAAAAATCCCGACACAAGCCTTTATCAGTCCTCCATTCTCATGAGCACAATGGCCGCTCTCCCCGACAAGTTCAAGATGCCCGACATCAGTAAGTTTAATGGAAACTCTTGTCCCATGGCACACATCGAGACTTACATTTGGGCTATGGTACCGAAGAAGGTCTCTCCTAAAGTTATGGCATAATGCTTCCCTCTTACTCTCGAGGGGCCGGCAAAGGATTGGTATGCTACTCTCCCACTCACAGTCCATCTTGATTGGGATGCCGCTATGCTTGCCTTCAAAAGTCAATACCAAGGCAACACCACCCACCGGCCAACCAAGAAAGAGCTCGAGAACACTACTAAAAGGGGAAATGAGTCCTTCATTGACTTCACGAGAAGGTGGACTGAAAAGCTTGCCGAGATTGTCGAGAGGCCTAACACCAAAGAGCAAATGGACATCCCTTAAGTGTCAAAAGATTGATCTCCACACCTACCTAAGTGGGGCTTGCTATGACGATTTCTCTCAAATGTATGACGCGGGAATCCGAATGGATGAGTTGCTCAAGGAGATCAAGAAAAATGCTCCTAGATTCCGTTACAAGGCCACCTCTAACTCCATAAAAGAGGCTTCAGTCAATGCCGTTACTACCGACAAGGGGAATTACAAAAGGGTTCCTCCACCACAAGGCAAGAAATTTCAAGATGATCATATCTACACTCCTCTCCAAGGCATGACTATCACCGAGACCTTTGAAGATCTCAAGGCCAAAGGGCAAGTTACTCCTCTCCAAGGATACAAACCCAAGACGATACGTCCCCACCATGCCTACCAAAAGCATTGTGGCTACCACCAACATAGTGGCCACACCACCGAGGAATGCTTTGTCCTCCGCAATGTCATTCAAGATCTCATAGACAAGAAAGAGTTCATAGTGCCTAGTGGCAATGATGTCAATGTAATAGAGTTAGGAGAGTTTGAGGAGACCACTCATTCAATTCTAATTGTGAATGAGGGCTCCAAAGTGATGAATAAATTTGATAATTCTGGCTACGTTGTGACTTACAACGAGGTAATGAGGGAAGTACTAGAGAATAGGAAAAAGAGGAAAGATGGGAACATCAACATGCTAACTCGATCCGGACGAGTCATAGCAAACAACCCTACTACTTCTTCACTAAGCACCTCTTCTCAAAAATCACAAGATCGCGACGCTCCCGAAGACCCTTTATTGGTTCATCTCAAGAAAACCCAAGCCAACATCTCCATTTGGGACCTCATTACATCCTCAAAAAAGCACCGAGATCTTGTCATCAGTAATCTCGATAACAAATCAGTCTCTCCTGACATAACTCCCGAGGACCTCACTGCAATGATAGGCCACATTCATTTTGGCAATGTCATCACTTTTGCCGACATGGACCTTCCACCATTTGGGTCCGATCACAATGAAGCCATTTATCTCAAAGTAAGAGCAAGGGGGAGACCTATTTCAAGGGTCTTGGTCGACGGTTGTTCTGCACTCAACTTGATGCCCGGCCGAATCATGGGCATACTGGGGCTTAAGAATTCAGACTTAAAGCCTTCTACTCAAGTGATCCAAGGTTATGACAGCACTGCCCGCACAGTCATGGGTATGGTGGAAATAGACATTGAGTTTGGAAGCATGGTCATGTCTGTCCCGTTCCAAATGCTCGATGTGCCTTCCTCATTCAATTTGCTCTTAGGCCGACCGTGGATACACACTTCCAATGCCGTCCCTTCAACTCTCCATCCGTGTGTCAAGTTCAGAAATGCGGATGAAATAGTGACCGTCATGGCGGAAAACGTCACTATCCACAGAAAAGGGGAACCCGTCCACCAAGTCCAACACGGTTTAGAAGACTCCACCCTCTCAGGCGTCTCAATCAACGCCATCGATGAACAAGAGGGAAATGGATCATGGACCCTCGGCAATCGCAAAGTCCTCCGCATGATGAGGAATATGAATTACTTCCCTGGTTTAGGCCTAGGGAAATATCAACAAGGGAGAATGCAACACATAGAGGTCCCATTTATCAAAAAAAAGTTCGGATTGGGGTACGAGCCTTCCAAAGATGACTTGAAGTACGAGCAAGCCATCAAGAATGAGAAGGCCCGAGCTCGGAGGGAAGGCCGTCATTATGAGATTCCCAATTTGAGGCCTTATCGCAAGACACTAAATGGCTACTTTGTCCGTTAGGGGGAAGATGTCCCGTACGTGATCTTTCCCGAACCATGGGTTAACAGCAAGGGCATCAGAAAGCCCAGGCTTAAAGTCTTTGCCGACTGTGAGATTCAGAAATCCAAAGGAGAACCAACTCCCATGTCGCCTCGAGAATGGTGGGGAAGAAAATGACCATAGAGTCCGAAACAGAGATTACCGTAGGGGAAGAATTGACGGATTTAGCCTCCATGTTTGAAGAATTGGCCATCATGGATGAGTGCCAAGTGAATGTCATCTACGACACCGACACGAGAAGGGAAACTATCAGCGAGATCCGTCCAAGCTCCGAGCCGATCAAAAACTGGTATTCTACGAAGGGACCCGTGGTATCCGAGGAATTCTTGGTCGAGAAGATGGGTTGCATTCCACGCAAGATTACAAAGGAAGACTTTTTCACTTTCACTTTCGAGTCTGAGAGTGTTTCCGACATCCTCACCCAAGAGGATATGGAGGCCATAGTCGAGCGTGTGTTCCCTTTATTTGTTAATGAAAAATTTGATCTTTCTGAGTACCCCGAGATTGCAAACATCATGAATGATGAATTAACTAATAATGAATCTAATGAACTAGTTAATAACGATTCAAATAATGATGAAATAGACCACGAAAACACAACATACTTAAATGAACTTTCTCAACAGGTCCTTAGTCGTGGTGAAAATGGTCCAGGGGCTGACGAAGAATTGCATGTTGTTAATCTGGGTACCGACGAAGAGCCGAAAGAAACCAAGATCGGAAGTTTTTTCAAGGGGGAAGAGAAAGACAGATTGGCCGCACTGCTCAAAGAGTTCGTGGATGTATTCGTATGGTCACACAAAGAAATGCCGGGTTTGACAGATAGGTCGCCGAACACAAGATTCCGATCAGAGACGACGCCAAGCCAGTCAAGCAGAAACTCAGAAAGATTAAGCCAGAATGGTATTTACAAGTCAAAGAAGAGATAGAGAAGCTTCTCAGTGTGGGCTTCATCAAAGTTATTGAGTATCCAACATGGCTTGCTAATGTGGTCACAGTCAGAAAGGCTAACGGCAAGGTCCGTGTATATGTGGATTTCCGGGATTTGAACAAAGCTTCTCCAAAGGATGACTTCCCACTACCCAACATCGACATGCTCGTTGATTCTATTTCCGCCTATGAGGTCCGCTCATTTATGGACGGGTTCGCTGGGTACAGTCAGATTCTCATGGCCGAGGAGGATCAACAGAAGACTACTTTCACAACACCGTGGGGCACCTTTTATTACACAGTTATGCCATTTGGGTTAAGGAACGCTGGGGCTAATTATCAAAGGGCCGTGATAGACTTGTTCCATGATATGATTCACAAAGAGATCGAGGTCTACGTTGATGACATGATCATTCACTCCAAAGGGACTGACGGTCAACACTTGATCGATCTCCGCAAGTTCTTTGAAAGGCTTCGTCTACACAAGATGAGGCTCAATCCCGCGAAGTGCACTTTTGGGGTTATCCGAGGCAAAGTTCTTGGCTACATGGTTACCGAAAGGGGAATTGAAGCAGATCCCTCAAAAATCAAGGCAATCATTGACATGCCTCCTCCCAAGACACAGAATGAAATCAAAGGTTTCATGGGCAGACTTCAGTACACCAGTCGGTTTGTGCACCAGCTTACTTCCATGTATGATCCAATCTTCAAGCTACTCAAGAAGAATGTGGCTCTAGAATGGACCGACGCTTGCCAAGAAGCTTTCGACCAAGTGAAGCATTACTTAACATGCCCTCCAGTCTTGGTTCCACCTCACAAGGAGAATCCTCTCTTGCTTTACCTCAAAGTTAATGATGAAGCCCTAGGGGCTATGCTAGCACAAGAGCAACGAGACTCCGCAAAGGAGAATGCCATTTATTTTGTCAGTCGCCGATTTTAAGGGGGCGAAAAGAACTACTCCGTCTTGGAGAAGTCATGTGCAGCACTGGTTTGGGTTACTCAAAAGCTCAAACATTACATGGAAGCCTTTCCAATCAAGCTAGTAGCAAAAGTGGACCCACTCCGCTACATCTTCGAGAAGCCTTTCATGTCAACAAGGATAGCTAAGTGGTAATTCATGCTCGCCGGCTATGATATCACTTACATCACACTCAAATCAATCAAGGGGAAGTGGTCAGTGATCAGCTTGCTGAATTTCCCGTGCGACGAAGTGAAGGGGGAGGACTTACAGTTTCCCGACGAACACTTGGTCTGCAATACAACTGAGGAAAATAAATGGCAATTTTCAATGGCGCAGCCAATAAGGACAGTTATGGGATATGAATGTTTCTTGTAGATCCAAAGGACATCTACACTCCAATTGCCATCCGTCTTGAATTCAAAGCTACCCACAACATTTTCGAATATGAGGCATACATAGCGGGGCTAGAAGCGGCCCTAGAAACAAATGTCACAGATCTAGAAGTATTCGGTGATTCCTTGCTCCTTATTAACCAGACATCGGGTAAATGGCGAATTCAAGACCCGACCCTCCAACAGTATGGTCAACATCTCGAGGAATTGGGTGAATAGTTCCAAGACATCACGTTCAATTATTTACTAAGAGACAAGAACCGTTTTGCCGATGCTTTAGCCACCATAGCCTCATTGGTTGAAATGCCCAAAGGAAAAATGGTGAAACCCTTCAAAATTTTAAGAAGGACTAGTCCGACATACTGCATGAGTATTGAGATCAATGAATTCCAAGACAACTCCCCATGGTACACGGACATCATGAATTTTCTCAACAGCGACACTTTTCCCGAGAACAACAATGGGAAAACTCGAATAGCAATACAAAAGCTAGCCGCCAGATACTCATTTATTGGGAACCGAGTCTACAAGAGACATCATCAAGGGATTAATCTCTTATGTGAAAATGAGACCGAAGCTCAAGAAATCATGAACGAAGTCCACGAAGGCGAGTGTGGACCCCACATGAATGGGATTATGTTAGCCAAGAAGATACTTCGTATTGGTTACTATTGGACTACAATAGAAAGAGACTGCATTGAGAAAGTCAAGAAATGTGCCAAGTGCCAGTTCCATGCTAATCTGCAACATGCTCCACCTTCCCAATTGTACAACATGACCACACTATGGCCATTCTTTTATTGGGGTATAGATATCATCGGCAAAGTCCATCCTATGAGGAGCAACGGAAAGTCATTCATTTTAGTGGCCGTGGACTATTTCACAAAATGGGTCGAGGCACAAGCTTACCGAGTTCTCAACACCAAGAAAGTGGCCGAATTCGTGAAGAACAACATCATGTGCCGATATGGTATTCCTCATGAGATCATCTCCGACAATGGCTCTCACTTCAAGAAGGAAATGGATGCACTTTTGGTTAACTACAAGATTACCAAGCACAAGTCATCCCCGTACCGTCCCCAAGCCAATGGAGCGATCGAAGCGGAAAATAAGAAAATCGAGGTCATCATACAGAAAATGGCTTCAACAGGAAGGGATTGGCCCGAGAAATTACCACTAGCATTTTGGGGCTACCGCACGTTAATACGGTCAGCCACGGGAGAAACTCCGTACTCATTAGTTTATGGTTCTGAAGCCGTACTCCCAGTCGAACTCGAGGTTCCTTCTCTACGGGTCTTATTTGAGTACCAAGTAAACGAGGTTGATTGGATGCAAATTCGGTACGAGCAACTATCCCTACTCGATGAAAAGAGGTTAAGACCGTTTGAACGCACAAGGAAGTCAACCTCGACAAGCTCAAGATGTTCTACGCTTAACAAATAAAGACCATTTAAAAAAAATAAAAAATAATAAAAAACAAATGCTCGCTACGTTGAAAACCCGCAAGGGCGGCCTAGGCAGAAATTAGAGCAAGTGCAAAAAAGAAGCCCGCTAGATTAAAAACCCGAAAGGCGGTCTAGGCAAAAAACAGGGCGCACACTGTTAGTACCCAACCTGAAAACGAGTTATTAGGCATTCTAGAACTCACAGAGACCTCCCAGGTATTTACGAACTGCACAGGACTTATCCAGGATTTCCCGAAATGCCCAGATAAGAAGATGTTGATGACTGATCAGATGAGGAATCGAAGACAGGTGTTATCTCGTCATCCTCCAGAATCCAGATTGATCAGAGCCTCGAAAATTGTGCCAATCTCTCTGACCGGCCGGGCGGCAGTCTTCCGGCCGGGTGGCCACTTCTCCCAGATCAAGTTTTCTTATAAATAGATGACCTCAGTTCATAATTCGATACACAATTCTCTCCCCTGATTTCTACAAGGCAAACTGATGGCAGAACTCCCTCTTCAAGCCTTTCTACCAATCCCGAAGGTCCGACGAATCCGCGCTAGAGATTCGACTTCGTTCTTGTCAAGATTGGTGAGAATTTGTCATGTTTTCTTAGTTTAGATCTGACTTATGCTAGTTTCATCGTGTTTATTCATCAATATCCATATGATTCATAACGTGTTCTTCATGTTCTTGCTAGAATTCATAATATGCTCTATAACTAGGGTAGTGATCTTCATGATTATGTGTTATTTCATACATGTTTCATGATATTCTTATTATTATGCTAGATCTACGGCTTATCCCATGCATAACTTGTTAGATCTAATGTTTTAATCCCTGTTCATATTGTATAGCCGATGATGATCTCCAAGATCTAGGAACTACTTCTATACCCTAAACTTTAGGTAAATATTCCCATGATCAGTAATTCTGCAAGGATGAATATGAGGACTACACATTGATCTTATCAATGGTATAATCATTATTATAGGATGTGATCATCTCGCATGATTCTTTCTCCTCCCCCTACATTATGCATGATCCCGCTTCTTTCTCCCTATTCTGATTATGTGCGAACTACGCTGACCTGAGCTTCTCATCACGAGAGGAACGTAGGCAATCTTCGGATCCGGTCTCAATCACTAACATACTACTAACACATTCATCATGATAGAAAGTCCGATTTCTCAGGCGATAGGAGTGATTACTTGATATTCTTCTCTTGTCGTAACTTGACCCCCGAACCCTCTTTGTTAGCGTTTTCTCAATGTTTTATCTCAATAAAAACAACGTAACGACTCTTAATAGGTTAAATGCCACTTGAATATCCTAATCCCATAGAAAAGATAAATAAAAGAAAGACTTCCCATGCGTCGCCCGCATCGTCGAAAAGGGGTATTCATAGTGGCGACTCTGCTGGGGACTAGCTTTGAACATCTTCAAACATAGAGGGTCAATTTTCGTCAATATCATGATTGTACTTACTTGTTTCTTTCCCCATATACTTTATCTCTTATACATATTTGCTTCCCTTGTACTTTAGTGCGTTAATATCTTAACTATTTCCTATTGTACCCTTTCTAACTGTTCTGCATTGCATACATGTAAATACAAAAAACTCTCTGTTTTCTCCCTAAAAAATAACTAGTTCTTGTCCGCACACTACCACTAGGTCCGTGTCACAGTGCACAACCTACTGGATACTCCGCTGAGAGCACAGATTTTGGTGATCCTGTCGCCTCTATCTTCGTGGCACGCGGGCTATCTAACTCACTGTTTTCACTTGTGAAGCAGTCAAGGTTAATCCCTTGCTCATTTCGAAACCATGCACTTACAGAGTCTAGGACACTCCAAAGTTGACCGGTTGGTTTGGTTAGCTTTTTCTTATAGACAATTAACGTGTCGTTCATGCCGTCATCCGTTAAGTCTTTAATGAGTCGAGATCCTTTGAGAGAAAAAGCACAAAAAATGAAATTCCCTACAAGGGTGTGCATATGGTAAGCCGAGTGATACTTTGTACAAGGATCTCAACTCATTAAAAACTTAACGGAAGTAACATAAACGTTACGTTAAATGCCTTTAAACAAGGGTTAGTTGCTAGGATCCGTTAGGTCGGTGGAAGTCGCTTGCCCTATAGGACCCTCGCCCAAATTGTCCGTTTGGGATGTGCAATACAGGTGAAAAACGAGGGGTCTATAGACGTAGTGATGACCTCCACTGATCCAGGTTTTGTAGATAGTAACCCAAAAAGGGGTATCCCTTCCAACCATTAGGACTAATAATACATTGTTTTTGTAAATAACAAAATACATTGCATGAGCCTTGTCCCGTCCTAAACCTCTCGTCCGCTACCTCTACAGAGAAGCAAGTTTGGGTTCGTTCCGGTGGTCGTCTTCAATGGTCAAGCCTTTTGCAAGCTCAATCTTCAGTCTCTACATCAACGACGACTCCATCATCAGAGCCTACTACTCCTAGTATCTCCACTCCGCCGGTCTCCGCTGCCTCTGACAATCCAGATATCGCCGACAGCATCAAACCCTCGGACATTCCACCACCTCTCCATGCTTTCTTCACCAACCTCATGCTACAGATCTCCAAGCTTGAGGATCGAGGCAAGTCTTTAGAAATGGTCAACCAAGAACTCAAGGATCATCTTCATACTGAAATGAAGAAGAAAGGTGTAGCAACTAGTTTCCATAATGGGGAGGCCATTCTTATCGAAGACGAGACAGTGCCTGTGACTTACCCTGCCAATGATGATGCTATTCCTCTCAAGGTGCCCAACTACCAAAGGGTTCCTCCTCCTGATTTCGGTACTAAAGCAACCTCCAGCAAGGGTCCGTATGAGCCGTCACCAGAATTAATGGGTAGTTACTTGTCCTCTACCATGTTTCCATCGCCTTCACTACCGTTGAGCATCGGTTCCGCCATACCTACAATCTCCACTGCTCTTCTCGCTACTCAAGCCTATGGTAGCACAGATTTCTCCAATCACCCTCTAGTGGTTGCCATGCAAGAACAGATTCGCAAGCTATCCGACACGGTCTCCAAGCAATCCGCTCCGATAGTCAAAACTATTGACCCAAGCAATGTGGGTGCTCTACCTAGAGACTTCAAGATGCTGAAGGTCTCTACATTCCATGGAATTACTTGTCCCAACACTCATCTCGACAGTTATGTGCTAGCCATGAGAGATCGTGATTGTACTAACGAGCAAATGGCCCGAGTCTTCCACACCACCTTGGACGGAATTGCCTTCCGTTGGTTCTTAAGTTTGGATCCCTCCGAACGAGAGACATAGTAACAAATCACCGCTACTTTTTGCGAGAAGTATCAGTCAAACATAGATTGGCACGTCAACCGTACTGATTTAGAGAACACAATGCAAAGGCCCGACGAGCCTATCTATGAATTCTACAAGAGGTGGAACCACAAGCTAGCAGAAGTACAATACCCTCCTAAGGCAAAGGAACAAAATCAATTCTTCTTCAAATGCTTGTTGCCAAAGCTTAGGGTTGCGATTGGTAATGGTTACTTCCCCGATCTACGGGAAATGGTTGACGCTGGTGTTAGACACGAAGTCGGCATTACCGGTGTTGTTAAAGAAACTGCCAAAAGTGGAAATACCTCTTTCCGCTACAAATCTCCGACAAGTACCGCTCCCAAAGCCAAAGAAGTCGCCGGTCAAGTGAGTATGGTCCAAGAAAACTCCACCTTTGATGTTCAAGCAATGACAAACAGTTTTCCTCGGAAAGAAGATAATTTCGACGACTTCGGCATGCCTACTAGTAAAGTCTTTGAAGTATTGCTAAAGAAGGGCTTGATCAAGCCACTTGAGAATTATGAACCCTTGACTAAAAGGGCTAACCTTGATGCAAAGAAGTTCTGCAAGTACCATCACTACATCGGCCATACTACCGATGATTGCATATTACTCAAGCGAGCCATACAAAAGCTCATAGCCGATGGAAAGATTGAAAAGCCCAAAGGTCCGAACACCTTAGCAAACCCACTACCAAACAATGGAGGTGTAAATATGGTCAATACCGACAAGATAGGCTTGCTAGGGATGATGGACGCCTTCGAAAAATTGCAGATTACCTTGGATCTTATGTACAGCGGGCTAATAGAAATGAGGATGATTCAAGCGTTAGAAGGATATCACCCCCGCCCAGACGACAATCAAGAAAGGTTTTGTGATTACCACCAAGTCACCGGTCACAACATTGAAGATTGTTTCGCTCTAAAGACTCTTATTCAAGAACTCATACATAATGGTCAAGTAGAGGACCCAAGGGAGGCTCTCATTAGAGTTAGAAATGGGACAGACCTCGCTTATCTGAACGAAATGGTTGTGGCAGATGGCGAGGCACCCAATGTTGACTCGGATTGTGCTTCAAAAATTATTAATGATAGTGATTTTCCTTATTACTCTCTGTCATTAGATAATCTGTCTCCAAATACCGCATGTTCATCACCCTCAGACAACTTCGTATCCATGATCGAAGATCAAACAAGCCATGTCGACCAAAGGACGTTGGTCTCACCAATGGTTGGCAAATTGAAGAATTGGTGCACATATAGCGGACCCATAGCAACGACAGAATTCATGATTGAGGAACTTAGACTTACCGCTCCCCCCGTCGCCTCCCCTACTGAGTCTCCTGTCAGTTCCCCTAGGTCATCTGGGTCCGATGTCTTTACCTTCGAATTCGAGTCTTCCTGCCAGTCTAATTACCTCACGTCAGAAGACCATGAATTGGTAGCCAACGCTATCTTTCCTTTCGCACTAAGTGAAAATTTCGACCTTTCTGAGTATCCCGTCATAGCCGCTCTTATAAATGATAAATTAACTAATCAGCCTAATGATATACCAATAGTTAATAACGATTCATTAAAAGAGGCAGACACAGAAAAACTTAATAACGAATACATCCGAGAAATCTCAGAGCAGGTTATCAATCAAAAGGAAAATCGAGCCCAAGCTGCCAATGAGGTGTTAGCGTGTGTGAATCTGGGGACAGACGACGAGCCAAAGGAAACGCAGATTGGAAGCTTCTTTTAAGACGAAGAGCGTGAAGCATTGATTGGGTTGCTCAACGAGTTTGTTGACGTATTTGCATGGTCTTACAAGGATATGCCGGGGCTGGACAACTCCATTGTAGACCACAGAATTCCGATAGCGCCAGACGCCAAGCCGGTAAAACAGAAACTTCACCGCATCAAGCCAGAATGGTCTCTGCAAGTGAAAGAAGAAATTGAGAAGCTACTCAGAGTGGGTTTCATAAGTGTGATTGACTATCCGACGTGGTTATCAAACATCGTTACAGTAAGGAAAGCTAATGGCAAAGTCAGAGTGGATTTCCGTGATCTTAACAAAGCAAGTCCTAAGGATGATTTCCCGCTGCCCAACATCGACATGCTAGTAGACGCAACGGCTAACTACGAAGTTAAGTCATTTGTGGATGGTTTCGCCGGGTATAATCAGATCAAGATGGCCGAGGAAGACCAAGAAAAGACTACTTTCACTATGCCGTGGGGAACATACTGCTATACCGTAATGCCATTCGGGCTTAGAAATGCTGGGGCTACCTATCAACGGGCAGTGACTGCTTTATTTCATGACATGATTCATAAGGAAATCGAGGTCTACGTAGATGACATGATTATACATTCTAAAGGTTCCAACGGTCAATACCTAATTGACTTGCGGAAATTCTTCAACAGACTAAGGGAAAACTCCATGCGTCTGAACCCCGCTAAGTGTACATTTGGGGTTGTTCGAGGAAAAGTACTGAGATACATGGTCACGGAACGCGGAATAGAAGCTGACCCAAGAAAGATTCAAGCAACTATGGATATGAAGCCACCCTGAATAGAAACTGAGGTCAAAGCATTCATGGGAAGACTACAGTACATCAGTCGATTCATCAATCAGTTGACTACGGTATGTGAACCGATCTTCAAGCTAATGAAGAAAGCCGCCAATGTCGAATGGAATCATGATTGCCAAGAGGCCTTTGAGCAGATTAAAAGGTACCTGTTGAATACCCCAATCCTACGACCGCTACACAAGGAGAAGCCGTTACTACTATACTTAACGGTAACAGACACCGCCTTCGGAGCCATGTTGGCACAAGAAGCCAAAGATTCTCGGATAGAAAACGCCATATACTTTGTCAGTCAGAAGTTACAAGGCAGTGAACTCAACTATTCAGCATTAGAGAAGACATGCACTGGACTGGTATGGGTAGTCTCCAAGCTCAAGCATTACATGGTATCTCACCCCATATGGCTAGTACCAAAAATGGACCCAATCAAGTAATTGTTCGATAAACCGTCAATATCCATGAGACTCACCAAGTGGTCATTATTTCTGGGTGAATTCGACATCACTTATGTTCCAAGAAAGGCAGTTAAAGGGAGAGCTATGGCATACCAGTTATCAGATTCTCCAAGCACCGAAGAACGGGGATCGGAACCCGAGTTCCCGGACGATGGTATTTTCGCAATGGAAGCTGCGGACAAGTGGCAGCTATTCTTCGATGGGGCCGCAAACAAAAGAGGCAACGGAGTGGGGCTTCTTCTAGTTGATCCTAAAGACGAGCATATACTCCTGTAGACACCCCGCCTTGGACCGCTCACCCTGATTGCACATTTGATTTTGTGTTTCTCCCCATTCTAAGTGTTTCTCGTTAGTTTCTGTCACTTTCATTAAGTTCCTGACTGACTTCGTTAAGTCCAGGGACTAAACTGAATGACAGGGCTGACTTTCCAGTCCATTCTGTCAAAAGTGCCTTCTCTGAGTCGCGCGCCTCCGACAGGAGGATCCAGGCGCGCGCGCCTCCCGCCCCCAAAGCAGGAAGCGCGCGCCTCTGGGCGTCAGTTACAGATTTCTGGCCAGGATTCCCTCCCTTGCTCAATTTACAAGATTTTGCCCGGGAAGGATTTCTTGGTGACTGAGTTTTGGCACCAAAAACACCCCTCTTTCACCTATAAAAACTTCTCTTCACCTCCATTTTCAAGGATCGAAAAATCATCGGAAAAACCCAATCGAAAAGAACAAAAAGATTGAACTTTCAAAACTATACCAAAATCACTTTTCTAAAGGTTCTCCAAGGATTTCTTCAAGCAACATTTGAAGGTCTTCGAATTGTAGGTAAAAGTCCATCTTTGCCTTTCTTTTCTACTTCATCTCATCTCTCTCTTTTACTTTAATCAAATGTGCAATCACCCAAATCATTTTGGGACATGACTCTAATGATCACCTCATCTCATTGAGGTTGGTTAAGGAGTTATCTCCTACATTCCAAATCCTATTTTAAACCCCCTTTTTTATGACTTAAAGAAGAAGAAGAAGAACATTTTCATTCATGTAGATTTTGATCAAGCAAGGCCAACTTAAGTTGGGCGAGATGGGTGTTTCGGTACTTCCCATCTCGTAATCTAACCCCCGAACCTCAAAACAAAGAATCTCTGTTTTCGTAATCAAACTTAGGCTACAATTAATAGGTTTTTCTTATGTTCCTCAAAACATAGGTGGCGACTCTAAAAACAAGTTAGACATCCTAGGACGACCCACGCGCTCGAGCCTAAAGCCGTGGTTCTCCACCCGGGGTATCTACAGTGGCGACTCCGCTGGGGAATAATTTGAGGGTTAAACTTGCATTCTGATCGAAATCTACATCTTTTCTGGGCATTCTGTTTCCTGATGG
Source organism: Campanula takesimana (assembly GCA_026119855.1). Taxonomy (NCBI): domain Eukaryota; kingdom Viridiplantae; phylum Streptophyta; class Magnoliopsida; order Asterales; family Campanulaceae; genus Campanula; species Campanula takesimana. The sequence continues at coordinate 1,451,092 of JAOWBW010000194.1, read as the reverse complement.
GGGAGGCGCGCGCGTCTGGCCTTTTAAGCCTAAGGCGCGCGCATCCCGCATCAAGAACCATAATCGCCCACTTCTTCATGTTCTTCATCTTCTTCTTCTGTTATTCTGCACTAATCACTTCTGCAGGGGTTACAATATGAACATAGGACCAGGGCAATCCCCTGAGTCCAAAGTCTGACATTCTGACAGGTGTGCCCCAGAAGCGCGCGCCTTCCATAAGCATTTCGACATGCGCGCGCGTCCCATATCAGCACTCAGAGGCGCACGCTTCTGGGGTTGATTCCCAGAACAGAAACAGGTTTCAGTGACTGAGCAGAACAGTGGGGTGTGGGCACAGTTGCCTGCATCAGAACAGAATTGAACCCTCGGACTGTTTTAATTTTGTGTTTTATTTACCGGTCACACGGGTGATTCAGGAGTTGTAATTTTATGTGCTTATGTGTTTTGTGTGTTTTTCTTTCTTTTCAAAAACAAAAAAAAAAAAAAAAAAAAAAAAAAATTTGTCACTTGTTAGACCTCACACTACATGCACATATTCCTATGAACTGCTCACTATCGAGTCGCACAAGTCCAACCCCAAACCCGTCGAGGCCCGTCCTAGAAAGTTTCAAGCTCCACCAGACCTTGGCTCTTTCGAAGCGGTAAACCTCAGCCCGTGGCGTAGTTCAAGACTACATGCCGGGGGTGACCTTTGAGCCTCATATTCATGCCGAGCACAAACCACACAATTCTAGTTAGGGTCTAACACTCCGTGCCTCAAGTCGGTTTCCATGTACCGAGATTTCCCTAAACTAATGTCTTCAAATCATACATGCCAACTTGTTGAAAGGGACGCAATAAAAATCCGTCCCCAAAAAGTGGTTATTTTGGACGAAAATAAAAATCTGTCCCCGCATGTATGCTTTACTACATTAATTTAGTTTAATCCCGATACATGTAGGATTCAGAAGCGCGATGGAATCCGATGAGTATATGGGACCGCGAGATGGTCTATATACTAGTGTGACGATTCCATTATTTTCTTAGAAACCCCAAAAGGGATTCATTCCCTCCGACTTATAAAAAAAAAAAAAAAAGAGTCTTTTCTTATGTGGTTCGAGTCGTGTGCCCAACTGTGTGTTCTAAGCCTCTTCATGGACCACAAGTGTTACTCAAGACTGACAAGGGCCTCTTCTGCAATATAGGTTCAATTGGTACTTACAAAGTCTACCGGGATTCAGCAAATCGGTTAGTCCGTGAAGAGATCACTCCAATAGCTCCAACATCAACCATGACCGGCGACAGCAACACCATGTCTCTCGAACAGCTCTCAACCATGGTCCAACTCCTCCAAGAGCAAGTCTCCACCCTTAATAAGGAGGCACAAAACAAAGACGACATCTGGCAATCCCACCTCGACAGCCAAAGGGAGGCCCACAAGGCCGAAATGGAGCTAATAAAAGAAAAGCTCACCAACCTTGCCAAGGGAAAGAACAAGAACAATGATGATGAATCCGAATGGACCGAGGGTTTGTTCAAGAGTCCTTATGTCAACACCCGCACCAAGAAAATGGGGGAACCAAGTTCCGAGAACAATGAGCCCAAAATGGTGGATTCTATCATGGCCTACATCGACCAAAAATTCAATGGGCTCAACATGGGGAAAGGCTCCGACACAAGCTTTTATCAATCATCCATCCTCATGAGTACTATGGCCGCTCTTCCCGATAAGTTCAAGATGCCCGACATAAGCAAATTCAAGGGCAACTCTTGTCCTATGGCTCACATTGAGACTTATATTTGGGCAATGGTTCCAAAGAAGGTCTCCCCCAAGGTGATGGCTCAATGATTTCCTCTCACTCTCGAGGGGGCGGCAAAAGATTGGTATGCTACTCTCCCGCTCACTGTCCGTCTTGATTGGGACTCCGCCATGCTTGCCTTCAAGAACCAATACCAAGGCAACACCACTCACCGGCCCACAAGGAAAGAGCTAGAGAACACTACTCAACGAGACAATGAGTCCTTCATCGACTTCACAAGGAGATGGAATGACAAACTCTCTGAAATTGTTGAGAGGCCGAACACAAAAGAGCAAATTGACATATTTCTCAAGTGTCTCAAGATTGACCTCCGCACTCACCTAAGTGGGGCTTGCTACTCCGACTTCTCCCAAATGTATGAGGCGGGGGTACGCATGGATGACTTGCTCAAGGAGATTAAGAAGACCACTCCTACTTACCGCTACAAGGCCGCTTCCAACTCCACAAAAGAGGCCTCGGTCAACGCCGTCACTATTGACAAGGGGAATTACAAAAAGGTTCCTCCACCTCAAGGGAAGAAGTCCCGAAGTGACCGTGTCTACACGCCTCTCCAAGGCATGACTCAAACCGAAGTGTTCGAGGTCCTCAAGGCAAAGGGTCAAGTCACACCCGTGCAAGGGTACCAACCCAAGACGATCAACTCCAATCATGCTCACCACAAATATTGTGGCTACCACCAATATAGTGGCCACACCATCGAGGATTGCTTCGTTCTCCGCAATGTCATTCAAGATCTCATAGATAAGAAAGAATTTGTAGTGACTAATGACGAGCATGTCAATGTAATAGAGATAGGAGAACTCGAGGGGACCATCCATTCAATCCCAATTGTGAATGGGGCCCCCAATGTTATGAATAAACTTGACAATTCTTGTTATGTAGTGACTTACGATGAAGTAATGAGGGAAGTACTAGAGAATAGGAAAAAGAAGCAAGATGGGAACGTCAACATGCTAACTCGATCCGGTCGAGTCATATCAAGCAACCCTTCCACTTCCGCACCGAGCTCCTCTTCTCAAAGGCCTCAAGCTCACAACACTCCTGAAGATCCTCTACTTGTCCAACTCAAGAAAACTCAAGCCAACATCTCTATTTGGGACCTCATTGAATCCTCGAAGAAACACCGAGATCTTGTCATCCGCAATCTCGATGATACATCAGTTTCTCCTGATACTACTCCCGAGGACCTCACGACAATGATTGGTCACATTCATTTTGGCAACGTCATCACCTTTGCCGATATGGACCTTCCACCATTTGGTTCCGACCACAACGAAGCTATTTACCTCAAGGTACGAGCAAGGGGGAAGCCCGTCTCAAGAGTCTTAGTGGACGGTGGTTCTGCGCTCAATCTCATGCCTGGAAGAATCATGGGCATACTGGGGCTTAAGGATTCTGATTTGAAGCCTTCTACTCAAGTAATCCGAGGTTATGACAGCACCGCCCGTACAGTCATGGGTATGATCGAAATAGACATTGAGTTTGGGAGCATGGTCATGTTCGTTCCATTCCAAGTGCTTGATATCCCGGCCTCGTTCAACTTACTGTTGGGTCGACCATGGATTCATAGTGCTAATGCCGTACCGTCAACTCTCCACCAATGCGTCAAGATCCGAAATGGTGATGAAATAGTGACCGTAATGGCTGAAAACATCACTATCCACAGAAAAGGTGAGCCCGTCCACCAAGTTCAGCATGGTCTACCAGACTCCACTCTCTCCGGCGTCTCAATCAACGCCATTGACAAAGAAGGGGGAAACGGATCATGGACCCCCAGCAATCACAAAGTCCTCCGCATGATGAGGAATATGGACTACTTCCCTGGTTTAGGCTTAGGGAAATATCAACAAAGAACCCTACATCCCGTGCAAGTCCCATTTGTCAAGATCACCTTCGGTTTGGGGTATGAGCCTTCCAAAGAAGACTTGAAACAAGAGCAAGCGATCAAGAACGAAAAGGCCCGAGCTCGTAAAGAAGGCCGTCGTTATGAAGTCCCTAATCTAAGGCCTTACCGCAAGACGTTGAATGGTTATTTTGTCCGCCAAGGGGAAGACGTTCCATACATGATCTTTCCCGAGCCGTGGGTTAACAATAAAGGTGTCAAAAAGCCCGGCCTCAAAATCTTCTCCGATTGTGAGATCCAGATATCCGAAAGAGAACCAACTCCCATGTCGCCCCGTGAATGGTGGGGAAGGAAGATGACTATAGAATCCGAGACAGAAATCACCGTGGGGGAGGAATTGACAGATTTAGCCTCCATGTTCGAAGAACTTGCCATGATGAATAAATGCCAAGTTAACGCCATCCATGACACCGTCATCATGAACGAGACTCTCAGTGAGATCCCGCCAAGATCCGAGCCGATCAACAATTGGTATTCAACAAAAGGGCCCGTGGTATCCGAGGAATTCTTAGTCCAAGAAATGGGTTGCATACCCCGCACAGCGACAAAGGAAGAGCAGCTCACACTTACTTTCGAGTCCGAGAGTGTCTCTAATACCCTCACCCAAGAGGATTTGGAGGCCATAGCCGAGCGTGTGTTTCCTTTCTTTGCTAATGAAAAATTTGATAGTTCTGAGTACCCTGAGATTGCAAACATCATAAATGATGAATTAACTAATAATGAACTTAGCGAACAAGTTAATAACGATTCAAATTATGATGAAATAGACCACGAAAACACAACATACTTAAATGAACTTGCTCAACAAGTCCGTAGTCGTGGCGAGAATGGTCCAAAGGCTGACGAAGAATTGCATGTTGTTAATCTGGGTACCGAAGAAGAGCCAAAAGAAACCAAGATTGGAAGCTTCTTCAAGGGAGACGACAGAGACAGATTGACTGCATTACTACGGGAGTTCGTGGATGTGTTCGCATGGTCATACAAAGACATGCCGGGTTTAGACAGAAAGGTAGCGGAGCACAGGATTCCGATCAGAGAAGATGCCAGGCCAGTAAAGCAGAAGCTCAGAAAGATCAAGCCAGAATGGTCTCTGCAGGTCAAAGAAGAGATTGAGAAGCTCCTCAGTGTGGGTTTCATCAAGGTTATCGAGTATCCGACATGGTTAGCCAACATTGTGACAGTCAGGAAGGCGAACGGCAAGGTTCGAGTTTGTGTAGACTTCCGGGATTTAAACAAAGCTTCCCCAAAGGATGATTTTCCACTCCCTAATATCGACATGCTAGTCGACTCCACTGCTGCCTACGAGGTTCGCTCATTCGTGGATGGGTTCGCTGGGTACAATCAGATTCTCATGGCCGAGGAAGATCAACATAAGACAGCCTTCACAACACCGTGGGGTACCTTTTGCTACACAATCATGCCATTTGGGTTAAGAAATGCTGGGGCTTCCTACCAAAGAGCCGTGACAGACTTGTTCCACGATATGATTCACAAAGAAATCGAGGTCTATGTGGACAACATGATCATTCACTCCAAAGGAACCGATGGTCAACACCTAATCGATCTCCGCAAGTTCTTCGAAAGGCTTCGTCAACACAAGATGAGGCTCAACCCTGCAAAGTGCACATTCGGGGTTATCCGAGGCAAAGTTCTTGGTTATATGGTCACTGAAAGGGGAATCGAAGTAGACCCCTCCAAAATCAAGGCAATCATTGATATGCCTCCCCCAAAGACGCAGAAAGAGATTAAAGGTTTCATGGGCAGACTACAATACATCAGTCGGTTTGTGCACCAACTCACTTCCATGTGCGAGCCAATCTTCAAGCTACTCAAGAAGAATGTGGCTCTAGAATGGACCGAGGCGTGCCAAGAAGCCTTCGATCAAGTGAAGCATTACTTGACGTGCCCTCCTGTTCTAGTTCCGCCGCACAAGGAGAAACCTCTGTTACTCTATCTCACTGTCAATGATGAAGCCCTAGGGGCTATGTTAGCACAAGAGCAACGAGAGTCCACAAAGGAGAACGCCATTTATTTTGTCAGTCGCCGATTCCAAGGAGGCGAAAAGAACTACTCTGTCTTAGAGAAGTCATGTGCAGGATTGGTTTGGGTCACTCAAAAGCTCAAACACTATATGGAAGCTTTTCCGATCAAGCTAGTAGCAAAGGTGGACCCGCTCCACTACATCTTCGAGAAGCCTTTCATGTCAACAAGAATAGCCAAATGGTACTTCATGCTCGCCGGCTATGATATCACTTACGTCACACTAAAATCCGTCAGGGGGAAAGTGTTCAGTGACCAGCTTGCCGAATTCCCATGTGACGAAGTGAAGGGGGAAGATGTACAGTTCCCCGACGAGCATTTAATTTGTACTGCAACCGAGGAAGACAAGTGGCAACTTTTTTCGATGGCGCCGCCAATAAACACGGTTTTGGTATAGGGGTATTGCTTGTCGATCCAAAAGACATCTACACTCCCATTGCCATACGCCTGGAATTCGAAGCTACCAACAACATTGCCGAGTACGAAGCATGCATAGCAGGGCTCGAAGCAGCTCTCGAAAGAAATGTCACGGAACTAGAAGTGTTCGGCGACTCTTTGCTCCTTATCAATCAGCAATCGCGTAAATGACGAACCCAAGACCCGACTCTCCAACGGTATGGTCAGCACCTTTAAGAACTGGTTGAACAATTCCAAGAGATCACTTTCAACTACCTGCCAAGGGATAAGAATCGCTTCGCCGATGCACTGGCCACTATAGCTTCATTAGTTGAAATGCCCAAAGGGAAAATGGTGAAGCCTTTCAAAATTGCTCGAAGGAACAGTCCGGTATATTGTATGAGTATCGAAATCAATGAGGTTCAAACAAACCCTCCGTGGTATTCGGATATCATGAACTTCCTCAAAGACGGCACTTATCCTGAGAACATCAATAAGAAGTCTCAAGCAGCTCTGCAAAGGTTAGCCTCTCGGTACGTACTGATTGGGGACCGGGTCTATAAAAGGCACCACGACGGGATCAATCTCTTATGCGCCAATGAGACCGAAGCTCAATAGATAATGTGTGAAGTGCACGAAGGAGAATGTGGACCCCACATGAATGGGTTTATGCTAGTCAAGAAGATACTTCGCATTGGTTACTATTGGAGCACTATGGAACGAGACTGTATCAAGAAAGTCAAAAGGTGTGCCATGTGCCAAGTCCATGCTAATCTGCAACATGCTCCACCCTCACAACTTTACAACATGGTCACACCTTGTCCTTTCTCTTGTTGGGGGATAGACATCATCGGTAAAGTTCATCCTGCTGGAAGCAATGGGCAGTCATTCGTCCTAGTGGCAGTCGACTACTTCACAAAGTGGGTCGAAGCACAAGCCTATCGAACCCTCAACGCCAAGAAAGTGGCCGAATTTGTAAAGATTAGTATCATGTGCCGATACGGAGTGCCTCATGAAATCATTTCCGACAATGGCTCTCACTTTGAGAAGGAAATGGATGCACTTTTGGTAGAATACAAGATCACCAAGCACAAGTCATCTCCTTACCGGCCCCAAGCAATGGCGCAGTCGAAGCAGCAAATAAGACAATCAAGACCATCGTCAAGAAAATGGCCTCAACAGGAAGGGATTGGCCCGAGAAGCTACCATTAGCATTGTGGGGCTACCGCACATCAATACGATCCGCAACAGGAGAAACTCCTTATGCATTGGTCTATGGTTCTGAAGCCGTACTCCCTATCGAACTTGAAGTCCCATCTCTACGGGTCCTCCTCGAGAATCAAGTCAACGAGGTCAACTGGATGCAAAGTCGATACGAACAGCTAGCCTTACTCGACGAGAAAAGGTTAAGAGCACTCGAACGCACGAGGGCATATCAACAAAGGATGGCAAGAGCTTTCAACAAAAAAGTGAAACCTCGAAACATCAATGTGGGAGATTTGGTTTTAAGACAACATCCTCCTAATGCCATGAATCCCCTGGGGAAATGGGGACCCCGATGGATCGGTCCGTACGTGGTCAAAAAGATACTAAGCGGTGGTACAGTCCGGCTCGTGGATTTAGATGGTGACCAGCTGCCAAAGGAGGTCAACCTCGACAAACTCGAGAGGTTCTACGCTTAATAAACAAAGACCATAAAAAAAAAAAAAAAAAAAAAAAAAAAAATCGCTCGCTAGGTTGAAAACCCGCAAGGGCGGCCTAGGCAAAAATTAGAGCACGTGCAAAAAAGAAGCCCGCTAGATTGAAAACCCGAAAGGGGTCTAGGCAAAAAACAGGGTGCACAACAAAAAAAAATAAAAAATGGTCTTTGTTTGTTTGAACTACGAAGACCTGAGCCTCCCAACTGGAGGAACGTAGGCAACCTTCAGGTACGGTCTAAAACATATCAAAAATACCCAATTCACTTCAAATAACAAAATGCAATTTTTATTCATTCAATGAATTATTCAAACCATTACAACGGATTTATTGAGCAACAAAATACATCAAAACATTAAATCCTAAAATAAAGTGGTCTAATTGCAATCTCTTAGGGTACTAAGAAAAATCCAATTTTCTCTTAGCTTTTGAAGGACCACCCGATCGTCTCTCAATCCTTTTCTTCTTGGGTAACAAAGGCGCACTAATACGCACCGAAACCTTCCGTGCTGCAACACGTCTCCTGGAATAAAAGTCATCCAAAGGAGTACCGAAAGGGTCAGCGAGAATGTTACTCGAATCAGCAGCAGCCTCCCTATATCTCAAAGTGCTGCTAGGCTCAAAACCCTGTCCCAACAACTCGGCACAAAGCACATCAACCCAATTGATGCCACGGTAAAGGGTGCCAAATAAATAGTCCAAGTAGCTCTCGGGAAGGAAGACACTCCCCCGATGCAGAGGAGCGAAAGCCCAACGATTGCGGTCATCTCCCCACGCCGACTGAAGCTCACTCGAGAAGTCAGGACCCATGTAAGCAACTGGACGAAGCATTCCATCCCTCAGAAAAGGAATTGTCTGTTGGCGACCGAACTGCCGCAGAACCCGCTCTGGCTGGTAAAATGAAGAATCTCTCAAACCGGGTACAACCACGTGCTAAAAACCAAGAGTCCATTCCACAAAAGGACGAAGACCCCAAGAAGGAGGACACCACTCAATATCAACGGTCACCCGAGAGGCAAAGAATTTCTTCCAATCATCTTCAGATAAATCCCGGATCAACAACTTCCTCCTATGAACAGCAAAAGGAGACAAATCACCATCCGGAGAATAAATTCTGAAGTGTTCTCGGAGCCATATGGTCAAGAGCAAAGGGCTTCCCCGACACATCTTGCCCGTCCTATGTAACTCATCAAGGCCGTTCAACGTCTCCCCTACAATAAGAGGGATTACACTAAATTGCTGCTCCTTAGCTTGCAAAATAATCTCAGCCAACTGCACGTCCGCAGTCCCGAAGGGTGTAACAAACAGTACTTCGCTGAAGAGACAAACGGCCATGGCATTTCTTTTGAAAGATTGAACCATCGGGTCCTCCGAGTGTAAACTGAAGAACATCGGCAACTCAGTTATGTCAATCACGGTACCATGCAACATCTTCCTCACGTCCTCAACAGGGAGATTCAGCAACCCAACCCAAGAGTCGATGGCACCACGGTGATATTTAGGGACGGCAATCCGACCGGCCAAAGGCATGCCAAGGATGGCCCCGAAATCGTCAACAGTCGGCACCATTTCATTAGCTGAAAGGTTGAAGGTATGTCTCTCGCAATCCCAGAAAGCCGCGGCAGCTCTCAACAAATCCCAATCCGGCTTCAACGTCCGCAAGGTGAAAAGAATTCGGAACCCGAAATCTTTAATGAAGGCCTTCTTGGGATGGGTCTTGAAAGAATACACAAAAGTGCCCAAGTCCTTTTCATACTCACTAACGACCTTGGCATCAAGGGCAAAAGAATTGGAAGCCATGGAAAATGTTGATCACAAGCGAAGTTAAGCAATAATATGATGTTCAAAAATGGCAGAAAGGAGCTGTGAGAATCAAGTGGTCGAACAGAAGATGATATTATAGCTGTTGGGGGCTCTTTTGGTCAGCAAATGTCAAGCCCGGAATTCCGCCTCCCAGACGCGCGCGCCACCCGCCAGCAGTCTGAAGTGCGCGCGCGTCCCAAGCCTACATAGGAAGGCGCGCGCCTCCCAGGTCTAAATCACTTCAAGAAAAGGGCCTTGTCAGAGATCTCCAGCCTAAATCAAGACACTGTCCCGATCCTCGGACACCCAGTTGGGCACACCTTTTTCTGGTCCGCCCTTAAGGCATGTCAAAAATCGAAAGTAGGATAGAAACTCCCACTCAAAAGTAGGCTGTCCTCTTCAAAATTCCGAACTCCCTAAGTTCTGTCACGGGTGCCACACCCCCCTCAAGAGTCAATCTCAACATTTCATCCCCAGCAGGAACATTTTTCTGGTCGCGGTCAATTGTGCCCGTACCCCACAATTCAAAAAGTCAAGTGTGACTCCAAATGGCACGAGACTTCAAAGCAATATTTCATCAAACGGATTCACTAACGGATTCGTCAACAAGGGTTTACCAACGGGCTCATCCAAGGGATTCACTAACAGATTCATCAAACGGATTCACTAACGGATTCGTCAACAAGGGTTCACCAACGGACTCATCCAAGGGATTCACTAACGGATTCATCAAACGGATTCACTAACGGATTCGTCAACAAGGGTTCACCAACGGACTCATCCAAGGGATTCACTAACGGATTCATCAAACGGATTCACTAACGGATTCGTCAACAAGGGTTCACCAACGGACTCATCCAAGGGATTCACTAACGGATTCATCAAACGGATTCACTAACGGATTCGTCAACAAGGGTTCACCAACGGACTCATCCAAGGGATTCACTAACGGATTCATCAAACGGATTCACTAACGGATTCGTCAACAAGGGTTCACCAACGAACTCACCCAAGGGATTCACTAACGGATTCATCAAACGGATTCACTAACTGATTCGTCAACAAGGGTTCACCAACGGACTCATCCAAGGGATTCACTAACGGAATCATCAAACGGATTCACTAACGGATTCGTCAACAAGGGTTCACCAACGGACTCATCCAAAGGATTCACTAACGGATTCATCAAACGGATTCACTAACGGATTCGTCAACAAGGGTTCACCAACAGACTCATCCAAGGGATTCACTAACGGATTCATCAAACGGATTCACTAACGGATTCGTCAACAAGGGTTCACCAACGGACTCATCCAAGGGATTCACTAACGGATTCGTCAACAAGGGTTCACCAACGGACTCATCCAAGGGATTCACTAACGGATTCATCAAACGGATTCACTAACGGATTCGTCAACAAGGGTTCACCAACGGACTCATCCAAGGGATTCACTAACGGATTCATCAAACGGATTCACTAACGGATTCGTCAACAAGGGTTCACCAACGGACTCATCCAAGGGATTCACTAACGGATTCATCAAACGGATTCACTAACGGATTCGTCAACAAGGGTTCACCAACGGACTCATCCAAGGGATTCACTAACGGATTCATCAAACGGATTCACTAACGGATTCGTCAACAAGGGTTCACCAACGGACTCACCCAAGGGATTCACTAACGGATTCATCAAACGGATTCACTAACGGATTCGTCAACAAGGGTTCACCAACGGACTCATCCAAGGGATTCACTAACGGATTCATCAAACGGATTCACTAACGGATTCGTCAACAAGGGTTCACCAACGGACTCATCCAAGGGATTCACTAACGGATTCATCAAACGGATTCACTAACGGATTCGTCAACAAGGGTTTACCAACGGACTCATCCAAGGGATTCACTAACGGATTCACCAAATGGATTCACTAACGGAATCATCAAAAGGCCTCATTCAAAGCATTCAGCCGGCAGGTTCGCCTAACGGATCATGCCACCCTCTCTATCAACAAAAGCCGCTCACACAGGGAGCACACCACTATCTCTCGCAATTTCAAATTTCTGCTTTCATCGAGTCTTTGCCTTTTCTTGGTGATGTCCTCGGCGGGTGTTTTTAACTTTCATCGACGCGTTTTGCTTTGCAGTCCACGTCACCGAGGGGCTCTGTAGACACCCCGCCTTGGACCGCTCACCCCGATTGCACATTTGATTTTGTGTTTCTCCCCATTCTAAGTGTTTCTCGTTAGTTTCTGTCACTTCCATTAAGTTCCTGACTGACTTCGTTAAGTCCAGGGACTAAACTGAATGATAGGGCTGACTTTCCAGTCCATTCTGTCAAAAGTGCCTTCTCTGAGTCGCGTGCCTCCGACAGGAGGATCCAGGCGCGCGCGCCTCCCGCCCCCAAAGCAGGAAGCGCGCGCCTCTGGGCGTCAGTTACAGATTTCTGGCCAGGATTCCCTCCCTTGCTCAATTTACAAGATTTTGCCCGGGAAGGATTTCTTGGTGACTGAGTTTTGGCACCAAAAACACCCCTCTTTCACCTATAAAAACCTCTCTTCACCTCTATTTTCAAGGATCGAAAAATCATCGGAAAAACCCAATCAAAAAGAACAAAAAGATTGAACTTACAAAACTATACCAAAATCACTTTTCTAAAGGTTCTCCAAAGATTTCTTCAAGCAACATTTGAAGGTCTTCGAATTGTAGGTAAAAGTCCATCTTTGCCTTTCTTTTCTACTTCATCTCATCTCTCTCTTTTACTTTAATCAAATGTGCAATCACCCAAATCATTTTGGGACATGACTCTAATGATCACCTCATCTCATTGAGGTTGGTTAAGGAGTTATCTCCTACATTCCAAATCCAATTTTAAACCCCCTTTTTTATGACTTAAAGAAGAAGAAGAATAACATTTTCATTCATGTAGATTTTGATCAAGCAAGACCAACTTAAGTTGGGCGAGATGGGTGTTTCGGTACTTCCCATCTCGTAATCTAACCCCCGAACCTCAAAACAAAGAATCTCTGTTTTCGTAATCAAACTTAAGCTACAATCAATAGGTTTTTCTTATGTTCCTCAAAACATAGGTGGCGACTCTAAAAACAAGTTAGACATCCTAGGACGACCCACGCGCTCGAGCCTAAAGCCGTGGTTCTCCACCCGGGGTATCTACAACTCCAATAGCAATAAAGTTGAACTTTACAACCACCAACAATGCCGCTGAATATGAAGCATGCATAGCAGGTTTAGAAGCAGCCATAGAGCGGAATGTAAAAGAGTTGGAAGTATACGGCGATTCGTCTTTGATTATAAACCAGATAGCAAAGAAATGGAAAACTGTGGACCCCTATCTGCAGTTATACCAAGTTTACATGGACGAACTAATTGGACAATTCCAAGAGGTCATATTCCATTATCTCCCACGAGACAGAAACAGAATCGCTGACGCACTCGCCACCTTGGCATCCCTGGTAGAAATCCCTGAAGGAAGGTCAGTCAAACCTTTCAGAGTTGGCCGAAGAGAAAATTCGGCATATTGTTGCGAGATTCAAACTTAGTCAGAAGCAGTCGAAGATCAATGGTACACACAGATTTACGAGTTCCTTAAGCATGGGGAGACTTCCTTCGAAGGAAACGTTAAAGCCAAAAGCCTACAAGCATTAAAGAGGCTAGCAGGATAATTCATGCTGTTAGATAACGCTCTGTACAAGAGGCATTATGACAGGATCCTACTGTTCTGTGTGGGAAGCAAGAAAGCCGAGACCATCATGGAGGAGGTACACAATGGGTTATGCGTCCCACATATGAATGCAAGGATGTTACGACAGAAGATCACTCGCCTAAGTTACTACTGGATCGCCTTGGAGACAGACTGCATCCGATGGGTCAGAAAATGCCACAAGTGTCAAGTTTGTTCTAACTTGAACCACATTCCCCCACACGACCTCTACAGTATGACTACCCCTTGGCCATTCGTAGCATGGGGCATTGATATCATCGGTAAAATTCATCCCGCGGGCAGCAACGGTCATGAGTTTGTACTGGTGGCAATAGATTATTTTACCAAGTGGGTCGAAGCACAATCTTACAAGGTACTAAATTCCAAGAAGGTAGCACAGTTCATCAAGGAAAACATCATGTGTCGGTATAGTGCCCCGAATTTGATCATATCAGATAATGGTAATCACTTCGAAGCAGAGACGGCCCGCTTATTAGCCGAATTCAGAATAGAAAGGAAGAAGTCATCCCCGTACTACCCACAAACCAATGGAGCAGTTGAAGCAGCTAACAAGACCATCGGGCAGATCATCAGAAAAATGGCCATAAGAGGAAAGGATTAGCCCGACAAGTTACCCTTGGTACTCTAGGGCTACCGAACGTCAGTACGCACCGCCACCGGAGAGACTCCTTACGCTCTTACTTACGGTATGGAGGCAGTCCTACCCATCGAGTTAGAAATACAATCTTTAAGGGTGTTGCTCGAGAATCAAGTAAATGAAGTAGAATGGCTCCGCAGTCGCTACGACCAATTAGCTACTTTGGACGAAAGGAGGCTCAAAGCTATGGAACACATCAGAGCTTATTAGAGAAGGACCACAGAAAGTTTTAACAAAAAGGTGAAACCGGTAGACATTAAAGAAGGAGATTTGGTGCTCAAGGTACACCTCCCGAACAAATTCAACCCCTTGGGTAAGTGGGCTCCAACATGGATCGGCCCCTATGTGGTGCAAAAGATCTTCTCTGGAGGTGCAGTTAAAATGGCAGATTTTGATGGCAATCAGTTCAAAGAACCAGTCGACATCAGCAAGCTCCGCCGCTACTACAACTAACCACTGCGGTCAGTCTCCACAAATGGTACTCTTCATCGGAGGTACTCTCCACCAGCGGAGCTCTCCATCAACGGTCTTCTACAACGGCCGTCCCCTTTGTAAAAAAAAAAATTGTTAGTCTCTCCACTTCCCCTCTTCTATCTTCCCTTTCTACAATCAGAAATGAACTACGGTGACCTGAGCCCCTTAGCTCTACTTGTAAGAGGGGAACGTAGGCAGCCTTCAATGGTGCGGTCTCAAAAATAAATAAAATCCCAAATCTGGTTTGAGCAAAATGTCAATAAAGCAAACAATCTATTTATTACTAAAGCAAAATCTCTATTTTCACAAGTCACTACATGTTAACATTTATTTGATGAGTCTAAGCTCGAAAGAACCTGCGAATAAGTAACATGCTTTGAAATTTAAATAAACTAAAACAAACTAAAATCTAAACTATGTGTCTGCAGCGACTGTGGTTGGATACTCGGAGTCAATCCTCCTCCTCCTCTTCCTCTTCCTTCTTCAGTTTCTTGTCTTTTCGTCCGCGTCTTACCCATGTAGTAGGATCCTCTAATAAAGCATTCTAAAGTTGAGTCACCCCACTTGGGCCTTCTCTCTCTCTTTTCCTCTCAGTAGGCGCTAGCTGAGCCAACTCGGTCTCCAACTCCCGTTGTACATTCTTGTCCTCCCTCAAGCATCTGCTCGAGACATAAGGGACCACCACCCTATGTCTCAATCTTCTCAAAGTCTGTCCCATATTCCCCAGAGTCGTCTAGTACCAGTCCAAGTATTCTCGAGATAGAAGTATGTCACGTGGTCGCTATATACAGAGAGTGCGGGGCATAGGATAATAAGACCAACATCGCTCCAGGAGCACTGCAACCCCGATATTCATAGGGAGTATCTGGTCGGTCACCCTGCTACAAGTCTCCTCCCATAAAGAGGGTATAATCTGAGGCATCCCGTACTAACGGCACACCCGCACTGCATAAATAGTAAGTGGTCTCATCAAAAGCAGGGACCCGAATCATGCAAAGACCACTTTGAACCCACCGTGCTCTGATAATCTCCCAATGAGGCACCATCCATTTAATTTGAGTTGTACTAACCTGCGCTAGATACGTCACCCATGCAGACTGAACCATCCCTACAAAAGGCGGTCTCACTCGCCTACTCTGATAAACCCAAGGTGATACTACTCCGAGAGGATCTTCTAAGACTCGCAATCTCTCCTGCAGCCACAAGGTTAACAGTCTGGTACTTCCTCTGGTCATCTTCCTAGCCCCCAAGGCCAACTCTCCAATGCCATGCAAAGTCTCTCCAAGCAGACAAGGAACAATACTGCGATCAGCTCGAGCTTGGTCCACCATGTCGAGACAACCCATGGTAGCTACTCCTACGTAAGGTGGAAATAATACCGAGGCAAACAGACAAAGTGCCAGACAATCCAGAGTCTTGTCAGACTCTACCGTGCTATTAATAAACCTGATGGGAAGCTCACAGAGATTAACACCACCATCCAACAAAAAGCCTCTAGCATCTTCAATAGAAACCCTCAGCAGTTGGGAAATCCGAATTTCTGGAGGCACTTGAGGCTGCGGCATGGCTACCCTATTAGTCACCATCGCACCATAAAGAGCCACAAAAATCTTCATATGTTGGAGTGATTTCATTGTAAGAAAAGTTGAAGACATGATTCTCATTGTCCCAGAATTTAGCAGCAGCACGAATCAGATGCTCATCAGACTTAACCCTATACAAGGACCAAAGGCACTTAATTCAAAATCTCCTATCAAATCTTGCACGGGTTTCCCTCGAAAGCTTCCCAACCCAGATCTTCAAGCTCTTGATTAAGTAGTTTTGTCGCTCCTCAGAAATCCTAGGGTGTCTATCCATCAGAAAGGCGTGGAAGGATCGAAATCTAGAGCAAAAAGAAGAAAAAATGCTGTTGGCCTCATCTGTTTACGCAGGCTGTTATTATATAGATGAAGGAGTTCAAGTCCTGATCATACAAGGAAAAATCTGACGAAAATCGTGTCAGATCAAGGACCAGCTCGCGACCAGTCCCACCTTCAAAAATTGGCCAGGCGGCCACATCATCCGGTTCAGACAGATTGCTAGTCCGTCCCCAACAAACACCAGAATGGACCCATTTCAGACATTTCGAAGGTCACAAGTCACAAAAAAGGTCCGATAGAGAAGGTGGAAATGCCCAACAGTGTGCAAATCCCTATTTTACCCCTAGGGCTCATGCATTGTACTAAACATAGAGACATGTAAATAAAATACTAATTAATTACATACCAAAAGCAAATAAAATGTTGTACATAAATATCTATTTGTTTGTTCCTCTCCTCTCTCTAATAAAGTGCAGGAAATCAAAGGACTACATCTAGTCCGAATCAAAATCCTCGATGTCCACATCCTCATCCTCTCCACCCTGCTCCGTGCGATGGGACCCACAAGCTCCTGAGCTCCTACTCCGGATAGACCTCGAACTCTCGGCCCCTATGGGAGACCCCTCTCTACGCTGAGGCAACACCACATCATCCCGATGATAGCTACAAGCAGCAGCCAAGCTCCGAAATAGCCTCTCAAAGATATTGCCCCGACGGACAGAGCGGATATAAGCCTCCCGAGTCACTTGGGACAAATAAAGCACAGTTCATATACAAGTCTAAAGTGTGTGTGTGCAAAGACATAAATGAAAGCAAAGGTATCATATCGTAGCTCCAAGCGGATCAAAAGGCCGAAGCCCAAGGCTCGAATCCTCTCTCTGACCACGCCACCTGGCGGAAGCAGGTCCCATATCTCTCCCACGGCCTTCGTGGATCCGCGAGATTTCATCCTCTGCAGGTAAACACAGCAAAGGTACGTTACTCAAACTGGCAGTATATAAATTAATGTGTTCATGCATGCTTTGTTTTATCTATTTGTGCGTATACTTGACGTCCCCAAAGTAATCAACAAATCCCAGAAAATTAAATAATCACGAACGATTAATTTAATTCAAAACAGTCTCAAAAGTAATACAACAAGTATGAAATAAAAGACACAAAAAATACCCAAAAGCGCTAAGAGCAAGATCGTTACCTCCTTCGTCTCCATCAAGTTCCCACCGGACCAATGCTTGTTTGGCCCCGCGTACAAGTCAAAGTGTTGTCCCATGGTGAAGTGCCATTCATCAGGTCAGAAGTTGCGAGAAGCGATCCTTGCCCGCAGATGATGTTGCCCCTCTTGTTGAGGCAGGTTCGCCCTGCTCGAATTGTGCTCCCGGACCCGCACCGTGCTCATATGGTTGATCCGCGCCAAAACGATAGTTAAAATCCATCTCTATAACAACAAAATATCTCAAAAAACCTCTCTTTTTCTCTCTTTCCCCGGCAAGAAATCAAGAAAGTGAAGAATGAAAGCAACAGCCGACGGCTGTTTGTAGGGTCTATCCAGCGAAGGGACTAGCCGCGCGACCAGTCCTCCTGGGCGACGTGGCACGATATCAGCCCTCCACCTCGCACGCTCATCAGCGATCCTCGTCAACAAGGTCCAGCCAATCGAAGAGACTGGCCACGCGGCCAGTTACTCCCCAGGCGCCAGATTTTGCAATTTAGCCCCTCGGCTTATTTTTAATCCAAAATTGGTCCCGTTAGCCAAATTTTACCAGAATTTAACCAATTGGGTCCGGAAGACCTCTATAAAAATTACCAAATTCATCTATAATTAAAAAGTCAGAACCTCCGTAAACCCTAAAAATTGTAAATTAAAGGTCGGAACCTCCGTAAGCCCTAATCTCCAAAATTAATCTATAATTAAAGGTCAGAACCTCCTTAAAAACCCTAAAAATTATAAGTTAAAGGTCGGAAATTCCGTAAGCCCTAATCTCCAAAATTAATCTATAATTAAAAGGTCGGAACCTCCGTAAACCCTAAGAATTATAAATTAAAGGTTGGAACCTCCGTAAGCCCTAAATCTTCAAAATTAATCTATAATTAAAAGGTCGGAACTTCCTTAAACCCTAAGAATTATAAATTAAATGTCGGAACCTCCGTAAGCCCTGATTCGGTCCGGAAGACCTCTATAAAAATTACCAATTGGGTTCAGAAATCCTCTATAAAATTTCTAAAATCTAAAATTGGGTTCGGAAATCCTCTATAAAATTTCTAAAAACTAAAATTGGGTCGGAAATCCTTTATAAAATTTTTAAAATCTAAAATTGGGTTCGGAAATCATCTACAAAATTTCTAAAGCTTCTCTAAATTGGGTCCGGAAGACCCCTATAAAAATCACCAATCCATAATGAAAGGTCGGAAACCTCTGTAAACCCTAATTCTCCAAAATCAATCGATTACGCGCGCTCTATAGGAAGTTAGAATTCATCCCTAGTTATGTTCTCGATTCTTAAAACTTCTTGTCGAACCGTGCGTAGGGCCTCCCCTCCTTTCCCCAGTAAGGTCCACGCGACTCTAATGTTTCACGAATGCTTGATTATCCCCAGCGAAGGACGGCATCTCGTTTCTTCCTTTTCCCACAGGTCTAGAACTACGATTGGCTTGATTCCACTTGGATACGTAGGTAGCCTGACCAAGGTTTAGCCACTCGACCAACCTGGTCATCTTCTTTCTCACTCCTCTCTCGATTTTGAACTCATGTTTCAGATCGGTTCCTTCTCTTAATCGACGACCCTCCATGCCTCGCAAGAAACGTCGCCGAGGGGCTACTGTTAGTATTTTTTTTTATTTTTTTTTTCGAAAAGAGGACGGTACCTCCCTAGATTTTATTGATTAAAAAGAAAATTACAAACAAGGTGGGGGACATGACAGGGGCTATTGTTAGTACCCAACCTGAAAATGAGATATTAGGCATTCTAGAACTCACAGGGACCTCCCAGGTATTTACGAACTGCGCAGGACTTATCTGGGATTTCCCAAAATGCCCAGATAAGAAGATGTTGATGACTGATCGGATGAGGAATCGAAGACATGTGTTATCTCGTCATCCTCCAGAGTCCAGATTGATCAGAGCCTCGAAAATTGTGCCAATCTCTCTGACCGGCCGGGCGGCAGTCTTCCGGCCGGGTGGCCACTTCTCCCAGATCAAGTTTTCTTATAAATAGATGACCTCAGTTCATAATTCGATACATAATTCTCTCCCCCGATTTCTACAAGCCAAACTGACGGCAGAACTCCCTCTTCAAGCCTTTCTACCAATCCCGAAGGTCCGACGAATCCGCGCTAGAGATTCGACTTCGTTCTTGTCAAGATTGGTGAGAATTTGTCATGTTTTCTTAGTTTAGATCTGACTTATGCTAGTTTCATCATGTTTATTCATCAATATTCATATGATTCATAACGTGTTCTTCTTTTTTTTTTTTTTTTTTTTTTTTTTTTTTGGCGAAAGGAGACGGTACTCCCTAGATTTTATTAAGAAAGAAAAAAATATACAAGCAAGGTGGGGGACATGACAACCTCAACCACCGGAAAAGGAAAAAAAAACTAGGGGGAGGTCTTACACAATCTATAAGATCCTCTACAAAAAAAGAAAGGGGCTAGCACCTATGAAAATACAAGTGACTAGACATAAAAAACTAAAGTCTAATATTAGGATAAGAGATTCTATCAAAGTATAACAAGCTTTGGCACAAACGAGGGCAAGCAACTAAAGAATGAAAATCACAATCTGCACTACCATCCGCGCCATAATTAGCAAGAAAATCTGCAACTTTGTTTCCTTCTCGAAAAATATATTCATAACGTGTTCTTCATGTTCTTGCTTGAATTCATAATATGCTCTATAACTAGGGTAGCGATCTTCATGATTATGTGTTATTTCATACATGTTTCATGATATTCTTATTATTATGCTAGATCTACGGCTTATCCCATGCATAACTTGTTAGATCTAATGTTTTAATCCATGTTCATATTGTATAGCCGATGATGATCTCCAAGATCTAGAAACTACTTCTAAACCCTAAACTTTAGGTAAATATTCCCATGATCAGTAATTCTCCAAGGATGAATATGAGGACTACACATTGATCTTATCAATGGTATAATCATTATTCTAGGATGTGATCATCTCGCATGATTCTTTCTCCTCTCCCTTCATTATGCATGATCCCGCTTCTTTCTCCCTATTCCGATTATGTGTGAACTACGCTGACCTGAGCTTCTCATCACGAGAGGAACGTAGGCAATCTTTGGATCCGGTCTCAATCACTAACACACTACTAACACATTCATCATGATAGAAAGTCCGATTTCTCGGGCGATAGGAATGATTACTTGATATTCTTCTCTTGTCGTTGTCGCGACCCCGACCCCGCGTGCCCGGAGTACGCGAGCTGGACGTCGACTTAAGCAATAAACTCTAAAATAATGAAGATAAAAATTTCATTTCATACCAAAAGATGATACAAGGTTTTGTAAATCACGGTTTAATAATAACAAGGTACCACTAACATAAGCTCCACAAGCTTATACCCCAAAATATAACATGTACAATTCTTAACGACGTCATTGTTTGGTGACACTATCCCAAAGTTTTACATTTAAATAATGCAAACCGAATAACAACCTTCCCCAAAAGCTATATCTACACTCGACGTCCTGTCTCGTGATCAGCGAGTCTAATCCTTTCCACCTGGGGGGCGTTAAGGAAAAACAAAGACAAAAGAAAAGGGGGTGAGATAAATCTCAATAAGTTACTAATGCAACTACATGACATGCTATGATGCAATAATCAATAATAAATCACACAGCACATAGCAATTATCATTTAACAGATAGCAGCGGAAATAAACAATTAACAAAGGATATTAGCCAAGGTTTTCCGACTGAAAGAACCAAATAAAGGTCGCTGCGCAGCTTCAATAATCAACAATCAACATCTTCATAGCAGCATGAAAGCTTGAAGAGAAAACCCCCGGTACCGGAACCAATAACCAATAATAGCAAGGGAATATGACACAAAGTCATATCCCAAACCGAACAGCTAGAATGCTCACAAAGGAGCTAGCTCATCTCACATCCAAGGCCAATCTGGAGGAGGGTAATAATTGGGCAAAACAATGGTCAACATCATAACGGACTTGGCTTGTGCCATCATAATATTTCGCATCGCCCAAAACACACACAAATACCAGCTGGACTTTCAAGTAAAGGCTAAGTAATAAAATACTGGCACGGTAAACAACTAATGATTCCAAAGTAGGGAACCGTATCAAGTAGTCACCAAGAAAGTGAAATGAACCAACAATAACCAATTAAGGTGTTCTAATAATTTCCACAATGATAACACAACTCCCATATCACATTTGATCAGAAAGGGTCCAGTTAACTCAAGCACACAACCAAAACTATTCACTCATCTCGAAGAGCTCAAGGAGAGCTTTAAAACGATAGCTTATACACCTAAAACGGAGTCCGGATGAACAAGATATGGCCCTCGAAAGATTGGACAAAAAGGGGAAATAAATTTCACAACAGGGGAGAGGGTGCGTGCGCCTCCTATGGGAGGGTGCGCGTGCCTCCCATGATCAGAAGGAAAATCAAGATTGGAGGAGGGGAGGGTGCGTGCGCCTCCTATGGGAGGGTGCGCGCGCCTCCAAGGATCAGAAGGATTTGAACTTTGAAGCCATTGAGGGAGCGCACGCCCCCTAGAACAAGGTGCGCGCGCCTCCAGGAAACAGAAGGTTTTGTTCAAGAAGGGCATAAGGGTGCGCACGCCACCCCCCAGAGGGTGCGCGCGCCCCCTTGCCGGCGAATTCCGGTCAAAATCTGGGTTTCTTCCATTTTCAATCCAAACCAAAACAAACCCAATCTTCACCATTCTAACACTACCAATATGTGAACTAAAGTACCTACACCATTTTGAGCCAAAAGAACTCCTATAACATCATCTAAGGAACCTCAATCAAGGGTGATTCAAATACCAAATTTTCACAAAATTAATAAAAATGTAAATCATCTCAAAATCAACCAAAGAAGCAATAAATGGAAATAATAGTATCATCTAAGCATAGGATGAACATTTTTAGCATAAATGGGGGAAAAGCAACTTACTTGGAATTTTTCAAAGATGACGGAATTCAAATATTTTTGATTCTACGCGATCCTATCGACGATCTAAACACATTTAGAAAAATGAGAAATAAGGAAAGATGAGAGGAAGAGGATGAAAATGTAGAGAGAAGTGAGAGGAGAAAACTTACCCAAAATTGAGAGAGAGAGAGAGAGAGTTGCTGGGAGAGATGGAGTGAGGTGAGGGTGAAAGAGTAGGGAGGTGAGGGAGGGAGTAGGGAGAATTATTTGAAACATTTACACTTAGACCCCTACCCTAATACTACCCTTTACAAATAAACTCCCCACTAACAATTAAGACTCAACACTTCTACACTAGCACAAATGGCCCAAATAAAATGCTAGGCATAAATTATTATAACACATAAAATGCACACAAAATTTATTAATTAAATAATAATTTAAACAATTAAATAAGAAATAAATAAATAATTAAATATTTATTATTAGAAAATAGAGGCAGGTTTTCGGGTCGTGACATTCACTCCCCCTAAAAGAAAATTCGACCCGAATTTTAACGAGACTTACCCGAATTAAAAAGCCGCGGATATCTACGCTCCACTCCTCTCGAAGCTCCCAAGTCGATTCTTCAACATTATGATTCCTCCAAAGAACTCTTACCAACGGAATGCTTTTGTTCCTCAACTTTCCCCAAAATCTCAAACGGTCCAAAGAAGATGGTAACGCAAGACGGTACGCTAGAAGTCCCACTTTCCCCAAAATCTCAAACGGTCCAACAAACCTCGGAGCCAATTTACCCTTCTTCCCGAACCTTTGGATACCAACCTTCGGGGACACCTTCAAGAACACAAAATCACCGGTCTGAAAACTAAGATCTCGTCTCCGATGATCGGCGTAGCTCTTCTGTCGACTCTGGGCTGTTTTCAATCGATCCCGAATAATTTTAACCTTTTCCACCGAGTCCTGAACCATGTTAACACTCCAAAGTTTTGCTTCCCCAACCTCGTCCCAACAAATAGGCGATCAGCATTTCCTCCCATACAACGCCTCATACGGTGCCATCTGAATACTCGACTGATAACTATTATTGTAGGCGAACTCTGCGAGCGGTAAATGTGTATCCCACGAATCTGGAAAGTCAACTGTGCAAGCCCGTAACATATCCTCGAGAATCTGGATGGTTCTCTCGGACTGACCGTCAGTCTGAGGATGAAATGCTGTGCTAAACCTCAAATCGGTACCCAAAGCCTTCTGCAACGCTTGCCAAAACCGGGATGTGAACCTGGGATCTCTGTCTGACACAATACTAACTGGGACACCATGCAACCTGACAATCTCATGAATATACAAACTCGCAAGTTTCTCCATCGAATAGGAAATGTCAATAGGTAAGAAATGAGAAGATTTAGTCAACCTATCCACGATCACCCAAACTGAATTGAACCTCCTTCGAGTCCTGGGTAGTCCGGTTACAAAATCCATCGTAACGTGTTCCCACTTCCACTCAGGTATCTCAAGAGGCTGAAGTAGACCTGCGGGCCTCTGATGCTCTGCTTTAACTTGTTGACAGGTCAAACACTTCGATACATAATCTGCAATTTCCCTCTTCATGTTAATCCACCAAAATTGCTGTTTTAAATCCTGATACATCTTCGTACTCCTGGGATGAATGATATACCGGGATTTGTGACCCTCATCAAGAACTCGCTGCTTCATCCCACCAATATCAGGCACACACAATCTGCTACGGTAAGTCAACACTCTCTCAGAGTCAAGCTGGAAGTCCACATACTGTCTATCCCGAGCATTATCCATAATCTTCTTCAACTCTGGGTCCTCCTTCTGAGTATCTTTTATTTGTTGAATTAGGGTCGGAGATACCCTAATATTTGCAAAAATCACCCCACGTCTCGATTCGCGAGGACACCAATCTCGAACATCCTCTAGCAATTTCCATTCACGAACCATCATTGATGCCACATAAGACTTCCGACTAATCGCATCAGCTACCACATTTGCTTTGCCCGGATGGTACGAAATAGTGCAATCATAATATTTTAAAAGCTCCATCCACCTACGCTGACGATTGTTCAATTCCTTTTGAGAGAAGAGGTATTTTAAACTCTTGTGATCGGTAAAAATCTCAAACTTCGCTCCATATAGGTAATGCTTCCACTTATGCAACGTAAAGACTATCGCAGCCAACTCCATATCATGGGTAGGGTAATTCTGTTCACTAGGGGTCAACTTCCTCAAAGCGTAAGCAATTACTTTCCCATTTTGCATCAAAACACAACCCAAACCCTCTTTCGAAGCATCACTGTAAATCACCAAGTCGTCATTTCCATTTGGTAGCGCAAGAATAGGAGCCGTAGTTAATCTCTTCTTTAATTCATCAAAGCTACTTTGACATTTTTCACTCCACACAAACGGTACATCCTTCCGGGTCAACTGAGTCATCGGAGTAGCAATCCTCGAAAACCCTTCTATGAACCTTCTGTAGTACCCGGCTAAACCCAGAAAACTTCTGATTTCGGTCACTGACTCGGGTCTCTTCCAATCCACAATAGCTTCAATCTTTGAAGGATCCACAGAAATCCCATCTTTAGAAATCACATGACCCAGAAATGACACTTTCTCGAGCCAGAATTCGCATTTACTAAACTTTGCAAATAACTGCTCCCTCGCAAGAATGAATAAAACTGTTCTCAAGTGTTGTTCGTGCTCCTCTCGAGATTTAGAGTAGACAAGAATGTCGTCGATGAAGACCACCACGAACGAATCAAGATAAGGATGGAAAACCCGGTTCATCAAATCCATAAACACGGCAGGCGCGTTAGTCAACCCAAATGGCATAACCAAGAATTCATAATGACCATACCGAGTGCGAAAGGCAGTCTTCGGAATATCCTCCGATCGTATCTTCAACTGATGGTACCCACTCCTCAAATCAAGCTTAGAAAACACCACGGGCCCTTGAAGCTGATCAAATAAATCATCGATGTGAGGTAGAGGATACTTGTTCTTCACTGTAACCTGATTCAACTTCCGGTAATCGATACACAATCTCAAAGAACCGTCTTTCTTTCGCACAAACAAAACCGGTGCTCCCCACGGGGAAACACTAGGGTGGATAAATCCTCGATCAAGCAACTCTTGCAACTGAACCTTTAGTTCCTTCAACTCTGCGGGAGCCAATCTATACGGTGCCCTTGAAATCGGAGCTGTACCCGGCAAAAGATCTATACAAAATTCTATCTCACGATCAGGAGGCATATTATATTCAGAAGAAAAAACATCGGGAAATTCCCTAACTACCCGAACACTCCCCAAACTAGGGGATTCTTTCCTAGTATCAAGCACACTAGCCAAGTACCCCTCACAACCACGGTGCAATAATCTCCTAGCTTTCACATATGAAACAATGCGAATATTCCTACCCAAAGGCATAGCCTCAAAAGTAAACTTAGGCACATCAGGGATGGAAAAATTAACGACCTTTCTACGACAGTCAACAGAAGCATGAAACTTGCTCAACCAATCCATACCCAAAATAACATTAAAGTCTTGAATAGGAAGGACTACCAAGTCCGCACATAAGACATGACCACATATAAGCACATCACAAGCACGAAAGACTTTATCAGTCACCAAACACTCTACTATAGAGGTCGACACCTCTAGCACATACGGTAAAGACTCAAATGCAGCATTTAGCAAGGAAGCAAATTGCACAGAAATGTAAAAATGAGATGATCCTGGATCTACTAACGCACGTGCGCTCACATTAACCACGGAAACAATACCTCCAATAACGGATGGATCATCGGTAGCTTGTTGTTGATTCATGGAAAATACCCTTCCTTGGACCTTGGGCTTCCCCGCAGCATCTCTTTTCTGACCCTGAGTAGTACCAACTCCTGCCCCGGACGGTTGACCCTTGCCTCTAGTACAATCCCTTGCGAAATGTCCCATTTGACCACAATTGGTACACCTTCCCTGCTTCTTCCAACACCGGTCCTCTGAATGGCCTTCCTTTTGGCAATAGGAACAAAGTCTCTTATTTTGGTTCCCCGGGTTCCCGGAAGTAGTGCCCGGGTTCCTTGGGATTGGTTGCCCTCGGGACTGAGATTGTCCCCCAAAACTACCTCGGTTATCTGAACGGGATTGTGGCTTGCTCTGCCCTCCCTGCTTGCTAGTGTTAGTCACCTCGACCTTCTTCTTGTGCTCACCTATATCTTGCTCAATCAAATAGGCTTGATCCACCGCATCCTGATAAGTTTGAATCCGCTGGGCTATAAGCTGAGTACGGATGGAGGTCTTCAAACCCCGGATGAATCTCATCACTTTCTGTTCCTCAGTCCTCACAAGATAGTCACAATACCGGGCTAATTCTGTGAACTTAGCTGAATATTGAGCTATAGACAACAAACCTTGCTACAAGTTGAGTAGCTCGATCTCCTTTCGGTTCTGGTCCACTACCGGAATGAAATGCTCTTTGACCTACCGCACAAACAATTCCCATGCATACACTATTTGTGTAACTCTTTTGGGGATATTAGTACCACACCTTGACGTCACTAAGATTTGTATATTTTATTATTTTGTAGTGTGAGCTTATGGGGCTTACGCTAGTACATTGTTGTTGTTAATTTTTTTTCCAAAACCTTGTGTTATCATCTTTTGATATGAAATGAAATTTTTATCTCCGATATTTTGGTATTTTGATTAGTAAGTCGACGTCCAGCTCGCGATCTCGGGCCCGCGGGGTTCGGGGTCGCGACAGTTGGTATCAGAGCTATGGTTTAGCTCTAAGTATAAGTCTAGGTGGACTTGTATGACCTAGGAGGGTAGTCGTGTTCGGAGTGAGTAACGGCTGATGTTTTATGCAGGTAATTGTTCTCAATGGCTAGAAGAAGAACGGGTGAAGGTACTAGTGGGCTCAGAATCAGAATGATCTTCTGGACGAGAACCGTGCTATGTTCCAAGGCATGTTTGAGGCGGCCATGAAGGCAATTCATGACCAAGGACCGAGAGTAGAACAAGCACCACCACCCCGATATGGTTTGGAGCAATTCTTGAAACTGAAACCGGCAGAGTTCGATGGTGAGCCCGATGTGAAGAAGGCCGAACTATGGGTTGAGTCTATGGAGAAAATCTATGATGTGTTTGGATGCACGGACGAGGATAGGGTCCGGTTTGCGGCTTATAAGCTTGTGGGTGCCACCGAGCATTGGAGGACTTAATTGTTAGTAGGGAGTGTAAGTATTTGTGTTAGTAGATGGGGAAGGGGTCTAGGTGTATGTTTTTGAAATTATCATCTCCCTACTCCCTCTCTTCTCCCTCACCCTACTCCCTCATTTCCCAGCAACTTTCTCCCTCTTCCATAGCTCAAAAGGTAATTTTTCTTCTCTACCTTCTCTCTTCAATCTAACAATCTTCCTCTTGTTATTTCTCATTTCTTAAAACATGAAACTTGTTTATATCGTCGTTAGGATCGTAGAGGGCTAAAAATATTCGAGTTCCGGCAACTTTGAGAAAATTCAAGTAAGTTGCTTTTCCCCTATTTTATGCTAGAAATGCTACTCCATGTTTATTTGATGTTATGAATGCTATTTATTGCACCTTGGGTGGATTTGGGAGTGATTTGCATTTTGTTCATTTTTGTGAAAATTTGGTATTTGAATCATCATTGATTGAGGTCTTTAGATATTATTCTAGGAGTTCTTTTGGCTTCCAAGTGGTGTGGGTACTTTGGTTTATATATTGGTAGTGTTAGTTTTGAGTTTGGCTTGGAATGGTGAAGTTTGGGTTGATTTGATTTCGGTTGGAAAAAATGGAAGAACCCAGGAGTTTTGGCCGGAATTTGCCCCTCCGGGCAAGGGGGCGCGCGCACCCTTTGGGAGGGGGCGTACGCACCCTTATGCCCTTTGTATACAATACCTTCTGATCATCATAGGGCGCGCGCACCACATCTTTGGGGGCGTGCGCTCCCTCATTGCTCTAACAACTCAAAACCTTCTGATGGCTAGGGGCGTGCGCACCCCATTCTCGCGAGCGCGCGCACTCTTCCTTTGGCCCTTTTGAATAACTTCTGATCAACTAGGGCGCGCGCACCCTTTCTTCTAGGGCGTGCGCCTCCTCCTCTGTACAAGCCCTGAGCTTCATCCTCTTGTACCTTTCGCAGACAATCTTCGATAATTCATAACTCTCTCATCCGGACTCCGTTTTAGGTGTATAAGCTATCGTTTTAAAGCTCTCCTCGAGCTTCCCGAGATGAGTGAATAGTTTTGGTTGTGTGCTTGGGTTAACTAGATCCTTTGTGGTCAAGTGTGATATGGGAATTGTGTTATCATTGTTGAGATTGTTGGAACACTTTAATTGTGTGTTGTTGGTTCATTTCACTTTCTTGGTGACTCCTTGGTATGGTTCCCTACTTTGGAATCAATGGTTGTTTATCGTGCTAGTATTTTATTACTTAGCTTTTACTTGAAAGTCCAGCTGGTATTTGTGGTTGTGTCGGGCGATGTGAGATATTGTAATGGCACCGGCCAAGTCCATTATGGTGTCGACCATTGTTTTGCCCTTATTTTCCTCTTCCAAATCGGCCTTGGTTGAGACGTTTGGAGCATGACTTTGTGGCATAGCTCCCGCCCTTTGTGGCACATTATTTTGTTATTGGTTTCGGTACCGGGGGTTTTCTCTTCAAGCTTTCATGCTACTATGAAGATGTTGATGGTTGATTATTGAAGCTGCGCAGAGACCTTTATTTGGTTATATCAGTTGGGAAACCTTGGCTAATATCCTTTGTTAATTGTTTATTTCCGCTGCTATCTGTTAAATGATAATTGCTATGTGCCATGTGATTTATTATTGATTATTGCATCATAGCATGTCATGTAGTTGCATTGGTAACTTATTGAGATTTATCTCACCCCCTTTCTTTTTATCTTTGTTTTTCCTTAACCCCCCAGGACCAAGGAATTAGACTCGCTGATCACGAGGACGTCGCGAGGGTTGAGCTTTTGGGGCAAGTGTAAATTGGTGGGTTTACATTATATAAATGTGTAACTCTTTTGGGGATATTAGTACCACACCTTGACGTCACTAAGATTTGTATATTTTATTATTTTGTAGTGTGAGCTTATGGGGCTTACGCTAGTACATTGTTGTTGTTAATTTTTTTTCCAAAACCTTGTGTTATCATCTTTTGATATGAAATGAAATTTTTATCTCCGATATTTTGGTATTTTGATTAGTAAGTCGACGTCCAGCTCGCGATCTCGGGCCCGCGGGGTTCGGGGTCGCGACAGTTGGTATCAGAGCTATGGTTTAGCTCTAAGTATAAGTCTAGGTGGACTTGTATGACCTAGGAGGGTAGTCGTGTTCGGAGTGAGTAACGGCTGATGTTTTATGCAGGTAATTGTTCTCAATGGCTAGAAGAAGAACGGGTGAAGGTACTAGTGGGCTCAGAATCAGAATGATCTTCTGGACGAGAACCGTGCTATGTTCCAAGGCATGTTTGAGGCGGCCATGAAGGCAATTCATGACCAAGGACCGAGAGTAGAACAAGCACCACCACCCCGATATGGTTTGGAGCAATTCTTGAAACTGAAACCGGCAGAGTTCGATGGTGAGCCCGATGTGAAGAAGGCCGAACTATGGGTTGAGTCTATGGAGAAAATCTATGATGTGTTTGGATGCACGGACGAGGATAGGGTCCGGTTTGCGGCTTATAAGCTTGTGGGTGCCACCGAGCATTGGAGGACTTAATTGTTAGTAGGGAGTGTAAGTATTTGTGTTAGTAGATGGGGAAGGGGTCTAGGTGTATGTTTTTGAAATTATCATCTCCCTACTCCCTCTCTTCTCCCTCACCCTACTCCCTCATTTCCCAGCAACTTTCTCCCTCTTCCATAGCTCAAAAGGTAATTTTTCTTCTCTACCTTCTCTCTTCAATCTAACAATCTTCCTCTTGTTATTTCTCATTTCTTAAAACATGAAACTTGTTTATATCGTCGTTAGGATCGTAGAGGGCTAAAAATATTCGAGTTCCGGCAACTTTGAGAAAATTCAAGTAAGTTGCTTTTCCCCTATTTTATGCTAGAAATGCTACTCCATGTTTATTTGATGTTATGAATGCTATTTATTGCATCTTGGGTGGATTTGGGAGTGATTTGCATTTTGTTCATTTTTGTGAAAATTTGGTATTTGAATCATCATTGATTGAGGTCTTTAGATATTATTCTAGGAGTTCTTTTGGCTTCCAAGTGGTGTGGGTACTTTGGTTTATATATTGGTAGTGTTAGTTTTGAGTTTGGCTTGGAATGGTGAAGTTTGGGTTGATTTGATTTCGGTTGGAAAAAATGGAAGAACCCAGGAGTTTTGGCCGGAATTTGCCCCTCCGGGCAAGGGGGCGCGCGCACCCTTTGGGAGGGGGCGTACGCACCCTTATGCCCTTTGTATACAATACCTTCTGATCATCATAGGGCGCGCGCACCACATCTTTGGGGGCGTGCGCTCCCTCATTGCTCTAACAACTCAAAACCTTCTGATGGCTAGGGGCGTGCGCACCCCATTCTCGCGAGCGCGCGCACTCTTCCTTTGGCCCTTTTGAATAACTTCTGATCAACTAGGGCGCGCGCACCCTTTCTTCTAGGGCGTGCGCCTCCTCCTCTGTACAAGCCCTGAGCTTCATCCTCTTGTACCTTTCGCAGACAATCTTCGATAATTCATAACTCTCTCATCCGGACTCCGTTTTAGGTGTATAAGCTATCGTTTTAAAGCTCTCCTCGAGCTTCCCGAGATGAGTGAATAGTTTTGGCTGTGTGCTTGGGTTAACTAGATCCTTTGTGGTCAAGTGTGATATGGGAATTGTGTTATCATTGTTGAGATTGTTGGAACACTTTAATTGTGTGTTGTTGGTTCATTTCACTTTCTTGGTGACTCCTTGGTATGGTTCCCTACTTTGGAATCAATGGTTGTTTATCGTGCTAGTATTTTATTACTTAGCTTTTACTTGAAAGTCCAGCTGGTATTTGTGGTTGTGTCGGGCGATGTGAGATATTGTAATGGCACCGGCCAAGTCCATTATGGTGTCGACCATTGTTTTGCCCTTATTTTCCTCTTCCAAATCGGCCTTGGTTGAGACGTTTGGAGCATGACTTTGTGGCATAGCTCCCGCCCTTTGTGGCACATTATTTTGTTATTGGTTTCGGTACCGGGGGTTTTCTCTTCAAGCTTTCATGCTACTATGAAGATGTTGATGGTTGATTATTGAAGCTGCGCAGAGACCTTTATTTGGTTATATCAGTTGGGAAACCTTGGCTAATATCCTTTGTTAATTGTTTATTTCCGCTGCTATCTGTTAAATGATAATTGCTATGTGCCATGTGATTTATTATTGATTATTGCATCATAGCATGTCATGTAGTTGCATTGGTAACTTATTGAGATTTATCTCACCCCCTTTCTTTTTATCTTTGTTTTTCCTTAACCCCCCAGGACCAAGGAATTAGACTCGCTGATCACGAGGACGTCGCGAGGGTTGAGCTTTTGGGGCAAGTGTAAATTGGTGGGTTTACATTATATAAATGTGTAACTCTTTTGGGGATATTAGTACCACACCTTGACGTCACTAAGATTTGTATATTTTATTATTTTGTAGTGTGAGCTTATGGGGCTTACGCTAGTACATTGTTGTTGTTAATTTTTTTTCCAAAACCTTGTGTTATCATCTTTTGATATGAAATGAAATTTTTATCTCCGATATTTTGGTATTTTGATTAGTAAGTCGACGTCCAGCTCGCGATCTCGGGCCCGCGGGGTTCGGGGTCGCGACAGTTGGTATCAGAGCTATGGTTTAGCTCTAAGTATAAGTCTAGGTGGACTTGTATGACCTAGGAGGGTAGTCGTGTTCGGAGTGAGTAACGGCTGATGTTTTATGCAGGTAATTGTTCTCAATGGCTAGAAGAAGAACGGGTGAAGGTACTAGTGGGCTCAGAATCAGAATGATCTTCTGGACGAGAACCGTGCTATGTTCCAAGGCATGTTTGAGGCGGCCATGAAGGCAATTCATGACCAAGGACCGAGAGTAGAACAAGCACCACCACCCCGATATGGTTTGGAGCAATTCTTGAAACTGAAACCGGCAGAGTTCGATGGTGAGCCCGATGTGAAGAAGGCCGAACTATGGGTTGAGTCTATGGAGAAAATCTATGATGTGTTTGGATGCACGGACGAGGATAGGGTCCGGTTTGCGGCTTATAAGCTTGTGGGTGCCACCGAGCATTGGAGGACTTAATTGTTAGTAGGGAGTGTAAGTATTTGTGTTAGTAGATGGGGAAGGGGTCTAGGTGTATGTTTTTGAAATTATCATCTCCCTACTCCCTCTCTTCTCCCTCACCCTACTCCCTCATTTCCCAGCAACTTTCTCCCTCTTCCATAGCTCAAAAGGTAATTTTTCTTCTCTACCTTCTCTCTTCAATCTAACAATCTTCCTCTTGTTATTTCTCATTTCTTAAAACATGAAACTTGTTTATATCGTCGTTAGGATCGTAGAGGGCTAAAAATATTCGAGTTCCGGCAACTTTGAGAAAATTCAAGTAAGTTGCTTTTCCCCTATTTTATGCTAGAAATGCTACTCCATGTTTATTTGATGTTATGAATGCTATTTATTGCATCTTGGGTGGATTTGGGAGTGATTTGCATTTTGTTCATTTTTGTGAAAATTTGGTATTTGAATCATCATTGATTGAGGTCTTTAGATATTATTCTAGGAGTTCTTTTGGCTTCCAAGTGGTGTGGGTACTTTGGTTTATATATTGGTAGTGTTAGTTTTGAGTTTGGCTTGGAATGGTGAAGTTTGGGTTGATTTGATTTCGGTTGGAAAAAATGGAAGAACCCAGGAGTTTTGGCCGGAATTTGCCCCTCCGGGCAAGGGGGCGCGCGCACCCTTTGGGAGGGGGCGTACGCACCCTTATGCCCTTTGTATACAATACCTTCTGATCATCATAGGGCGCGCGCACCACATCTTTGGGGGCGTGCGCTCCCTCATTGCTCTAACAACTCAAAACCTTCTGATGGCTAGGGGCGTGCGCACCCCATTCTCGCGAGCGCGCGCACTCTTCCTTTGGCCCTTTTGAATAACTTCTGATCAACTAGGGCGCGCGCACCCTTTCTTCTAGGGCGTGCGCCTCCTCCTCTGTACAAGCCCTGAGCTTCATCCTCTTGTACCTTTCGCAGACAATCTTCGATAATTCATAACTCTCTCATCCGGACTCCGTTTTAGGTGTATAAGCTATCGTTTTAAAGCTCTCCTCGAGCTTCCCGAGATGAGTGAATAGTTTTGGTTGTGTGCTTGGGTTAACTAGATCCTTTGTGGTCAAGTGTGATATGGGAATTGTGTTATCATTGTTGAGATTGTTGGAACACTTTAATTGTGTGTTGTTGGTTCATTTCACTTTCTTGGTGACTCCTTGGTATGGTTCCCTACTTTGGAATCAATGGTTGTTTATCGTGCTAGTATTTTATTACTTAGCTTTTACTTGAAAGTCCAGCTGGTATTTGTGGTTGTGTCGGGCGATGTGAGATATTGTAATGGCACCGGCCAAGTCCATTATGGTGTCGACCATTGTTTTGCCCTTATTTTCCTCTTCCAAATCGGCCTTGGTTGAGACGTTTGGAGCATGACTTTGTGGCATAGCTCCCGCCCTTTGTGGCACATTATTTTGTTATTGGTTTCGGTACCGGGGGTTTTCTCTTCAAGCTTTCATGCTACTATGAAGATGTTGATGGTTGATTATTGAAGCTGCGCAGAGACCTTTATTTGGTTATATCAGTTGGGAAACCTTGGCTAATATCCTTTGTTAATTGTTTATTTCCGCTGCTATCTGTTAAATGATAATTGCTATGTGCCATGTGATTTATTATTGATTATTGCATCATAGCATGTCATGTAGTTGCATTGGTAACTTATTGAGATTTATCTCACCCCCTTTCTTTTTATCTTTGTTTTTCCTTAACCCCCCAGGACCAAGGAATTAGACTCGCTGATCACGAGGACGTCGCGAGGGTTGAGCTTTTGGGGCAAGTGTAAATTGGTGGGTTTACATTATATAAATGTGTAACTCTTTTGGGGATATTAGTACCACACCTTGACGTCACTAAGATTTGTATATTTTATTATTTTGTAGTGTGAGCTTATGGGGCTTACGCTAGTACATTGTTGTTGTTAATTTTTTTTCCAAAACCTTGTGTTATCATCTTTTGATATGAAATGAAATTTTTATCTCCGATATTTTGGTATTTTGATTAGTAAGTCGACGTCCAGCTCGCGATCTCGGGCCCGCGGGGTTCGGGGTCGCGACAGTTGGTATCAGAGCTATGGTTTAGCTCTAAGTATAAGTCTAGGTGGACTTGTATGACCTAGGAGGGTAGTCGTGTTCGGAGTGAGTAACGGCTGATGTTTTATGCAGGTAATTGTTCTCAATGGCTAGAAGAAGAACGGGTGAAGGTACTAGTGGGCTCAGAATCAGAATGATCTTCTGGACGAGAACCGTGCTATGTTCCAAGGCATGTTTGAGGCGGCCATGAAGGCAATTCATGACCAAGGACCGAGAGTAGAACAAGCACCACCACCCCGATATGGTTTGGAGCAATTCTTGAAACTGAAACCGGCAGAGTTCGATGGTGAGCCCGATGTGAAGAAGGCCGAACTATGGGTTGAGTCTATGGAGAAAATCTATGATGTGTTTGGATGCACGGACGAGGATAGGGTCCGGTTTGCGGCTTATAAGCTTGTGGGTGCCACCGAGCATTGGAGGACTTAATTGTTAGTAGGGAGTGTAAGTATTTGTGTTAGTAGATGGGGAAGGGGTCTAGGTGTATGTTTT
This sequence comes from Campanula takesimana, assembly GCA_026119855.1. Classification (NCBI taxonomy): domain Eukaryota; kingdom Viridiplantae; phylum Streptophyta; class Magnoliopsida; order Asterales; family Campanulaceae; genus Campanula; species Campanula takesimana. The sequence continues at coordinate 1,415,708 of JAOWBW010000194.1, read as the reverse complement.
TGAAATTATCATCTCCCTACTCCCTCTCTTCTCCCTCACCCTACTCCCTCATTTCCCAGCAACTTTCTCCCTCTTCCATAGCTCAAAAGGTAATTTTTCTTCTCTACCTTCTCTCTTCAATCTAACAATCTTCCTCTTGTTATTTCTCATTTCTTAAAACATGAAACTTGTTTATATCGTCGTTAGGATCGTAGAGGGCTAAAAATATTCGAGTTCCGGCAACTTTGAGAAAATTCAAGTAAGTTGCTTTTCCCCTATTTTATGCTAGAAATGCTACTCCATGTTTATTTGATGTTATGAATGCTATTTATTGCATCTTGGGTGGATTTGGGAGTGATTTGCATTTTGTTCATTTTTGTGAAAATTTGGTATTTGAATCATCATTGATTGAGGTCTTTAGATATTATTCTAGGAGTTCTTTTGGCTTCCAAGTGGTGTGGGTACTTTGGTTTATATATTGGTAGTGTTAGTTTTGAGTTTGGCTTGGAATGGTGAAGTTTGGGTTGATTTGATTTCGGTTGGAAAAAATGGAAGAACCCAGGAGTTTTGGCCGGAATTTGCCCCTCCGGGCAAGGGGGCGCGCGCACCCTTTGGGAGGGGGCGTACGCACCCTTATGCCCTTTGTATACAATACCTTCTGATCATCATAGGGCGCGCGCACCACATCTTTGGGGGCGTGCGCTCCCTCATTGCTCTAACAACTCAAAACCTTCTGATGGCTAGGGGCGTGCGCACCCCATTCTCGCGAGCGCGCGCACTCTTCCTTTGGCCCTTTTGAATAACTTCTGATCAACTAGGGCGCGCGCACCCTTTCTTCTAGGGCGTGCGCCTCCTCCTCTGTACAAGCCCTGAGCTTCATCCTCTTGTACCTTTCGCAGACAATCTTCGATAATTCATAACTCTCTCATCCGGACTCCGTTTTAGGTGTATAAGCTATCGTTTTAAAGCTCTCCTCGAGCTTCCCGAGATGAGTGAATAGTTTTGGTTGTGTGCTTGGGTTAACTAGATCCTTTGTGGTCAAGTGTGATATGGGAATTGTGTTATCATTGTTGAGATTGTTGGAACACTTTAATTGTGTGTTGTTGGTTCATTTCACTTTCTTGGTGACTCCTTGGTATGGTTCCCTACTTTGGAATCAATGGTTGTTTATCGTGCTAGTATTTTATTACTTAGCTTTTACTTGAAAGTCCAGCTGGTATTTGTGGTTGTGTCGGGCGATGTGAGATATTGTAATGGCACCGGCCAAGTCCATTATGGTGTCGACCATTGTTTTGCCCTTATTTTCCTCTTCCAAATCGGCCTTGGTTGAGACGTTTGGAGCATGACTTTGTGGCATAGCTCCCGCCCTTTGTGGCACATTATTTTGTTATTGGTTTCGGTACCGGGGGTTTTCTCTTCAAGCTTTCATGCTACTATGAAGATGTTGATGGTTGATTATTGAAGCTGCGCAGAGACCTTTATTTGGTTATATCAGTTGGGAAACCTTGGCTAATATCCTTTGTTAATTGTTTATTTCCGCTGCTATCTGTTAAATGATAATTGCTATGTGCCATGTGATTTATTATTGATTATTGCATCATAGCATGTCATGTAGTTGCATTGGTAACTTATTGAGATTTATCTCACCCCCTTTCTTTTTATCTTTGTTTTTCCTTAACCCCCCAGGACCAAGGAATTAGACTCGCTGATCACGAGGACGTCGCGAGGGTTGAGCTTTTGGGGCAAGTGTAAATTGGTGGGTTTACATTATATAAATGTGTAACTCTTTTGGGGATATTAGTACCACACCTTGACGTCACTAAGATTTGTATATTTTATTATTTTGTAGTGTGAGCTTATGGGGCTTACGCTAGTACATTGTTGTTGTTAATTTTTTTTCCAAAACCTTGTGTTATCATCTTTTGATATGAAATGAAATTTTTATCTCCGATATTTTGGTATTTTGATTAGTAAGTCGACGTCCAGCTCGCGATCTCGGGCCCGCGGGGTTCGGGGTCGCGACAGTTGGTATCAGAGCTATGGTTTAGCTCTAAGTATAAGTCTAGGTGGACTTGTATGACCTAGGAGGGTAGTCGTGTTCGGAGTGAGTAACGGCTGATGTTTTATGCAGGTAATTGTTCTCAATGGCTAGAAGAAGAACGGGTGAAGGTACTAGTGGGCTCAGAATCAGAATGATCTTCTGGACGAGAACCGTGCTATGTTCCAAGGCATGTTTGAGGCGGCCATGAAGGCAATTCATGACCAAGGACCGAGAGTAGAACAAGCACCACCACCCCGATATGGTTTGGAGCAATTCTTGAAACTGAAACCGGCAGAGTTCGATGGTGAGCCCGATGTGAAGAAGGCCGAACTATGGGTTGAGTCTATGGAGAAAATCTATGATGTGTTTGGATGCACGGACGAGGATAGGGTCCGGTTTGCGGCTTATAAGCTTGTGGGTGCCACCGAGCATTGGAGGACTTAATTGTTAGTAGGGAGTGTAAGTATTTGTGTTAGTAGATGGGGAAGGGGTCTAGGTGTATGTTTTTGAAATTATCATCTCCCTACTCCCTCTCTTCTCCCTCACCCTACTCCCTCATTTCCCAGCAACTTTCTCCCTCTTCCATAGCTCAAAAGGTAATTTTTCTTCTCTACCTTCTCTCTTCAATCTAACAATCTTCCTCTTGTTATTTCTCATTTCTTAAAACATGAAACTTGTTTATATCGTCGTTAGGATCGTAGAGGGCTAAAAATATTCGAGTTCCGGCAACTTTGAGAAAATTCAAGTAAGTTGCTTTTCCCCTATTTTATGCTAGAAATGCTACTCCATGTTTATTTGATGTTATGAATGCTATTTATTGCATCTTGGGTGGATTTGGGAGTGATTTGCATTTTGTTCATTTTTGTGAAAATTTGGTATTTGAATCATCATTGATTGAGGTCTTTAGATATTATTCTAGGAGTTCTTTTGGCTTCCAAGTGGTGTGGGTACTTTGGTTTATATATTGGTAGTGTTAGTTTTGAGTTTGGCTTGGAATGGTGAAGTTTGGGTTGATTTGATTTCGGTTGGAAAAAATGGAAGAACCCAGGAGTTTTGGCCGGAATTTGCCCCTCCGGGCAAGGGGGCGCGCGCACCCTTTGGGAGGGGGCGTACGCACCCTTATGCCCTTTGTATACAATACCTTCTGATCATCATAGGGCGCGCGCACCACATCTTTGGGGGCGTGCGCTCCCTCATTGCTCTAACAACTCAAAACCTTCTGATGGCTAGGGGCGTGCGCACCCCATTCTCGCGAGCGCGCGCACTCTTCCTTTGGCCCTTTTGAATAACTTCTGATCAACTAGGGCGCGCGCACCCTTTCTTCTAGGGCGTGCGCCTCCTCCTCTGTACAAGCCCTGAGCTTCATCCTCTTGTACCTTTCGCAGACAATCTTCGATAATTCATAACTCTCTCATCCGGACTCCGTTTTAGGTGTATAAGCTATCGTTTTAAAGCTCTCCTCGAGCTTCCCGAGATGAGTGAATAGTTTTGGCTGTGTGCTTGGGTTAACTAGATCCTTTGTGGTCAAGTGTGATATGGGAATTGTGTTATCATTGTTGAGATTGTTGGAACACTTTAATTGTGTGTTGTTGGTTCATTTCACTTTCTTGGTGACTCCTTGGTATGGTTCCCTACTTTGGAATCAATGGTTGTTTATCGTGCTAGTATTTTATTACTTAGCTTTTACTTGAAAGTCCAGCTGGTATTTGTGGTTGTGTCGGGCGATGTGAGATATTGTAATGGCACCGGCCAAGTCCATTATGGTGTCGACCATTGTTTTGCCCTTATTTTCCTCTTCCAAATCGGCCTTGGTTGAGACGTTTGGAGCATGACTTTGTGGCATAGCTCCCGCCCTTTGTGGCACATTATTTTGTTATTGGTTTCGGTACCGGGGGTTTTCTCTTCAAGCTTTCATGCTACTATGAAGATGTTGATGGTTGATTATTGAAGCTGCGCAGAGACCTTTATTTGGTTATATCAGTTGGGAAACCTTGGCTAATATCCTTTGTTAATTGTTTATTTCCGCTGCTATCTGTTAAATGATAATTGCTATGTGCCATGTGATTTATTATTGATTATTGCATCATAGCATGTCATGTAGTTGCATTGGTAACTTATTGAGATTTATCTCACCCCCTTTCTTTTTATCTTTGTTTTTCCTTAACCCCCCAGGACCAAGGAATTAGACTCGCTGATCACGAGGACGTCGCGAGGGTTGAGCTTTTGGGGCAAGTGTAAATTGGTGGGTTTACATTATATAAATGTGTAACTCTTTTGGGGATATTAGTACCACACCTTGACGTCACTAAGATTTGTATATTTTATTATTTTGTAGTGTGAGCTTATGGGGCTTACGCTAGTACATTGTTGTTGTTAATTTTTTTTCCAAAACCTTGTGTTATCATCTTTTGATATGAAATGAAATTTTTATCTCCGATATTTTGGTATTTTGATTAGTAAGTCGACGTCCAGCTCGCGATCTCGGGCCCGCGGGGTTCGGGGTCGCGACAGTTGGTATCAGAGCTATGGTTTAGCTCTAAGTATAAGTCTAGGTGGACTTGTATGACCTAGGAGGGTAGTCGTGTTCGGAGTGAGTAACGGCTGATGTTTTATGCAGGTAATTGTTCTCAATGGCTAGAAGAAGAACGGGTGAAGGTACTAGTGGGCTCAGAATCAGAATGATCTTCTGGACGAGAACCGTGCTATGTTCCAAGGCATGTTTGAGGCGGCCATGAAGGCAATTCATGACCAAGGACCGAGAGTAGAACAAGCACCACCACCCCGATATGGTTTGGAGCAATTCTTGAAACTGAAACCGGCAGAGTTCGATGGTGAGCCCGATGTGAAGAAGGCCGAACTATGGGTTGAGTCTATGGAGAAAATCTATGATGTGTTTGGATGCACGGACGAGGATAGGGTCCGGTTTGCGGCTTATAAGCTTGTGGGTGCCACCGAGCATTGGAGGACTTAATTGTTAGTAGGGAGTGTAAGTATTTGTGTTAGTAGATGGGGAAGGGGTCTAGGTGTATGTTTTTGAAATTATCATCTCCCTACTCCCTCTCTTCTCCCTCACCCTACTCCCTCATTTCCCAGCAACTTTCTCCCTCTTCCATAGCTCAAAAGGTAATTTTTCTTCTCTACCTTCTCTCTTCAATCTAACAATCTTCCTCTTGTTATTTCTCATTTCTTAAAACATGAAACTTGTTTATATCGTCGTTAGGATCGTAGAGGGCTAAAAATATTCGAGTTCCGGCAACTTTGAGAAAATTCAAGTAAGTTGCTTTTCCCCTATTTTATGCTAGAAATGCTACTCCATGTTTATTTGATGTTATGAATGCTATTTATTGCATCTTGGGTGGATTTGGGAGTGATTTGCATTTTGTTCATTTTTGTGAAAATTTGGTATTTGAATCATCATTGATTGAGGTCTTTAGATATTATTCTAGGAGTTCTTTTGGCTTCCAAGTGGTGTGGGTACTTTGGTTTATATATTGGTAGTGTTAGTTTTGAGTTTGGCTTGGAATGGTGAAGTTTGGGTTGATTTGATTTCGGTTGGAAAAAATGGAAGAACCCAGGAGTTTTGGCCGGAATTTGCCCCTCCGGGCAAGGGGGCGCGCGCACCCTTTGGGAGGGGGCGTACGCACCCTTATGCCCTTTGTATACAATACCTTCTGATCATCATAGGGCGCGCGCACCACATCTTTGGGGGCGTGCGCTCCCTCATTGCTCTAACAACTCAAAACCTTCTGATGGCTAGGGGCGTGCGCACCCCATTCTCGCGAGCGCGCGCACTCTTCCTTTGGCCCTTTTGAATAACTTCTGATCAACTAGGGCGCGCGCACCCTTTCTTCTAGGGCGTGCGCCTCCTCCTCTGTACAAGCCCTGAGCTTCATCCTCTTGTACCTTTCGCAGACAATCTTCGATAATTCATAACTCTCTCATCCGGACTCCGTTTTAGGTGTATAAGCTATCGTTTTAAAGCTCTCCTCGAGCTTCCCGAGATGAGTGAATAGTTTTGGTTGTGTTCTTGGGTTAACTAGATCCTTTGTGGTCAAGTGTGATATGGGAATTGTGTTATCATTGTTGAGATTGTTGGAACACTTTAATTGTGTGTTGTTGGTTCATTTCACTTTCTTGGTGACTCCTTGGTATGGTTCCCTACTTTGGAATCAATGGTTGTTTATCGTGCTAGTATTTTATTACTTAGCTTTTACTTGAAAGTCCAGCTGGTATTTGTGGTTGTGTCGGGCGATGTGAGATATTGTAATGGCACCGGCCAAGTCCATTATGGTGTCGACCATTGTTTTGCCCTTATTTTCCTCTTCCAAATCGGCCTTGGTTGAGACGTTTGGAGCATGACTTTGTGGCATAGCTCCCGCCCTTTGTGGCACATTATTTTGTTATTGGTTTCGGTACCGGGGGTTTTCTCTTCAAGCTTTCATGCTACTATGAAGATGTTGATGGTTGATTATTGAAGCTGCGCAGAGACCTTTATTTGGTTATATCAGTTGGGAAACCTTGGCTAATATCCTTTGTTAATTGTTTATTTCCGCTGCTATCTGTTAAATGATAATTGCTATGTGCCATGTGATTTATTATTGATTATTGCATCATAGCATGTCATGTAGTTGCATTGGTAACTTATTGAGATTTATCTCACCCCCTTTCTTTTTATCTTTGTTTTTCCTTAACCCCCCAGGACCAAGGAATTAGACTCGCTGATCACGAGGACGTCGCGAGGGTTGAGCTTTTGGGGCAAGTGTAAATTGGTGGGTTTACATTATATAAATGTGTAACACTTTTGGGGATATTAGTACCACACCTTGACGTCACTAAAATTTGTATATTTTATTATTTTGTAGTGTGAGCTTATGGGGCTTACGCTAGTACATTGTTGTTGTTAATTTTTTTTCCAAAACCTTGTGTTATCATCTTTTGATATGAAATGAAATTTTTATCTCCGATATTTTGGTATTTTGATTAGTAAGTCGACGTCCAGCTCGCGATCTCGGGCCCGCGGGGTTCGGGGTCGCGACAGTTGGTATCAGAGCTATGGTTTAGCTCTAAGTATAAGTCTAGGTGGACTTGTATGACCTAGGAGGGTAGTCGTGTTCGGAGTGAGTAACGGCTGATGTTTTATGCAGGTAATTGTTCTCAATGGCTAGAAGAAGAACGGGTGAAGGTACTAGTGGGCTCAGAATCAGAATGATCTTCTGGACGAGAACCGTGCTATGTTCCAAGGCATGTTTGAGGCGGCCATGAAGGCAATTCATGACCAAGGACCGAGAGTAGAACAAGCACCACCACCCCGATATGGTTTGGAGCAATTCTTGAAACTGAAACCGGCAGAGTTCGATGGTGAGCCCGATGTGAAGAAGGCCGAACTATGGGTTGAGTCTATGGAGAAAATCTATGATGTGTTTGGATGCACGGACGAGGATAGGGTCCGGTTTGCGGCTTATAAGCTTGTGGGTGCCACCGAGCATTGGAGGAAAGGAGTTAAAGCTAGTTGGGATGACACTCACACAGTGTTTGCATGGGAATTGTTTGTGCGGAAGTCCAAGGAGCATTTTATTCCGGTAGTGGATCAGAACCGAAAGGAGATCGAGCTTCTCAACTTGGAGCAAGGTTTGTTGTCTATAGCTCAATACTCGGCTAAGTTCACAGAATTAGCCCGGTATTGTGACTATCTTGTAAGGACCGAAGAACAGAAGGCTATGAGATTCATTCGGGGTTTGAAGACTTCTATCCGTACTCAGCTTATAGCCCAGAGGATTGTAACATTCCAAGATGCGGTAGACCGGGCATACTTGATCGAGCAAGATATTGGGGAACATAAGAGGAAGACCGAGGTAGCTAACCCGAGCAAGCCGGGAGGGCAAGGCAAGTCACAACCATGGGTTGATAACCGAGGTAACTTTGGGGGACAATCTCAGTCCCAAGGGCAACAAAACCCAAGGAACCCGGGCACTACTTCCGGGAACCAAGGGAACCAAAACAGGAGACTTTGTTCGTATTGTCAAATGGAAGGTCATTCAGAGGACCGTTGTTGGAAGAAACAGGGCAAGTGCACCAATTGTGGTCAAATGGGGCATTATGTGAGGGATTGTCCAAGGAATAGAATTCAACCGACTGGGGTAGGAGCTGGGGCTCCTCAGGGTCAGAAAAGGGACGCTACGGGAAAGCCCAAGGTCCAAGGGAAAGTGCTTGCAATGAATCAACAACAAGCCACTGATGATCCCACAGTTATTGGAGGTATTATTTCTATTTCTAGTGTGAGCGCACGAGCGTTAGTTGATCCAGGATCATCCCATTCTTACATTTCTGTGCAATTTGCTTCTCTGCTAAATGCTGCATCTGAGTCATTGCCTTATGTGTTAGAGGTGTCTACTCCTATGGGAGAGTGTTTGGTGACTGATAGAGTCTTTCGTGCTTGTGATGTGGTTATATGTGGTCGTGTCTTATGTGCGGACTTGGTAGTCCTTCCTATTCAGGACTTTGATGTTATTTTGGGTATGGATTGGTTGAGTAAGTTTCATGCTTCTGTTGACTGACGTAAGAAAGTTGTCACTTTTTCTATTCCCGATGTGCCTAAATTTGTTTTTGAGGCTAGCCCTTTGAGTAGAAAGGTTAGTTTAATTTCTTATGTGAAAGCGAGAAAATTGTTGCACCGTGGTTGTGAGGGGTATTTGGCTAGTGTTCTTGATACTAGGGAAGAATCCCCTAGTTTGGAGAGTGTTCGGGTAGTTAGGGAATTTCCCGATGTTTTCTCTTCTGAATATAATATGCCTCCTGATCGTGAGATAGAGTTTTGTATAGATCTTTTGCCGGGTACGGCTCCGATTTCCAAGGCACCGTATAGGTTGGCTCCCGCAGAGTTGAAGGAACTAAAGGTTCAGTTGCAAGAGTTGCTTGATCGAGGGTTTATCCGCCCTAGTGTTTCCCAGTGGGGAGCACCGGTTTTGTTTGTGCGGAAGAAAGACGGTTCATTGAGATTGTGTATTGACTACCGGAAGTTGAATCAGGTTACAGTGAAGAATAAGTACCCTCTACCGCACATTGATGATTTATTTGATCAACTTCAAGGGTCCGTGGTTTTTTCTAAACTTGATTTGAGGAGTGGGTACCATCAATTGAAGGTTCGATCGGAGGATATTCCAAAGACTGCCTTTCGCACCCGTTATGGTCATTACGAGTTCTTAGTTATGCCGTTTGGGTTGACGAACGCGCCTGCAGTATTTATGGATTTGATGAACCGGGTTTTCCATCCTTATCTTGATTCCTTCGTGGTGGTCTTTATTGATGATATACTCGTCTACTCTAAATCTAGAGAGGAGCACGAGCAACATTTGAGAACAGTGTTATCCGTTCTTGCGAGGGAACAATTGTTTGCGATGTTTAGTAAATGCGAATTTTGGCTCGAGAAAGTGTCATTTCTAGGCCATGTGATTTCTAAAGACGGGATTTCTGTAGATCCTTCAAAGATAGAGGCAATAGTGGATTGGAAGAGACCTGAATCAGTGACAGAGATTAGAAGCTTTCTGGGGTTGGCCGGGTATTACAGAAGATTTATAGAGGGGTTTTCGAGGATCTCTACTCCGATGACTCAGTTGACCCGGAAGAATGTCCCGTTTGAGTGGACCGAGAAATGTGACAAGAGTTTCGAGGAATTGAAGAAGAGGTTGACTACCGCTCCGATCTTGACTTTGCCTAATGGGAGCGATGGGCTAGTGATTTACAGTGATGCTTCGAAAGAGGGTTTGGGTTGTGTTTTGATGCAGAACAGGAAGGTGATTGCCTATGCTTCGAGGAAGTTGACCCCTAGTGAACAGAATTACCCGACTCATGATATGGAGTTGGCGGCGATAGTCTTTCCGTTGCACAAATGGAAGCACTACCTTTATGGGGTGAAGTTTGAAATTTTTACCGATCACAAGAGTTTGAAATACCTTTTCTCCCAGAAAGAGTTGAATAATAGGCAACGCCGATGGATGGCATTGTTGAAGGATTATGATTGTACGATTTTCTATCACCCGGGAAAAGCAAATGTGGTAGCCGATGCGATTAGTAGGAAGTCTTATGTAGCTTCGATGATGGTTCGAGAATGGAAAATGCTTGAGGATGTTCTAGATTGGTCTCCTCGTGAATCGAGACATGGGGCGATTTTTGCGAATATTAGAGTATCTCCGACCCTAATTCAGAGGATAAAGGAAGCTCAGAAAGAAGATCCCGAGTTGGTGAAGATAATGGGTAAATTGAAGGAAAAGAACTTCGAGGATTTTTCTTTGAGTTCGAGTGGAGTGTTGACTTTCCGTGGTCGTTTGTGCGTACCCGATGTTGGTGGAATAAAGAGGCAAGTTTTAGATGAGGGTCACAAATCGAGATATACTATTCATCCGGGTAGTACGAAGATGTATCAAAATTTGAAACAACACTTTTGGTGGAACAACATGAAGAGGGAAATAGCCGAGTATGTTTCGAAATGTTTAACTTGTCAACAGGTCAAAGCCGAGCATCAGAGACCCGCAGGACTACTTCAGCCGTTAGAGATTCCGGAGTGGAAATGGGAGCATGTGACTACGGATGTCGTTACGGGACTACCTCGTACCCATAGGAAGTATGACAGTGTTTGGGTGATCATGGATAGATTGACCAAGAGTGCACATTTCTTGCCTATTGACATTAGGTACTCGATGGAAAAGCTTGCGACCCTTTACATTGATGAGATTGTGAGATTGCATGGGGTTCCGGTTAGTATTGTGTCAGATCGAGACCCGAGGTTTACTTCTATATTCTGGAAGGCGTTTCAGGAAGCTTTGGGTACAGATTTGCGATTCAGCACATCTTTTCACCCTCAGACCGACGGTCAATCCGAGAGGACCATTCAGATTTTGGAGGATATGTTGCGAGCTTGTTCAATAGACTTTTCCGATTCTTGGGATAAACATTTACCGTTAGTGGAATTCTCTTACAACAACAGTTATCAGGCTAGTATCGAGATGGCACCTTATGAGGCCTTATATGGGAGAAAATGTAGATCGCCTATCTGTTGGGATGAGGTCGGTGAAGCGAAGATCATGGTTATTGATTTGCTTCAGGATTCAGTTGAGAAAGTTAGAGTTATCCGGGATCGATTGAAAACAGCCCAGAGTCGACATAAGAGCTATGCAGATAACCGAAAGCGAGATCTCAGTTTTCAGACCAGTGATTTTGTGTTCTTGAAAGTATCTCCGAAGGTGGGTATTCGAAGGTTCGGGAAGAAAGGCAAATTGGCTCCGAGGTTTATTGGCCCGTTTGAGATTTTGGGAAAGGTGGGACTCCTTGCGTATCGCCTTGCGTTGCCGCCATCCTTAGACCGGTTGCACAACGTTTTTCACGTTTCTATGCTTCGGAAGTACGTTCATGATCCTTCTCACGTGTTACCGAGGATACCGGAGGATATTGAGCCCGATATGACTTATGAGGAACGACCGGTTAGGATCCTTGACTCCAAAGTCCAAGAATTGAGAAACAAAAGCATTGCGTTGGTTAGAGTCCTTTGGAAGAATCATAATATCGAGGAATCGGCTTGGGAGCTTCGAGAGGAGATGGAGCATAGATATCCGTGGCTTTTTAATTCGGGTAAGTCTCGTTAAAATTCGGGTCGAATTTTCTTTAAGGGGGAGTGACTGTCACGACCCGAAAACTAGGCTCTATTTTATTAGTAATAAATAATTATTATTTATTTATTTGCTTACTTATTTATTTAAATTATTAATTATTTAAATATTTATGTGTGCATTTTATGTTTCATAATAATTATGCCTAGCATTTTATTTGGGTCATTTGTGCTAGTGTAGAAGTGTTGAGTCTTAATTGTTAGTAGGGAGTGTAAGTATTTGTGTTAGTAGATGGGGAAGGGGTCTAGGTGTAAGTTTTTGAAATTATCATCTCCCTACTCCCTCTCTTCTCCCTCACCCTACTCCCTCATTTCCCAGCAACTTTCTCCCTCTTCCATAGCTCAAAAGGTAATTTTTCTTCTCTACCTTCTCTCTTCAATCTAACCATCTTCCTCTTGTTATTTCTCATTTCTTAAAACATGAAACTTGTTTAGATCGTCGTTAGGATCGTAGAGGGCTAAAAATATTCGAGTTCCGACAACTTTGAGAAAATTCAAGTAAGTTGCTTTTCCCCTATTTTATGCTAGAAATGCTACTCCATGTTTATTTGATGTTATGAATGTTATTTATTGCATCTTGGGTGGATTTGGGAGTGATTTGCATTTTGTTCATTTTTGTGAAAATTTGGTATTTGAATCATCATTGATTGAGGTCTTTAGATGTTATTCTAGGAGTTCTTTTGGCTTCCAAGTGGTGTGGGTACTTTAGTTTATTGGTAGTGTTAGTTTTGAGTTTGGCTTGGAATGGTGAAGTTTGGGTTGATTTGATTTTGGTTGGAAAAAATGGAAGAACCCAGGAGTTTTGGCCGGAATTTGCCCCTCCGGGCAAGGGGGAGCGCGCACCCTTTGGGAGGGGGCGTGCACACCCTTATGCCCTTTGTAGACAATACCTTCTGATCATCAAAGGGCGCGCGCACCACATCTTTGGGGGCGTGCGCTCCCTCATTGCTCCAACAACTCAAAACCTTCTGATGGCTAGGGGCGTGCGCACCCCATTCTCGCGAGCGCGCGCACTCTTCCTTTGGCCCTTTTGAATACCTTCTGATCAACTAGGGCGCGCGCACCCTTTCTTCTAGGGCGTGCGCCTCCTCCTCTGTACAAGCCCTGAGCTTCATTCTCTTGTACCTTTCGCAGACAATCTTCGATAATTCATAACTCTCTCATCCGGACTCCGTTTTAGGTGTATAAGCTATTGTTTTAAAGCTCTCCTCGAGCTTCCCGAGATGAGTTAATAGTTTTGGTTGTGTGCTTGGGTTAACTGGATCCTTTGTGGTCAAGTGTGATATGGGAATTGTGTTATCATTGTTGAGATTGTTGGAACACTTTAATTGTGTGTTGTTAGTTCATTTCACTTTATTGGTGACTCCTTGGTATGGTTCCCTACTTTGGAATCAATGGTTGTTTATCGTGCTAGTATTTTATTACTTAGCTTTTACTTGAAAGTCCAGCTGGTATTTGTGGTTGTGTCGTGCGATGTGAGATATTGTGATGGCACCGGCCAAGTCCATTATGGTGTCGACCATTGTTTTGCCCTTATTTTCCTCTTCCAGATCGGCCTTGGTTGAGACGTTTGGAGCATGACTTTGTGGCATGGCTCCCGCCCTTTGTGGCACATTATTTTGTTATTGGTTCCGGTACCGGGGGTTTTCTCTTCAAGATTTCATGCTACTATGAAGATGTTGATGGTTGATTATTGAAGTTGCGCAGCGACCTTTATTTGGTTATATCAGTTGGGAAACCTTGGCTAATATCCTTTGTTAATTGTTTATTTCCGCTGCTATCTGTTAAATGATAATTGCTATGTGCTATGTGATTTATTATTGATTATTGCATCATAGCATGTCATGTGGTTGCATTGGTAACTTATTGAGTTTATCTCACCCCCTTTCTTTTTATCTTTGTTTTTCCTTAACCCCCCCAGGACCAAGGAATTAGACTCGCTGATCACGAGGACGTCGCGAGGGTTGAGCTTTTGGGGCAAGTTTATATTGGTGGGTTTACATTATATAGTGTAACTCTTTTGGGGATATTAGTACCACACCTTGACGTCACTAAGATTTGTATATTTTATTATTTTGTAGTGTGAACTTATGGGGCTTACGCTAGTACATTGTTGTTGTTAAATTGTTTTCCAAAACCTTGTGTTATCATCTTTTGATATGAAATGAAATTTTTATCTCCGATATTTTGGTATTTTGATTAGTAAGTCGACGTCTAGCTCGCGATCTCGGGCCCGCGGGGTTCGGGGTCGCGACAGCGCCCGCCCCCTTGCCCGGAGAGGCGAATTCCGGCCAAAATCTGGGTTTCTTCCGTTTTCAATCCAAACCAAAACAAACCCAATCTTCACCATTCTAACACTACCAATATGTGAACTAAAGTACCTACACCATTTTGAGCCAAAGAACTCCTATAACATCATCTAAGGAACCTCAATCAAGGGTGATTCAAATACCAAATTTTCACAAAATGAACAAAAATGTAAATCATCTCAAAATCAACCAAAGAAGCAATAAATGGAAATAATAGTATCATCTAAGCTTAGGATGAACATTTTTAGCATAAATGGGGGAAAAGCAACTTACTTGGAATTTCTCAAAGATGACGGAATTCAAATATTTTTGATTCTACGCGATCCTATCGACGATCTAAACACATTTAGAAAAATGAGAAATAAGGAAAGATGAGAGGAAGAGGATGAAAATGTAGAGAGAAGTGAGAGGAGAAAACTTACCGAAAATGGAGAGAGAGAGAGAGAGAGTTGCTGGGAGAGATGGAGTGAGGTGAGGGTGAAAGAGTAGGGAGGTGAGGGAGGGAGTAGGGAGAATTATTTGAAACATTTATACTTAGACCCCTCCCCTAATACTACCCTTTACAAATAAACTCCCCACTAACAATTAAGACTCAACACTTCTACACTAGCACAAATGGCCCAAATAAAATGCTAGGCATAAATTATTATAACACATAAAATGCACACAAAATTTATTAATTAAATAATAATTTAAACAATTAAATAAGAAATAAATAAATAATTAAATATTTATTATTAGAAAATAGAGGCGGGTTTTCGGGTCGTGACAGTCGTAACTTGACCCCCGAACCCTCTTTGTTAGCTTTTTCTCAATATTTTAGCTCAATAAAAACAATGTGGCGACTCTTAATAGGTTAAATACCAACTTGAATATCCTAATCCCATAGAAAAGATAAATAAAGATAAATAAAAGAAAGACTTCTCGTGCGTCGCCCGCATCGTCGGAAAGGGGTATTCACACACACCCAAAAAAAATGGTCTTCATTTGTTTGAACTACGGAAACCTGAGCCTCTCTACGAGAGGAACGTAGGCAACCTTTGGGTGCGGTCTAAAACAATAAATTTTACCCAATCATGTCATAACAAAAATGCAATTCTTATTCATCCCTTGAATTATTTTGATCATTACAACGGACGATGTTGAGCAATAAAAGACAATAAAACATTAAATCCTAACAAGTGGTCTACTTGATTGCAATCTTGGGATACTAGGAAAAATTTAATTTCTTCTTAGCCTTTAAAGGGCCACCCGAACGGTTCTCAATCCTATTCTTCTTGGGCGGCCTAGGAACGCTAAGATGGACCGAAATCTTCTGCGCAACAGAGCGCCTCCAAGCATAAAAGTCATCCAAGGGAGTTTCAAAAGGGTCGGCTAGAATGTTATTCGAATCAGCAGCAGCTTCCTTATACCTTAAAGCACTGCTAGGCTCAAAATCCTTGCCCAATAGCTCAGCCCGAAGAGTGTCTACCCAAGTGATACCACGGCAGAGGGTACCAAACAAATAGTCCAAGTAACTCTCAGGAAGAGAAATACTACCCCGATGAGTAGGGACGGAAGCCCACCGATGACGGTCACTGCCCCAAGCTGATTGGAGCTCTCTCGAAATGTCCGGGCCCATATACGAGACAGGACGAAACCCCATTCCTAGGGAAGGGAATTATCTGCTGACGGCCGAACTGCCTTAGAACCCACTCTGGCTGATAAAACGAAGAGTCCCTAAGGCCAAGAAGGACCATATGTGTAGACACCCCATTTTGGACATTCATTTATAATCACACTACTTCTGTGTCTTGCCTTTGATTTGGGTCAAAACTCGTTAAGTTGGACATGTTTCGTTAAGTTTCTGACTGACTCCATTAGTTAGGGGCCAAACTGAACATTAAAACTATCGCAGAGGGCAAATAAGTGATTCCAGCACTTAGATGCCTCGTACGAGACATTGATGTCTCGTACGAGGTATCCCCCTCGACAGTCGGGTTTTTGGTCAGTTCCTTGTTGATCTTAACCCCTTTTTTTGGCAAACACTCATGCAATCCGGGAAAACCTAATGGCCGATCCTAGAGTCCAAAAATACCTCCGTGGAGATCAACTCATTGATTCCCACTTCAACTTACCTTCTTGGCCAAAACCCTAGGTAAAAAATCTCCTATAAATATAAGGTTCTTGAACCAGAAAAGGGTAGACTCTATATTCACCAAACAACCACTCAAAATCTGGCCAAATAAGTTCTTCTAATCAGCCCCTCTCTGATACCCACGAAATTTGGAGGATCAAGGCCTTTAGTCAAGGCCATCCATAGGATTCTTGAAGAAAACGCTTAGGTAAATCTTTGCTTTTCTATCTTCTCATCTCCTTCTCTGTGTTTGAAGTAGTGTGATTCCATTAAAGGATCAGCCTAGAGCCTCTCCAACCCATGGAGATGGTCTCGAAGCACATGATCCGACATTCCAAATAAATAAGTCATTATTTATTTGTTTGTTTTTATCTTTTAGTACACGAATGCATGATTTTGAAACGATGATGATGATTTCTTAGCAAGACCAATCCTAGATTGGGTGAATTGGGTGCTCCTTGACCTTCCCAATTCATAACTTAATCCCCGAATCCAGACATCTCGGTCCGTGTTCCAAAAATAACATGGTGGAGACTCTCAAATCAACAAGAAGGTAAATCGAAGGTCGAAAGTGTGCCATCGAAGCAAAAACCTCGCGCCCAAACAGTTCTGCCTCGTATGAGGTATCACTTGTCTCGTACGAGACATCTCAGTTCTGCCTGGCGGATCTGACTCTCTGGTTTGAAAAGGGAATTTAATTCGGTTCAAAAACGCACACAGAGTTCCAGATCTGCCCTCCCCCTGTTTCTGAGTCATAGGACCTTCCTAACGATGAAGAAACTCCCCATATATTATAAGGCTAACCTTTGTTTTGCAGGAGTACTTGCTAAATGTTTATCCCCTGTTTTACATGCGTTTGCCTTATGTGTGAACTACGACAGCCTGAGTTCCTCCACAAGAGGGAAACGTAGGCAGCCACTTGGCCCGGCCATTGCATGTTTTTGTTTTTTAATTTCAAAAAAAAACTTTCTATTTTAACCTTAACACCTAGATCTTGACTCTCACACACGTGCACACATGTAGATTAATTGCACTACATACCCTATAAACCTGGGCCCCAATCGGAGGACGGATGTCGGTCATCACCCCCATTCTAACGAATGGCCCTCGCCGGTCTCTTCAAAGATGGTGTACCCACTCCGTGACATGCTCCTAGACTGTGTTCATAGGAATCCTTAGCCGTAAGCCTTGCATCAACCTCATGCATACATACTAGTTAATAAGACACTCCTCGAGACCGGTCGGTTCGATTCTTAGGGTTGTTTTAATCTTTGCCCAAGATAACGCATATTTACAATCTATAATCCTCCCTTGTGAATATGACGAATGTCCCTTCGGTAAAATGTTGAACAAAGGATTTTGAAAGAATGGAGAACCTCTCTACGGAAATCCGAGTTTGTGTTTTCCTACTTTCACTATTCTGTGCGGGATTGTGGATGCCATTTTGGCTTAGTTTCGACCGCACCGTTCAACATGTCCCTTTCGGTTGTCCCTTAAAATTCACAAGGTTTGATTGCATTAATGCGCTGTTTAACAAAGTGCAAAACAACTACGGGTCACTTAGGTTTGGTTAATTGAATGGTGGATTCAGATGAGAATATGGGACCTTTGCCCGAATTGTCCGTTTGGGAGAGTGCAATACAGGTGAAAAACAAGGGGATCATATTCTAGGGTGACAGAATCCACTGTTCCAGGATGAACTAGAGTAGTAACCTCTTAAAATGGATTGAATTCCATCCGACCAATAGGATTAAAATCTGCAATCTGACTGTTAGGCTGGATGCCTCGTACGAAACATCCATTGTCTCGTACGAGACATCCTCCCTTTTCTGTGAATCTGTCATGTTGGTCAACCCCTGTTTCATAAAACCCGACTTGTTGGGACCCCATCCTGGATTTGACACAGTTTCTGCACTCTAGGTCCGTCCGATCAGTAAAGTAGCTCCACACTCCCAAACACAATGTCAAGCACCAAGTTTGCCCAAGAACTCAGTGACCTCAAAGCTCGACTAGAAGGGGAAGTGAGTCAACTCTCTGAGGTATATGCTACAGTCTTATACTCACGCTTCAAGAGAGAGATAGAGGAAGAGTTCATGACTCGACTACGAACACAAAAGGAATTCTTCGACTGAGAAATCAAATTTCTCCAAATCATTTGCTAGCCCGAGAGGAGGAGGTCAATGCAATTCGAAAGGGCTTACTCATGCAAGAAGAGTACTATGAGAAGAAGATCGATACACTTCAAGCCTGTCTACAAGCTCAAAGAGAATGCTACAAGATGGAAGTTGAGTCTAAGACCAAAACAAGGCAGAGGACCTATAACAAGCTAGAAGGTGTCACCCAAAGCCAAATGTTTAATATACTTGTGAAAGCCGACAAGGTAGCACCAAGGAAGCCTCCTTCTACTCCAAAGGAATTCCCTCCTAATCATACTCATCATCTCTTCTGCGAATTTCATAGGGCCAGTGGTCACGACACTGACTCTTGCCACCACCTCAAAGATGTGATCCAAGATCTTAGATTCTAAGCAGCTAGGGGCTCCTTATGTAGTGACAAACCCTTTCCCAACTGCGGGAGGAGGGATCAATGTAATAGAGATAGCTAGAAAGGAAGGGGAGACTACTTGCCTAGTCCCAAATGTGGGCGAGAAAACTCCAACGTTTAATAATGAAATCTCTTTCTGTTACATGTTGACTTGGGATCAAATACTAGATAAGAAGAATAATAAAGAAAAGGAGGATGTTAATCTACTCACCCGCTCCGGTCGAGTCATAATTAACAAGGATCCAAGAGTAGAAGAGCCATCATCTTCGAAAGAGCCCGAGCCCGTTGAGCTTGATGATCCACTTCTTAAGCAATTAAAGAAAACTCAAGCCAACATTTCCATATGGGACCTCTTACGCTCATCTCATAAACATCGAATGATGATCTCAAGAGCTCTATCCTAAGTCGAAGTGCCCAAAGAAATAACTCCCGAAGAGTTGACACATATGGTCGGCCAAATCCAATTTGGCAATGTGATCACATTTACCAACCTAGATCTACCACAGTATGGTGGAGGACACACCGAAGCTCTCTACATAACCGCAAGGGTCCATGGGCATCGAATCCCTAGAATCTTAGTAGACAATGGGTCCGCCATAAATGTCTTACCGAAGAAAGTCATGGTAACGCTTGGCCTTACCTCGAGAGAGCTAAAACCATCAACTCTTACTGTACGAGGGTTTGACTACACTGCACGCTCACCTATAGAGGCGATCACCCTAACAGTCGTAGTGGGAGAAATAACTATGAAGGCAGAATTCCAAGTCATTGACATCCCCTCCTCTTTCAACCTTCTTCTAGGACGCCCGTGGCTATATCAAACGGGAGGAGTACCATCAACTATCCACCAATGTGTCAAGTTTAAACACAACGACACAATTGTCACTGTGCTTAGGGAACTAGTCACTGCTAGTCCAATCTTAGAAATTCAGCATGAGGCAACTGACCACCTCTTCAATGGATTCGAAATCCAAAAAGAAAGTAGTGTAGAGATGGTAGAGGTGCGCAATGAAAATGACTATTCTAAGGCGATTCCATTCTCCGGAACGCGTCCAGTACTTAACATGATGCTAAAAGAGGGATACTTCCCCGGTCTAGGACTTGGCAAGCATTTACAAGGGATAAGAGAACCACCACCTGTCGTTCTATACCCCCCCCCCCGAATATGGTCTAGGGTATGTATCACCACTCAAAGGCATCCCTAAGGAAAAAAGGGATTGGACCTCATACATAGTGCCAGTCGGACCGCCCTATCGAAGGACTCTAAACGGGTACTTTGTGCGCGAGGGGGAGAACTTGCCATGCTTCATGTTCCCTGAACCATGGATTGACCATAGGAGGAAGCTCCAACCGGGCTTTGAAATATTCAGTGACTGTGATCCGTACTCACTCGAAACAGAACCGATGCAATTCTCGTGGCTACCTCGAGAATTAGGGGGTACCAAGGCCGAGGCATTCAGTGAGTGGGACTTTGTGTTGGGAGAAGACCTACTGCACCAATTTCTCAACCTTTGCAAGCTAGAGGACACTCAGATTAATGCAATAGACAAGGGGGACGCTCCGAACCAAGACTACACCAAGCTCATCGAGAAGAGTGACGAGCCTATTCAAGATTGGTACACAACTGGGGGACCCATAGCAAGTGAAGACTTTCTGATCAAGAAATTAGGATGTACTCCCCATCCACATAGGGCAAGAAAATTTGTAACTCTTACCCTAGAGTCAGATACCGTTACCGATGAGCTCACCCAAGAGGACTTGGATGCCATCGTGGAACGTGTATTCCCCTACTTTCTTAATGAAAATATAGATCTTTCTGAGTATCCCGAGATTCCTAGCGTCCTAAATGATGAATTAATTAATAACTCTAACGAATTAGATAATAATGAGTCATATGACTAGATAGATCAAGAAAACGAACAAATCTTAAAAGAAATTAATAAGCAAGTAGGTCTTCGTGGCTGAAATGGTCCTAGTGATGCCAAAGAAATGCAAACAGTTAATCTGGGGATGGACGATGATCCAAAAGAGACCAAGATTGGCAGTTTCTTCAAAGGGGAAGACCGACAAGCCCTCATAGCGCTTCTCCGAGAATTTGTGGAGATGTTCGCTTGGTCCTACAAAGATATGCCGGGGCTAGCCAATTCGATTGTTGAGCACAAGAAACCACTGCTTCCTGATTCGAGGCCAGTCAAGCAGAAACTCCGCAGAATTAAGCCAGAGTGGTCAGTACAAGTCAAACATGAGATAGAGAAACTCCTTAGTGTTGGGTTCATCAATGTAATAGAGTATCCAACCTGGTTGGCTAATACTGTACAAGTTTCCAAAGCAAATGCAAAAGTCTGAGTCTATGTTGATTTCCGTGATCTCAACAGAGCATCTCCGAAAGATGATTTTCCTATTCCAAACATAGACATGCTCGTCGACAATACCGCGAAGTACGAAGTTCGTTCATTTGTAGACGGATTCGCCGGTTACAATCAGATCCTCATGGCCGAGGAGGACCAACACAAAACAGCGTTTACCACACCTTAGGGGACGTTCTCTTATGCAGTCATGCCATTCGGACTCAAGAATGCCGGAGCCACTTATCAGAGAGCCGTAACTGCATTGTTCCATGACATGATACATAAAGAAATGGAGGTGTACGTTGACGATATGATCATACACTCCAAAGGCTCTGATAGGCAACACTTTGTCGACCTCAGAAAGTTCTGTGAGAGGTTGAGACACCATAAGATGAGACTTAATCTGACCAAGTGCACATTTGGGGTAGTGAAAGGAAAGGTCCTTGGGTACATGGTCACTGAGCGTGGTATAGAAGCAGATACCACTAAGATCAAAGCCATCATTGACATGCATCCACCTAAGACGCAAAAAGAAGTTAAGGGATTTATGGGTCGCCTTCAGTACATTACTCGGTTCGTTAATCAACTCACGACGATGTGCGAGCCCATTTTTTAAGCTCCTCAAGAAGAATGCATCCCTAGAATGGACATAAGAATTCCAAGAAGCTTTTGATAAGGTCAAGGAGTACTTAGTGAATCTGCCCGTATTGGTTCCACCGTATAGGGAGAAACCATTGACCTTGTACCTCACAGTCAATGACACTGCATTAGGGGCTATGTTAGCCCAAGAGCAACCCGATTCGAAGAAAGAGAACGCCGTGTACTTTGTCAGCCGTCGCTTGCAAGGGGCTGAACTGAATTACTCTGCATTAGAGAAGTCGTGTGCTGCACTAGTATAGGTAGCTGAGAGACCAAAACCGTACATGGAGGCATTTCCTGTACAACTAATCGCCAGAATGGACCCAATGAAATATATCTACGAGAAGTCGCATGTCTCCTCTAGGATAGCCAAATGGTACTTCATGCTCGCGGGGTACGATATCACTTACATCACACAGAAATCCGTGAGAGGGAGAGTCTTCGCGGATCACTTAGCTGAATTTCCATGTGATGAAGCGAAGGGGGAAGACCCGCGATTCCCTGATGAGGACATTATGTCAATAGCAGAAAATAAGTGGCAATTATTTTTCGATAGCGCTGCCAATAAACGGGGATATGGTTACTAGTAGATCCCTCAGATTTCTACACTCTACTTGCAATCCGCCTTGACTTTGAGGCCACTAACAATATTGCCGAGTACAAAGCTTGCATAGCGGGGCTTAAAGCAGCCTAAGAAAGAAATGTGACCGAACTAGAGGTGTACGGAGATTTACAACTTATAATCTATCAGTCACTCAAGAAGTGGAAAGTACAAGATCCTACACTCCAGAAATATAACAACCATCTCCAAGACTTGGTTAAACAGTTCAGAGAGGTCACTGTCTACTATCTTCCAAGAGATAAGAACCGCTTAGCAGACTCGCTAGCCATGCAAGCATCGCTTGTTGAAATTCCCGAATGGACTGAGGTTAAAACCTTCAGAGTCGCGAGGCGAACGACTCTTGCTTATTACTCAATCATAGGCTGCAAAGAAGAGTGTAACTATGTGAATACCTTAGACAACAAACCTTGGTATTATGATGTATAGCGTTTCCTCCTAGACGGAACAATCCCATCAGACGCATCACCTAAAGCAAAGATAGCCCTCAAACGGCTTGCCGCCCAATTTGTTATCATAGGTGATCGCCTCTATAAGAAGCACCACGCAGTGTCTACTCTGTGCCGATGAGCACGAAGCCGTAGAAATCATGGACCAAGTCCATCAAGGAGTCTGTGGAACCCACATGAATGGCAATATGCTAGCAAAGAAAATCATCTGACTAGGGTACTATTGGGCTACAATGGAAGCGGACTGCACCAACATGGTTAAGAAATGCCACAAGTGCCAGATACATGCCAACTTACAACACGCACCACCGTCCGTGTTATACCCCATGACATCCCCTTGGCCATTTTCTGCATGGGGAATAGACGTCATTGGTAAAGTTTCGCCGACAGGTCATAATGGGCATTCATTCGTGTTAGTCGCCGTTGATTACTTCACTAAATGGATCGAGGCTCAATCCTACAAAGTCTTGAATGCCAGAAAGCTGGCTGAGTTCATTAAGACCAACATCATATACCGATATGGGGTACCTGATGAGATGATATCTGACAATGGCACGCACTTTGAGAAAGGATGTGACCAACTACTTGCAGAGTAGAAAATAGAGAGACATCAGTCATCACCGTACCGACCACAGACCAATGGAGCAGTCAAAGCTGCTAACAAGACCATTGAGACCATTATTAGGAAAATGGCTAAGACTGGCAGAGATTGGCCCGACAAGCTACACTTTGCACTCTGGGGCTACCAAACTTCAATCCCTAGCCTATGAGATGGAAGAAGTTGTGAATACGTGTGTTTGAAATTGGGAATATTCATAGCAACATTAAAATTATGAGAGTCGCCACGCCGTTTTAATTATAGCCAAAACATTGAGAAAAGCATGTTAATGGGTTCGGGGGTCAAATTACAACAAGAGAAGAATATTGAACGTTATCACTCCTATTGCCCGAATTGATCGGTCTTTCTATCATGATGCGGTGTATGTAGTGTGTTAGTGATTGAGACCGGATCCGAAGATTGCCTACGTTCCTCTAAATGTGAGAAGCTCAGGTCAGCGTAGTTCGAGAGGAATTTAGAATGGGCAGAAGAATCGGGATCATGCATAATGATGGGGGAAATTACCTAAAGATTAGGGTTTAGAAGTAGTTCCTAGATCATGTTCGGGTTGATGAACCCTAGATCATCATCGGCTATGAAATAACATGTAAACATGAAGATCACAACCCTAAATATAGCATAAATAAGGTTTTAATCTAGAATATGATAAATATACGAAGAACATATTACGAACATATGAATGTCATGAAGAAAATATGAATAAAGATGTTAGGAACATGAATATTATGAAGAACACATGAATAAACATATTAAGAATATGAATATTATGGATCTAAACTAATAATATGACAAGAACATGAAGAAAAAGTTAGAAAACTTACCTTTGTTGGCAAGAAATAACCTTGGATCTTCTTGGGATTCTTGAGAGTGTTTTTGGAGGCTTGAATGACTTGATTTGGGAGCAAAATCGTCACTTGTGAGCTCTAAATTCGGATCCCCTTAAACCAATAGGCTGAGATTGGTTTATATAGTAAACTGAGGGGAAGATCTGACGGTCCAGATCATCCGGAGCGGATGTGGCCGCGTGGCCAAGATGGAGGGCGACGGCGAAAGTGGCCGCGTGGCCATCGTTGGAGCTTGGACGAATGTGGCCGCGTGGCCATCATTCCTGGCTGACTTAATTATTAAGCTAGGGTTTTGCATGGTTTAAGGAAACCATATTTTGACCATATTTAGGGTGTTCTAGAATAATGACACATATTTTGGGAATTCGGGACAAGTCTTCGCAAGGTTTCTAATTCCTATAAGGTCCTTGTATATTTGGGAAAGCCCTAATAAACTCATTTTCAGATCGGGTACTAACAGTAGCCCCTCGGCGACGCTTCTTGCAAGGCAATGGAGGGTCGACGATAAAAATAGGAACCGCTCTGAAACATGAGTTTCAAAACAGGCGGAAAGGTAAGGGAACGGCTGAACCTTGGCAGGCGACCTACGTATCCGCGGGGGAATCAAGCCAAACGTAGTTCAAATCTGATGGGAAATTGGGAATGACTGTCCTCTGATGGGGAGCAACGTCTTCTGCTGGGGAAGATGCACCTGCTGGGGATGATAGATGACCACGTTGGTCGGGTGGCTGAACCTTTTCAGGCTTCCTACGTATCCTCGGAGGAATCAAGCCGGTCGTAGTTCGAAGGGTATAGGAAATGACCAAGGCTGTCGGGTGGCTGAACCTTTTCAGGCTTCCTACGTATCCTCAGAGGAATCAAGCCGATCGTAGTTTGAAGCGATTAGGGAAAAACGAGCCATCGGACTTCTGCTAGGGATAATAAACCTACGGGCAATATCCTGTATGAAGAACGAACATTCGTTAGGAAATGAAGTCATTTGAAGCAAGAGGGATAATGGGACAATAAAGACTACGTTGTCTAAATAATTCCGAGGTGGAGTAATAAACGCTGCGGTAAACGCAAACAGAAACGCCCGGGTTTCTTCCGATCACGCTAAAATAATGGATGCTGGATCTTTCGCAAACAGAAACGCCGAGGCTTCTGCCAATCACGATCGATCTAGGATGCGTATGTCATAGAGGCGCCAAAGTCTCTACAACCATACGAATCCTAAGCAAATATTAGGAAATGCTAAAATAATAGATGATAGATCTCTCGCAAACAGAAACGCCGAGGCTTCTGCCAATCTCGATCGATCTAGGATGCGTATGTCATAGAGGCGCCGAAGTCTCTACAACCATACGAATCCTAAGCAAATATTAGGAAATGCTAAAATAATTGATGCTGGATCTCTCGCAAACAGAAACGCCGAGGCTTCTGCCAATCTCGATCGATCAAGGATGCGTATATCATAGAGGCGCCGAAGTCTCTACAACCATACGAATCATAAGCAAATATTAGGAAATGCTAAAATAATTGATGCTGGATCTCTCGCAAACAGAAACGCCGAGGCTTCTGCCAATCTCGATCGATCTAGGATGCGTATGTCATAGAGGCGCCGAAGTCTCTACAGCCATACGAATCTTAAGCAAATATTAGGAAGTGCTAAAATAATAGATGCTTGATCTCTCGCAAATAGAAACGCCGAGGCTTCTGCCAATCGCGATCGATCTAGGATGCCTATGTGATAGAGGCGCCGAAGTCTCTACAACCATACGAATCCTAAGCAAATAATAGATGCTGGATCTCTCGCAAACAGAAACCTCGAGGCTTCTGCCAATCGCGATCGATCTAGGATGCGTATGTCATAGAGGTGCCGAAGTCTCTACAATCATACGAATCCTAAGCAAATATTAGGAAATGCTAAAATAATAGATGCTGGATCTCTCGCAAACAGAAACACTGAGGCTTCTGCCAATCGCGATCGATCTAGGATGCGTATGTCATAGAGGCGCCGAAGTCTCTACAACCATACGAATCCTAAGCAAATATTAGGAAATGCTAAAATAATAGATGCTGGATCTCTCGTAAACAGAAACGCCGAGGCTTCTGCCAATCACGATCGATCTAGGATGCGTATGTCATAGAGGCGCCGAAGTCTCTACAACCATACGAATCCTAAGCAAATATTAGGAAATGCTAAAATAATAGATGCTGGATATCTCGCAAACAGAAACGCCGAGGCTTCTGCCAATCGCGATCGATCTAGGATGCGTATGTCATAGAGGCGCCGAAGTCTCTACAACCATACGAATCCTAAGCAAATATTAGGAAATGCTAAAATAATAGATGCTGGATCTCTCGCAAACAGAAACGCCGAGGCTTCTGCCAATCGCGATCGATCTAGGATGCGTATGTTATAGAGGTGCCGAAGTCGCTACAACCATACGAATACTAAGCAAATATTAGGAAATGCTACAATAATAGATGCTGGATCTCTCGCAAACAGAAACGCCGAGGCTTTTGCCAATCGCGATCGATCTAGGATGCGTATGTCATAGAGGCGCCGAAGTCTCTACAACCATACGAATCCTAAGCAAATATTAGGAAATGCTAAAATAATTGATGCTGGATCTCTCGCAAACAGAAACGCCGAGGCTTCTGCCAATCGCGATCGATCTAGGATGCGTATGTCATAGAGGCGCCGAAGTCTCTACAACCATACGAATCCTAAGCAAATATTCGGTTGCCTCCTTGCTTAAGGATTCTGCTATTCCTCCTCCTCCTTTGAATATTATTCCGATGTCCATGCATAAAGGGGAACCAGCGATTAAGATGAGTAAGGACATGATTAATTCGCTGGCCCAGCCTTTTCGATTTACGCTTGTGGGAAAATTTTCTCATGGGAGGCCTAGCATGGAGTCTACACGACAGTATTTTTTGAAATTTGGATTGAAAGCAGATTTTATTTTGGGTCACATTGATTCAAAACATGTTCTCATTCGGTTAATGCATGAGGGAGACTTCAACAGATTATGGGCTAAAGAATTATGGCATCTTGGCCGGTTCCCAATGAGAGTTTTTCGTTGGACACCTTCATGGCACCCGGAGAAGGAGTCTCCTTTATTTCCTGTATAGGTAAGTCTCCCTGGCCTTCCAATTCATATGTTCAACAAAGTTTGTATTTTTTCAATCGCCAAGATATTTGGAGAACCCTTACAAATTGATCAGGCCACGGCAAATTTGTCTCGCCCAAGTGAAGCTAGGGTTTTAGTTCAAGTTGATTTGCTAAAGAAGCTGCCTTCTAGGGTCTTTATTGATTGTGGAGATGAATTCTCAAGTTTCTATCAGCCTTTGGAGTTTCAAAATTTGCCCCATTATTGCAAACATTGTTATAAGCTTGGTCATGATATGAGTTCATGTTTTTTCCTTCATCCCCGTAAAGGTGAAACCAACGAAAAGGAGGTTCCCAAGGCAGATTTGAGCAAGGCTAATTCTGGAGTAGGTGTGGAGGATGCTCCGGTTCCAAACCCTAATACTGGTGTAGGAGATAAAGGTACTAATAAGGAAAGAAGTATGGGTCAGAAGGATAAGCAAAAACAAGTTTATGTGGAAAAAAGTAAATCAGCTAATGATGCTCGTGGCAAAAGATACTCAGAATTCTAAAAGTGTTCAATTTGATGTCAATCCTAAGTCAGACGGTGGAAGTAAAGGTAATGGCCAGAACTCAACGATATTTCCTCAAGGTAACCCCCTAACTCATATTCATGCTAAGACTGTTGTTGGTGCTCCTATGGCTCCTAAGCCCTTATCTCCCACTAGACAAAGCTCCCTCTTTTCTAATCTTGTTACAAGTGGTTTCAGCTTCCTTCCAAAACGGGGGGGGGGGGGGTTCCTTTTGTGTCTCCTACGTCCTTAAAGGCTATGAATAAGGTGGATAAGGCTGCTCCTGTGGTGGTTTCTCAAGGAAAAAAAGGTATTGTGGTTGATGGGATCATTGAGCTTGAAGAGGAACGAATGGATGAGGAAATCATTATGGAAACTCAGGATGGTATAAACGCTACTCTCATGAATGATGTGGATGGTTCAAAGCCTATTATTGTTAATGTTGATGATGGTAATGTTGATTCTGACTCTGAACTTTTGGTTGCGGATTCAGTTATTTATCCACGTTCTAGTGATGCTATTATAGACCAATTGCAGCTTTCTCCTCGTGGTCCTCGCATGACAACAGATTTTGACATTCATGAGCTCTCTTCTCATGCTTGTAATGGTGACTTTACAAATCCAGCTCCTAATATTAGGAGCGGAGATCCTTCTTTGGCTTAAAAGCCCTTCTCTTTTCTCTCTCCTCGTTATTGTTTTAATGGTAGGAGTTTTAAGCTGGAATATTCGTGGTGTTGGAAATTCAGCATCTATTAGAAGGGTGAAGAGACTTCTAAGGATGCATGATATCTCGATTGGTGGTATTTATGAGCCTAAGTTGGATACTTCTGTCCTTCCTTCTTATGTTCGTAAATTCAGATGTATTGGTGGTATTTCGAATGATAAAGGTAATATTTGGGTTATATGGAGACACGGTATTACTTGTGCTTTGGTTTTTCAAGATGATCAGGTAGTTACGGTTCGTGTTAGTCATGCTCTTTGGCCTCATTCTGTTCTTTTATCTTTTGTTCATGCTAGCTGCAATAAATACATTCGACGGGCCTTATGGGATTATATCATTGATATGAGTGATACGGCAGATGAATGGATGATTGTTGGGGATTTTAATGCAATTATAGATCAATCCGAGAAACTTGGGGGCAAACCTGTTGTTGATCGTACAACATCTGAATTTGTTGATATGATTCAAGTTTCTAACCTCATTGATGGGGGTTATAGAGGGCATGTGTATACCTGGTGGAATAAGCGGACTGAGAGAGCTACAATTCTTCAACGTCTTGATAGGGCAATGTATAATGCAAGGTGGTTTCAAAGATTTGCTCAAACATCTATTGAGCATTTGAATAGAACACTTGTTCAGATCATGCTCCATTAGTTATTAATATTCGCTTGGTTGATGAAGTTAGGAAGGGTGTATTCAGATTCTTGAACATTTGGACTAGAAATAATACTTTCTTGTCTACGGTTCAATCTTCTTGGGCTGGCCGGTTGTTTGGGAGACCTATGGTGAAATTTGCTAAGAAACTTACTAGACTTAAACATGCCTTACAAGTCTGGAATAGAAACACTTTTGGGAGGGTTGATCAACTTGTCAAGAATGCGGAAGATGAGGTTTGTGGGAAAGAGTTGGCTTTTGAGCAAGACCCTAGTGAAGAGTATAGGGCTGCTCTCCACCTTGCTCAAGCTAACCTTTCCTATCGTTTAAAGATTGAAGAAGAATTTTGGATGCAGAAAGCAAATTTGGCGTGGATAAGAGATGGGGATCATAATACCAGATTTTTTCATGCTTATGTTAAAAAAAGAAGGCAACAACTTTTCATTCATAGGATCCGGGGTACGAATGGGCAATGGATTGATGACCAAAATCTGATCCAAGAAGAAGCGGTGCAGTTTTATTCAGATCAGCTTAATGGAGCTAATGATAATCCCCCAAATGGTTTATTGAATCTAATTCCTAGATTGATTACCAATGATGAAAATCGGATATTAATTGCTAGTCCTTCTTTGGAAGAGCTTCATGATGTGGTGTTCAGCATGAGTGCCTCGAGTGCAGCGGGTCCCGATGGTTTCACGGGTGAATTTTATCATAAATGTTGGGATATTATCAAGGCTGATCTTCATAGAGCGGTGGTGGAATTCTTTTGTGGTTTTCATCTTCCTCGCAGTTGGACCAGCACTCTTATTATAACTATTCCAAAGGTGGCTGCTCCTACCTCTTTTTCTGAACTTAGGCCTATTAGTTTGTGTAATTTCTCGAACAAAGTTATTACAAAACTTCTTTGCCTTCGTCTTCAGAATGTTCTCCCCCGTATTATTTCTCCTCAACAAAGTGGTTTTGTTAAGGGGCGTTTGATTCATGAAAATGTGTTGCTTGCTCAAGAGATGTTTCACTCTCTTAAACGCAAGGTTTTTGGTTCTAATGTAGCTTTAAAGCTTGATATGGCGAAAGCGTATGATCGGATTTCTTGGTTTGCCTTGATTAAAGTTATGAGGAGTTTTGGTTTTTCTGAAGAGTGGCTTGATATGATCTTTCGGTGTATCAACTCCTGTTGGTTTTCGGTTCTCATAAATGGTAATGCTAGTGGTTATTTTTCATCTTCTAGAGGGTTGCGTCAAGGCGATCCCATTTCCCCCAGCCTCTTTATCGTAGCTGCTGAAGTGTTAAGTCGTGGGTTGAATAATCTACACCTCCTTCATCCTCAAGTCAACTATCACACGGGTAACCTTAATGTTCCTGTTATCTCTCATTTGTCCTACGCTGATGATATTATTATATTTTGTAATGGTAGCATTCCGTCTCTTGAAATGCACATGAATTTTCTTGAAGAATATCAACAATTCTCGGGTCATATGGTCAGTGTGTCTAAATCTTGCTTTATTACTGGGAGGGATAATGCGGATCGAGATAATGCTATTGCCAATGTTACGGGATTTCAGAAAAAGCATTTACCTATTATATATCTCGGCTGCCCTCTCTATATTGGGCGGAAAGTACAAGCCTTATTTGATCCAGTTATGCAAAAAATTGGAGTTCGTCTTGACTCTTGGCAAGGGAAAATTCTTTCAGCTGGTGCTAAATTGATTTTATCAAAGCTTGTCTGCAGGCAATTCCCATTTATTATATATCCTTGCTGGACCCTCCTAAGGGTGTAATCAATGCCATGAATCGTCTGATTTCTAATTTCTTTTGGAGCAGCCCGGATGGAGGAAAAAAGTGTCACTGGGTTTCTAGAAAGGAGTTTTTTTGGCCGGTTGAAGAAGGAGGGTTAGGGCTGCGCAAGTTTGATGAAATGGCTATGGCTTTTTCCATGAAGCTTTGGTGGCGCTTTCATACTTCAGATTCTCTTTGGGCTCAGTTCCTTGGTGCCAAATATTGTCGTGATACTCATCCCATGGATGCTATGACCCGCCAAAGTTGCTCTCACATTTGGAGAAGGATGGTTAGTGTTAAAGATTTGGTGGAAGAGAGGCTTAGATGGGGTGTGGGTAATGGTCAGATTTCCATTCAAGAAAAATGGCTTTCTCATGATATTACTCTTTTAGATAATCGTCATGATCAGGTTTTCTCTCTATATGAAAATGGCGTGCTTCGTGAAGAGTATGTTCTTGACACTTTTGGTCAACAAGCTTTGATGGCGCTACAAGCCAATAATATTCAGATTGAGGCGGGAAACGATCAAGCATTTTGGATTCCTTCAACTTCTGGTAATTTTTCCATTTCTTCTGCTTGGATGGAATGTCGAGTTTCAAGACAACGGGATAATGCTTTTGCTTGGTGTTGGCATAAACACATTCCTCTCAAAGTCTCGGTCTTTCTTTGGAAAGCCCTTATAGCTGCCCTCCCAACGGATGAAAATGTTTCTCGAAAAGGTATTCCTATTGTTTCTAAATGCATTTGTTGTGTGAATTCTTCCTCTGAATCAATACATCACCTCTTCATTAATGGTGATATTGCTAAGAGTGTATGGACGTTTTTTGGAGTTATGCTTGGTTTACCGATTTTGGGCTCTTCTATTGCTACTAGAATTGTTGCTTGGCATTCCCCCTCTAGTACAAGTATTGTTTCTTGGTTGGGTAATATTCTGCCCGGATTTATCTGTTGGGAAATTTGGAAGCATCGGAATAAGTGCAGGTTTGATGGATTAGTTCCAAACTCGAACAAAGTAATCCATAATATTCGGCATCAGATTATTGGTATTCTTAGTGCTCATAAACTCTATTTTCCTGTTGTATCTAGGGATGAGTATGTATTTCAATTTTTTGAAGTGGTCCCGGCTATTCCTAAGTTGTCTCGGGTTAAGCTTGTCTCTTGGAATCCTCCGATTTCTGGTCAAATCAAGCTTAATTCTGATGGAGTTTCTAGAGGAAATCCTGGTATTGCTTCAGGAGGTGGTGTCCTTCGTTCTCATGATGGCTCTTTTATCTCTGCGTATTCTCGGTTTTATGGTCAAGCCACAAACATGGTTGCAGAGGCAAGGGCTGCTCTAGACGGTCTCATTCATGCGCATTCGATGGGTTTTCACACCATTTGGTTAGAGATTGATTCAGAAGTTCTTGCTAACATTCTCAATCGGAAATATCAGATTCCATGGGAGATTTGGTATATAATTCAAGCCATTTTCAGAATTATGGGAGAGATTCAGATCCGGGTCACTCATATTTTTCGAGAAGGAAACAAAGTTGCAGATTTTCTTGCTAATTATGGCGCGGATGGTAGTGCAGATTGTGATTTTCACTCTTTAGTTGCTTGCCCTCGTTTGTGCCAAAGCTTGTTATACTTTGATAGAATCTCTTATCCTAATATTAGACTTTAGTTTTTTATGTCTAGTCACTTGTATTTTCATAGGTGCTAGCCCCTTTCTTTTTTTGTAGAGGATCTTATAGATTGTGTAAGACCTCCCCCCTAGTTTTTTTTTTTTTTTTTTTTTTCCTTTTCCGGTGGTTGAGGTTGTCATGTCCCCCACCTTGCTTGTATATTTTTTTCTTTCTTAATAAAATCTAGGGAGTACCGTCTCCTTTCGAAAAAAAAAAAAATAAATAAAAAAAAATAATAACGAACATCAGTCAAAATAGCGCTAAGGGAACCTAAAATGAATCAAAGGGGAATGTACTAGGGGTAAAACTGAAATTTTGCATGTGGAGGCAAAGATGATGGATTGTTATGAAGTCGCAAACGGGATGAACTCTCGGGGAGTCACAAAGGTGATAGACTCTCGGGGAGTCACAAGGGTGACGGACTCTCGGGGAGTCACAAAGGACTCTTTGGTGAGTCACAAGGGCAAAGGACCTTTAGGGAGACGCGAAGGATATGGACTCTCGGGGAGTTGCTAATATGGGAAATATGATCTGGGTTCCGCTTATCCTAATTTAGGAGGGAATGTTTAATCCTAGGCTTGATGATAGAGTTTAAAGAGGATAATTTCTACCTAGGCTTGAGGCTAGGGTTTTAGAAAGAGTACGACTACCTAGGCTTGAGGCTAGGGTTTAGAGCGAATGCGACTACCTAGGCTCGAGGCTAGGGTTTAGAGCGAATGCGACTACCTAGGCTCGAGGCTAGGGTTTAGAAAGAGTGCGACTACCTAAGCTTGAGGCTAGGGTTTGGAGCGAATGCGACTACCTAGGCTCGAGGCTAGGGTTTAGAGAGAATGCGACTACCTAGGCTCGAGGCTAGGGTTGATTGAGTTTTGGATAGGGCATTATATATTAGGTTTTGGACTAGGGTTCAATAAAACGGAGAATTGAGATTGTAAATTTCCTAGGTTTTGAGACTATGGTTTCGGGAATTTGGAAATGATGTTGCATACGGGGCTTTGGAAATTCCCTAGAATTTGGGCTAGGGTTAAAGGGGATGTTGTGGTTTCCTAGGCTTAAGGCTAGGGTTTAGAGAGGATATGTGACTACCTAGGATCAAGGCTAGGGTTTAGGAAGGGTGTAGCTACCTAGGATCAAGGCTAGGGTTTAAGAAGGATGTAACTTCCTAGGCTTTAGGCTAGGGTTTGAAAGGATGTAATTACCTAGGCTTGAGGCTAGGGTTCAGAGAGAATGATATGACTACCTAGGATTGAGGCTAGGGTTTAGAGAGGATACATGACTACCTAGGATCAAGGCTAGGGTTTAGGAAGGGTGTAAATACCTAGGCTCTAAGCTAGGGTTTGGAAGGGATGTAACTACCTAGGCTCGGGGCTAGGGTTTAGGAAGGATGTAATTACCTAGGCTTGAGGCTAGGGTTCAGAGAGAATGATATGACTACCTAGGCTTGAGGCTAGGGTTTAGAGAATGTGTTTACCTAGGTTTAAGGCTAGGGTTTAGCTAGGGTAAGACTCAGGCATGTGTTAAGGAGACCGGGGCCTAATGGAATGGTAGGCGTGAGATCTAGGAGATCGAAGGCTAGGCAGGGTAGCATTGGGACATAAGGCTTTCAAGCGGGTAAGTCTTTTGTCCTAGAGAAACCGCGTTATGGATTAGGACCAAGCAGGCTTGAGGTCGGCCAAAGAGCAATGGATTGGGATTGGATGATCCTAGTACCTAATACGCATGTCGGGTTTGGGCTCTAAGGTGTGCTAGGTGTGAGCCATAGGTGCGGGAAATGGTTTTGGATATATGACCATGTTGGCGCTTTAGGTAAAGGGATTGAGTGTCCAAGACTTTGCTTGAGTACAATAGGTACCTAAGTTGGATTGGGTATGCTTTGGTCTCGCGTGACCAAGCTCGTTCGGCGATTGCGAAGGTGGGTTTGGTATGGGACCAAAGGTGTTAAGCGCACGATTTTTGACTGGACGGGTGTTGATATCTTTATGGCATATCACGGTACGCGGGAGGTCCTATGCGTTCGAGCACGTTTGAGGTTTGGACTCGTGGGGAAGAAAGGTTTGAGATCCATGGAGTTCAAGGGTGGACCTTGTAGGTGGTGAGGTTTGGACTCGGCTCGGATTAAGTAGGTTAGAGACCTAAGTGGTTGAAGGTCAGACTAGGAAGTCTTTTGAAGCTAAGGAGTGACACTAGGTTTAAGAGTGGCAGGGCCATGGTTTGGGTATGACAGTATGCGTAGATGGCATTGTTTTGGTTGGACCAAGTAGGCTTAGGAACTAAAGAGTTCTAAGGGTCGACATCTAAGGTTATAGACCTAGAGGGTAGACATTTTTGTGATCTAAAGGGTTTAGGAGTTGAGACCTAAAGTGTGGATCGGATATGCTAGAGACCTACAAGGTAGGCGCTTGGTAGACTCGAATGGACTTGGGATCTAAGGGATCGTTCAATAGGTTAGACTGGGTAGAACTAAGAGGTTGGACCTAAGAGGATAAGGGAGACATAGTCTGGACAAGGTAAGGATGAATATATATTGGTAGGTTTGGGATCTAAGAGATCAGGTAGACTCGAGACCAGTAGGTTCGGGACCTAATGGGTCATTCTAAGGATTTGGATTCGGTAGACTGGCTTAAGGCTTGAGGTTTTGGGTAAGACTGGTTTGAGGCTTTAGGAGTCCCGCTACTAACTTATGGAGGGTCGAGCTAAGGGGTTATGATGTAACCTATGTAAGACTGACCGGGTAGGTGCGGGACCTAAGGTTTTGAATCAAGTCAGATTGGGACGTAAGGGTATCCTACTGTGTAGGAAATAGGGTGAAGGACCGAGTCGGTTCAAGAATCATAAAGATGGGTCTCAGAGTGGACCGAGGAGGTTTATACAAATTTTGTGGAGACCGAGAGTGCGGGTTTATAAACAAAGTGTCGTGGAAGAGAAAACTTTTGAAAGTGTTATGACTTTATAAAGATGTTTTATAATTAATTACGATTCTAACCAATTCAAAGAGTTCGTCATGTGCCGAGCTCGGCGATGAGGGATGCCCTTCCTTGTTGAAGCTCCGGTGTTCTCCGAGAAAGCGCATAGTCGACCCATTTTGTTGGGGACGCTCTAGTTTGATGAGCGGGTATCCTCCCTCCTTTGAGAAATCCTACGTCGAGCTTGATGATGAGGAGTCCTCTTCTTCTAAGTATGTGCTCGATGAAGCCCCGGCATTCTTTGAGAAACCTTATGGTCGGTCCTTTATTGTTAGGGAAGCCCCAGTTGCGTAGAGCGGGGTATCCTACCTCTTTTAAGACGCACCCTTTTTCTGCCTAGACCGCCCTTGCGGGTTTTCAATCTAGCGGGCATCTCTTTTGCGTCAATTTTTTTTTTTTTTTTTTTTTTTTTAAGAAATCATTCAGTCGACTCCAAAAAAGAAAAAGAATTGTATGAAAACTTGCAGGGGCATTTTGGGGAGAGTAAGAGAGAGAGAGAGATAGTACTCACATTTTGACTCTTTGGGCAACTGAGTGTATATATGTACAAAAGGGAGGAAGCCCCTGCTTGACAGAAAGTAAGTGTTTAGCTCTTTCCTAGATTGTAGAACGGAAGACTTGTCGAGACATTTGAAAATTGTTTTATTCAAGATTCTTATTTGATTGCTCGAGAACGGACCTCGTTGATTAGTTATGCATCTTATGATTATGTTTTAGACAAGTAGTCTCGAAATAATAAATGTTTTGATCAATTGTGAGTGAAGAAGTCGGGAGTAGAAATATGGGGCAAGAGAGAAAAGAAAGAAAATTGGCTACGAGGCGGGTTGTGTATATTTTGGACCGGACCCTAAGGTTGCCTACGTTCTCCTCAAGGTGAGGAGCTCAGGTCCGCGTAGTTCGGGGATGACCCGCTTGACGATGGTGTCGGGTTTCAGTGGGTATGTGTGGGAGGAAAGAAAAGAAAGAAATTTGGCCCAAGGTAGGTTATGTTTGGCTTTGAGTGGTTGCCCGGTTGACGATGAAGTTGGGTTTCGAGTTTAGGGGTGTGAGGTTCATTTGAGGTGAGTTGTTCTTTGTAGCTCATTGCGGTGGATTGCTCCATCGTAGTTGTCATGGGTTGCTGCCGTTTATCTACTTTGTAGGAAAGAAAGGAAAATAGAACATTTGAGGTGAAAAGAAAATGAGACTTTTACTTTTCCATGGTGATAGCCCCTTCTATTTTTCTTTTTTTCTTTTTTATTTTATCTCTTTGTGCACACCCTTTTTTTGCCTAGGCCGCCCTTTCGGGTTTTCAACCTAGCGGGCTTCTTTTTGTGCAATGCTCTAACTTTTTCCTAGGTCGCCCTTTTGGGTTTCAACCTAGCGAGCCATAATTTTTTTTTTATATTTGTACATGAAACATTGGGCAAGACAAGCCCCTAGTTTGCTTTCGCCTCTCTCGATTTCGAGGTAGCTTCCTTATAGTTCAAGCGGCCTTTTGCTGGCGGCGGGCATCCTAGCCCCTTGATTTTCACCGGTAGAGCTCCATTGGATTATCACGTGCACCAATTAATGGCATGAATGACTTCGTGCACTTGTCTTACATTTGCGATGGAATACGGACAGCCCCAGTGTAACGGCATGTAGTACTCATGAAGGGAACAAACCAACCCTTTAAATTGTGGCAGCATGGATGTCTATTTGATGATGAACAACCGCAGTCCATTTCTTTGTCACGACCTTATAAAATGGGGTCTAATGGTGGGATGAGAGGCGTATGAGGATAGTGTATTGGAGAAGGTGTATATAGAGAGTGTACATGAAGTGTGTACAAGGGGTGAGTGTATAGAGAGAGTGTATGGGGGTAGAATGTAGAAAGAAGAGAAAGTGATTCGTTCATCCCAATTGATCGAAGCATTTGTTATTTTGAGATTAATCGTTTACTTAGTTATGTGAATGTTTTGTGGGTCCATTTACCTTTTAATGAGTCGTCATTAATGAGTAAGATTTAGATTAATTCATCATATAAAGATATAGCAATCAAGCGAAAATGGTGAATAAGACAATTTTCATGAAATTGATATATGCAAGCTTATGTCTCAAGTCTAGAGAGAAAAGAAAAGAAATAAAGACCCTTTTATTGGAACTAAAAGATTTAAACTGACTAGTCTGGGGTGGACTTTTACTTAAAGAAACAAAAATCGTCCAAGGTGGACTTTTGACTAAGGACACTCTAGAACCTACGAAGACTGAATGACCCTTTTCTTTAATTTTATTTAAAGGAGGTAGCCCCAATTTCCTCTTTTGCCCATGTCCATGTTTTCCGTTGGCGGGTGATGGCTCCGCTGTCAATGAGGTTTTGAATCTTTCTCCTCAATTGGAGGCAATCTTCGGTGTCATGCCCAATGTACTGGTGGTATTGGCAGTGTTTGGAGGGATCCAAGCATTGCTTCACCCTACTTGGTTCATAGTTGAACAAAGGAGACAACTTGCCGGCTTGAACTAGACTTTTGAAGAGTTTGGCTAACGGCATACCTAAGTCGTCGAATTCGCGCTCGTCCTTCCTTTCACGAACTGTCTTTGAGGGTGATTTAGGTACCGGCACCCCTTGTTGATGAGTAGTCATAGGAGGTATCCCGACGGGGACAGTCTGTGGCGGCCCGTACATTTGAGGAGCGTACGGGTGTTGACATTGAGCAAGAGGGAGAACTCGACTGAGGTAATCATAAACGCCACGAATGTCAGACAAATGGCGCCTCTCGATATCTCTTAGGGTCTTATGCATCTCCTTCTGAAAGTATGTTGCTTGCTCGTTGAGAATGGCCTTAAAGTGGATTGCTTGTTCATCGAGGATGGCTTCGAAGTGGGATGCTTGCTTACTGAGAGCAGTACCGGTGTAGAGGATTGTCTTGGGATCTTGGGTAGCAGCTTCAGTTGCAACTTCGATGTTCCTTGGAGCCGACATGATGTAGAACTCTATGTCATGAAAGAATTAGATTCGTATTTAATGATAAGGCATCGTTATAAAAATCATTTTTTGGAAAAGAGTCGGTCTCCACATTTTTGAAATGCATTTTGGTAAAAAATTGAAAGTTTGACCGGGCCGAAGTTGCCTACGTTCCCCTTATCATGGGGGAGAGGTCCCACACAATAAGAGGCTCAGGTCGCCGTAGTTCGAATCAAGTTAGAATTTTAAAAAGAGGTGAGAGATGACCATAGGGGTCAAAAAGAGGGAGATGACTCGGTCTTTGGTCAAGCATGG
Organism: Campanula takesimana; assembly: GCA_026119855.1. Classification (NCBI taxonomy): domain Eukaryota; kingdom Viridiplantae; phylum Streptophyta; class Magnoliopsida; order Asterales; family Campanulaceae; genus Campanula; species Campanula takesimana. The sequence continues at coordinate 1,376,875 of JAOWBW010000194.1, read as the reverse complement.
GTGAGGAAGACCTATAGGAGTTGGTTTTGATTGAGTAGGGTATGGTTTGACCTAAGGTTTGACCTAAATTTGACCTAAGGTTTGAGACAAGAAGTAGTTAAAGCTAGGATGCGACGATAATGGTGGGTTGACCTAGATGGGTAAAGGATAGGTCGACCTAAATGAGAAGGGTTGGATTGACCTATATGGTGAATGAATCAAGATAGCGGGTTGTAGCGGTTTGCCTATGGGATGATCTAAGCGGGATGGACATGGTTTGACCTAAGCGGGTCTAAGGTTGACTTATTCGGGTTGGTGGACTAAGGAAGGTTAGAGATTGACCTAGATGGATCCAAGATAGGTAAGTCGACCTAAGCGGGTCACGGGGTGACCTTGACGGGTCAAAGGTGAAGGGGTAGTTTTAACCTAAGACGGACAAGTTGACCTAAATGGGTCAAGGATGGTGTGTGGACTTAAACGGGTTGACCTAGGTTGGTCTGGACGACGGTGGGTCAAATAATGACCTAGGTGGGTCAAGATGACAGTTTGACCTAAGCGGGTTAGGACCAAAGGTAATTGGGTTCACCTATGGAATCAAAGATTGACCTAAGAGGTCGAAAACAGATAAGGTTGACCTAGGAGTCCAAGTTTGACCTAAGAGGTCGAAGGTGATTGGGTTGACCTAGGAGGTCAAAGGTTGACCTAAGAGGTCAACGGGTGATAATGTTGACCGAGGGGTCCAAGGGTAGACCTAAGAGGTCAAAGGTGGATGAGGTTGACCTAAGAGGTCAAAGGCGGATGAGAATGACCTATGGGGTCAAAGGTTGACCTAAGAGGTCAAAGACGATAAAGTTTACCTAGGGGGTTAAATGTGATAAGGTTGTCCTAGGAGGTCAAGGGTTGACCTAAGAGGTCGGAGGCGGATAAAGTTGACCTAGGCGGTCAAGGGTTGACCTAAGAGGTCGAGGGGTGACCTAAGAGGTCGAGGGTGATAAGGTTGACCTAGGAGGTCAAGGGTTGACCTAAGAGGTCAAAGGCGGATAAAGTTGACCTAGGGGGTCACAGGTAGACCTAAGAGATCAAAGGTTGGTACGGTTGACCTAGGGGGTCAAAGGTTGACTTAAACGGATAAGATTGATCTAGGGGGTCAAAGGTTGGCCTAAGAGGTCAAAGGGTGGTAAGGTTGACCTAGGAGGTCAAAGGTTGACCTAGGGGGTCAAAGGTTGGCTTAAGAGGTCAAAGGTAGATAAGGTTGACCTTGGAGGTCAAAGGTTGGGAAGGTTGACCTAGGTGGTCAAAGGTTGACCTAGGAGGTCAAAGGTAGGTAAGGTTGACCTAGGGGGTCAAAGGTTGACTTAAACGGATAAGATTGACCTAGGGGGTCAAAGGTTGACTTAAACGGATAAGATTGACCTAGGGGGTCAAAGGTTGGCCTAAGAGGTCAAAGGGTGGTAAGGTTGACCTAGGAGGTCAAAGGTTGACCTAGGGGGTCAAAGGTTGGCCTAAGAGGTCAAAGGGTGGTAAGGTTGACCTAGGAGGTCAAAGGTTGACCTAGGGGGTCAAAGGTTGGCTTAAGAGGTCAAAGGTAGATAAGGTTGACCTTGGGGGTCAAAGGTTGGGAAGGTTGACCTAGGTGGTCGAAGGTTGACCTAGGAGGTCAAAGGTAGGTAAGGTTGACCCAGGGGGTCAAAGGTTGACCTAGGAGGTCAAAGGTAGATAAGATTGTCCTAAGAGGCCAAAGGATGGTGGGATTTTGACCAAAGCGGGTCGAGATGAAGGGTAGGCCCAAATGGATCGCAATAATGGGTAGGTAACCTAGATAGGCCAAGATGAGGAATTTTGATAGATGGCCCAAGGGGTGAGCGATGGACCTTAGAGGTCGTCTATATGTAATGCACATTGTATTTTGCGAAAAGTTTTGCATTTATTTACATCCTAAATGGTTGGTCTAAGGAGTGTCCTAATCTCTATGTGTGGGTTGACACGGGTAAGGTAAAAGGTTCCCACCGCTCACGGAACATACACGGTGAGTGGAGTAGACGAGTGACTCGAAAAGAGGGCGGCATTAGCGCACAAATTCCTGCACATCGAATACTCCGGGTAATGGGGACCTGTGCAGTGCTGACACGGACTAGTGGTAGTGTGAGGAAAGAAACTAATTCTTTTTAGGGAGAAAAGAGAGAAGCTTTGAACGTTTGAATGATGCGATGCAATGCATGAGAGAGAGAGAGAGAGAGAGAGAGAGAATAATGTACAAGGGAGCATAGCATAGTTTTGTTTGACCCTAATACTAAAGCGAAGATAACAAGGGTACATGGTACAAGGTACAAGGTACAAGTATTAACATGGCGGAGTTCGCGGGTGCATGTGTAAACATGGCAAGTGCGTGCATGTGTAAACATGGCAGGTGTGTGCATGTGTAAACATGGCAGGTGTGTGCATGTGTAAACATGGCAGGTGTGTGTATGTGTAAACATGGCAAAGTTTGAGGTGCATGTGTAAACATGGCAAAGTGTGAGGTGTATGTGTAAATATGGCAAGTGTGCATGTGTAAACATGGCAGGTGTGTGCATGTGTAAACATGGCAGGTATGTGCATGTGTAAACATGGCAGGTGTGTGCATGTGTAAACATGTCAAGTGTGTGCATGTGTAAACATGGCAAGCATCATGATGTGACGAAAGTTAGACCCACTAAGTTTGAAAAAGTTTCAAAGCAGTCCCCAGCAGAGTCGCCACTGTGAATACGTGTGTTTGAAATTGGGAATATTCATAGCAACATTAAAATTATGAGAGTCGCCACGCCGTTTTAATTATAGCCAAAACATTGAGAAAAGCATGTTAATGGGTTCGGGGGTCAAATTACAACAAGAGAAGAATATTGAACGTTATCACTCCTATTGCCCGAATTGATCGGTCTTTCTATCATGATGCGGTGTATGTAGTGTGTTAGTGATTGAGACCGGATCCGAAGATTGCCTACGTTCCTCTCAATGTGAGAAGCTCAGGTCAGCGTAGTTCGAGAGGAATTTAGAATGGGCAGAAGAATCGGGATCATGCATAATGATGGGGGAAATTACCTAAAGATTAGGGTTTAGAAGTAGTTCCTAGATCATGTTCAGGTTGATGAACCCTAGATCATCATCGGCTATGAAATAACATGTAAACATGAAGATCACAACCCTAAATATAGCATAAATAAGGTTTTAATCAAGAATATGATAAATATGCGAAGAACATATTACGAACATATGAATGTCATGAAGAAAATATGAATAAAGATGTTAGGAACATGAATATTATGAAGAACACATGAATAAACATATTAAGAATATGAATATTATGGATCTAAACTAATAATATGACAAGAACATGAAGAAAAAGTTAGAAAACTTACCTTTGTTGGCAAGAAATAACCTTGGATCTTCTTGGGATTCTTGAGAGTGTTTTTGGAGGCTTGAATGACTTGATTTGGGAGCAAAATCGTCACTTGTGAGCTCTAAATTCGGATCCCCTTAAACCAATAGGCTGAGATTGGTTTATATAGTAAACTGAGGGGAAGATCTGACGGTCCAGATCATCCGGAGCGGATGTGGCCGCGTGGCCAAGATGGAGGGCGATGGCGAAAGTGGCCGTGTGGCCATCGTTGGAGCTTGGACGAATGTGGCCGCGTGGCCATCATTCCTGGCTGACTTAATTATTAAGCTAGGGTTTTGCATGGTTTAAGGAAACCATATTTTGACCATATTTAGGGTGTTCTAGAATAATGAGACATATTTTGGGAATCCGGGACAAGTCTTCGCAAGGTTTCTAATTCTTATAAAGTCCTTGTATATTTGGGAAAGCCCTAATAAACTAATTTTCAGATCGGGTACTAACAGAAGTGCTACCAATTGAATTAGAACTACCATCACTAAGGGTTCTCCTAGAAAACCAAGTGAGCGAAGTCGCATGGTTAGACAGCCGTTATGAACAACTAGCCCTGCTAGATGAACGACGACTTCGAGCCGCCGAGCATATCCAAGCGTATCAAAGGAGAATGGCCCGAGCATTCAATAAGAAAGTCAAGTCCAGAAACATCAAAGATGGAGACCTTGTCCTACGTGAACATCGTCCTGGACCGTTCAATCATATGGGAAAATGGGGACCAAGATGGATAGGCCCCTACATAGTCAAGAAGATATTCTCCGGAGGAGCGGTACAACTCGCAGACCTAGATGGAGATCAACTGCCGAAGCCCGTCAACATGGACAAGCTAAAGAAGTACTACTCATAAGTCTGTCCCCTATTCCAAAGAAAAGAGGAAAGCTCGCTAGGTTGAAAACCCGCAAGGGCGGCCTAGGCAAAAATTAGAGCAGAAAGCACTAGAAAAGAAGCCCGCTAGATTGAAAACCTGAAAGGGCGGTCTAGGCAAAAATCAGGGTATGCATTAAAATATATATATAATAATAATAGGGGACAGTCTCATGCGAGACACCTATGTCTCATGCGAGATATGTCTGTCAGCAAATATATTTTTCTCTTTCTTAAACAAGAACTACGATGACATGAGCTCCTTATTTAATTGATGTAAAAGGAGAACGTAGGCAGCCTTTTGGTCCGGTCTATTCAATAAATAAAATCAAAGTCTTGTCTTCTTATTAATTGAATGTTTTTCAAGAAAACAATAAGAAAATTTCTAACATGAATACCAACTTGCAAAAGAAAATAAATAAAATACTAAAAGTCTAAACATTGGTCTATCTATTGGCAATCTCTCGATACTCCTAAGGATCTATTTCTTCCTTAACTTAGTAGGGGCTTGACCACGATCCGCCTTGTCATCCTTCTTCCTCTTGAACCAAGGTATCTCGAAACCGGGAGGAACATCAAGACGACTGAACACCAAGGGAGTCAGTCTCGCAAACACATGAGGCCTATCTAGAGCTTGGAGTTTACCGGGAAGTCCGTTTGCTCTCTTCTTGTAAAAGTCACTCTCCAGAAAGTCTTGAGTGGCATCTGCTCTGACATTAGAAGGATCCTCCTTAGCTTCTTTCTTCCTCAAATTCAAACTAGGCTCAAATTGGTCCCCCAACAGAAAGCGACGGATCTCATCAATACCCTCGACATTGGGACGGAGTTCCGAGAGAAACCAATCTAAGTATTTGTCCGACAAATAGATACTTCCTCCACCATGACGAAGATTGGTCCAATGATCCATAGTGGTACCTTGCCCCCAAGCACGAGCCAAGCTCGTAAAGAACTCCGAGTCCATGAAAAAAACATCTCGAGGCCGTCCCCCTGACAAGAAAGTGTCCTGCTGTTGACCGAATTGTCGCATTACCCTCCGAGCAAAGTAGAACGAAGAATCCCTCAAGCCTGGAAGAACGACCCTATCGTACCCGAGGGTATTAGCTACAAACCTCCTCACCCTCCAAAAGGATGGGCACCAAGCGAATCATTGGTCTCCGCTTTAGCAAAAATATGAGCCCACTCCTCAATGCTGAGACCCTTCACTAACAGTCTCCGCCTATGGAAAGTATAAGGAGAATACTCGACCGGAGAGTCCAACAGTTTAAAATGTTCTCTGAGCCAAATAGTCAACAAGAATGGACTTCCCCGAGTCATAGAACCGGTTCGGTGTAACTCATCAAGACCATGAAGGATCTCCCCCAAGATAAGAGGGATTATGTTGAAGGCCCGTCCTCTAGCTTGCAGAACGATGTCCACGAGCTCCGTGTTCTCCATGCCATACTTGCTCATGAAATGCACGCTCCAAAATAAGCACAATGCCAAGAGGCAACACTGGGAATCCACACCGTGACCGCGAGTCACCCGACCTTTAAATCTCCTAGGCAAAGCGTGGAGATCAATATAGCGGTTATGAACATAACTCTGAGCCTCAGGAAGGCCAATGCTTAATAAGTCCCTAAGAGACTCTGCTGGTACCTTATCACAATTAGGAACCGCAATCACCCCAGTCAAAGGCATATCCAAGATAGCCACCATCTCCTCCACAGTAGGGACCATCTCATTAAGTGAAAAGTTGAAGAGGTGAGTTGATGGATCCCAGAAGCGTGCAACTCCCTTTAAGAGGTCCCATTCCGGCTTTAGGTTCTTCAAGGTGAAAAGAATCTTGAAACCGAACATCTCTACAAATCTCTCTTGGCGAGGTTTATTAAACGAGCGAAAGAACGTTGCTAAATCATTCTTGTAGCATTCCACTAACTCTAAGTCCAAGGAGAACTCATCAACGATTATTGATGAAGGGACGGACTTGATTGGGGCCATTGAGAGCAAAAGGTTGAGAATTCTACTCCAAAAGAAAGGTTCCCAGAACTGATTCAAGGCTGTATGGTATTCTAGGACGGACTAGAGATGTTTATATACAAGTTTGGACACCAAATCCTCGAGGAAAAAGGAGAAACAGCTGCAGATTGAAAGGATGGCTTGTACTAGACATCGATGTCTCATACGAGGCATCTCCCAAGTCAGAACAACAGAGACTCTTCTCAGATTTCAGGTTGCTCGACAAGTCAAAACATGTCTCAATCTCCCCTGAAATCCATCCAAAACAGTTCATTCACCACATACAAATGGCCCAACGCGAATCCACCTCATAAAATTATCCCTCGGTTGACCAACCGGATGTGAGTCAATACATTTACGCAGTCAGAAATAAAACTAAAAATTAACTAATGTATTGTGTGCTAGAGTTAGGAAATAATTGTTGCATAGGTACAAACCGAAGAAAAGAAAGATTGTCTTCGCCTACGCCAAGGCAATAAGTACATCATCAACAAAAAAAAGGGGGGGGGGGAGAATGGGGGAATCCTATCGAAGACGTGTCGCCAGTGCCGTACTGTCATCCGTCAGTCCGAGGCCTCTTCCCACAAGAAGCTAGCTCCGCTGTCTGCTGAGCCAACCGTCCGAGCAGCCCTGCTGTCTCTCTCATCATCCTCTTGGCATAGGCCATGAACTGGGCAATCCGTCCCACGACCTCTCTATAAACAGAGATATGAATTGGTAAAATGATGGAAATGACGGAAGGAGGGTCATAAAAATCATACCATGGTCGCGTCGGCAGGAGGTACAAGTTCCTCCGGCATATCATACTGCGCGGGAAGATCCTCGGTACTCTCTACTCCCTCAGCCACCCTGTAGGTAAAAGAAGCTGGTCCAAGCTGTGGATGAAAATGGACATGGACAACTCCCTGGGCCTGAGCCTGATCACCCTCTATAATCAGTCGGGGCATGAGACGAGCAAGGAAGTCCTGGTAATCAGCCTCCAAGGACATAAGGTCAAAGGCATCCAATAATGAGGTCCCCTCTCTCGTCCTCCGCAATGGCATAAGAATTAAGCATATGGGCCGATGGATCTAAAGGGACGATGATGTCGAGTCTGCCACCACCCTGATGGCTAGAGACTCTCTCTCCTAAATAGAAGCATCCACCGCCAAGGCCAATCATCAACAGCCTCATACCGGCAAACCCATAAACATAGTTAATGCCCAAACTCCGCTATGGGAAAAAGGCAACAGCGGACTCTGGGACGGCCTCCCACCTGTCAAAATATAGCCTCATGAGCTTCACCGTCATATCAGCCCCCTCGGCCTGCTCATCACGGGTATCCCTGTTATCCCGGAGCCACCTCAGAGTATCAGGGAACATAACAGTATTGTCTCGAAGATTGAATGTAAAGAGACCAAACATGGCGTATCCCCAAGCCTGCAAAATGGGAGAAACATAAAAGAGGTCAATACACAATAGCTCAAATGAGGAATGCTATCAAAATAAACTGGGGCTGAAATAAAAGAGGAATACAGAAGAAGATGAGTATTGCACCTCCCGAGAAGGGAATAGGAAAAGTGATTTGAAAATCACTTCCAGCGCCTGAAATGCCTCTGTTCTGCGTAAAAACAGAAAAGTCTCGTACGAGACATCATTCCCTCGTACGAGAGATCTCCAGAAAATTCCCAAAAAACCATGTTTTCTTGAGAAATTCCAGAAAAGCCCTGCTTTTAACAGAAAGGTCAGAAAAAGCCCTGCTTTAGACCAAGAGGTCGAATCTAAACCCGGTTCAAGATGGAACATTGAGTCATCAACAAATGGATATTTTCAGAATTGGAACAAGCAAAGTTGTTTCTCAGTACGAATTTATCCTCACCGCGCATCCAAGATCATGGGTGAGCAACAAGAATCTGCATCAGCAAACTCTGAATCCCACGACTGTCATCAAGGTGTAAGCTAATGGCACAGGATTTGCAATCAGTTATCACATGACTGTCATCAAGGTGTAAGCTAATGGCACAAGATTTACAACCGGGTATCCCACGAATGTTGTCAAGACGTAAGTTAATAACACAGGATCCCACCATTTAGAGTCCCATAATTGTCATCAAGACATAAGTTAATGGCATAGGATTCACTTTTCTGGCGGAAAGGCAGTCGCGTCAGAAGGAGAAGCAAGGTCCGAGTAATTGGCGTCTCCACATCCGGGTATCTCACGACTGTTGTCAAGACGTAAGTTGACAACACAGGATCCCACCATTTAGAGTCCCATAATTGTCATCAAGACGTAAGTTAATGGCATAGGATTCATATTTTCAATGGAAAGGCAGTCGCGTTGAAAGGAGAAGCGAGGTCTGAGTAATTGGCGTCTCTAAACCCAGAGTCCGATAATTGTTATCAAGACGTACGTTAATAACATAGGATTCACATTTTCCAACGTAAGGGACAAACTCGTTGGGAAGGAGAAGCAATGTCCAGGCAACTGGCGTCTCCAAAATCGAAGGCGGTTCGTCATCAACAACAGGGAATGTTCAGAATTGGAGTCAAAGAGATTGATTTCCTCAGTATGGATTGCAACTGGAGATGGTTCGTCATCGGCAAAAAGTAGTATATTCAGAATTGGGTCAAGGCTATTGATTCCTCAGTATGGGTACTCTCTAAACTCTAAGCTTTACTTATCGCAAGTTTTGCTTTCAAAAATGATTTTCAAATTACCTTAAACCTCAGTTTTTGCGTATTTTCGGAGTCGAACTACGTTTGGTCTGATTTCCTCCCAAGGAATACGTAGGCAGCTTTTTAGCACGACCATACCCCTAGTTCAAAATGGTGTCTTTTCTATCGACGACGGTACTTCATCCATAAGTATCGAAGCCGAGGGGCTCTGTAGATACCCCATTTTGGACATTCATTTATAATCACACTACTTCTGTGTCTAGCCTTTGATTTGGGTCAAAACTCGTTAAGTTGGACATGTTTCGTGAAGTTTCTGACTGACTCCGTTAGTTAGGGGCCAAACTGAACATTAAAACTATTACAGAGGGAAAATAAGTGATTCCAGCACTTAGATGCCTCGTACGAGACATTGATGTCTCGTACGAGGTATCCCCCTCGACAGTCAGGTTTTTGGTCAGTTTCCTTGTTGATGTTAACCCCTTTTTTTGCAAACACTCATGCAATCTGGGAAAACCTAATGGCCGATCCTAGAGTCCAAAAATACCTCTGTGGAGATCAACTCATTGATTCCCACTTCAACTTACCTTCTTGGCCAAAACCCTAGGTCAAAAATCTCCTATAAATATAAGGTTCTTGAACCAGAAAAAGGGTAGACTCTATATTCACCAAACAACCACTCAAAATCTGGCCAAAGAAGTTCTTCTAATCAGCCCCTCTCTGATACCCACGAAATTTGGAGGATCAAGGCCTTTAGTCAAGGCCATCCATAGGATTCTTGAAGAAAACGCTTAGGTAAATCTTTGCTTTTCTATCTTCTCATCTCCTTCTTTGTGTTTGAAGTAGTGTGATTCCATTAAAGGATCAGCCTAGAGCCTCTCCAACCCATGGAGATGGTCTCGAAGCACATGATCCGACATTCCAAATAAATAAGTCATTATTTATTTGTTTGTTTTTATCTTTTGGTACACGAATGCATGATTTTGAAACGATGATGATGATTTCTTAGCAAGATCAATCCTAGATTTTGGGTGAATTGGGTGCTCCTTGACCTTCCCAATTCATAACTTAACCCCCGAATCCAGACATCTCGGTCCGTGTTCCGACAATAACATGGTGGCGACTCTCAAATCAACAAGAAGGTGAATCGAAGGTCGAAAGCGTGCCATCGAAGCAAAAACCTCACGCGCAAACAATATGTCCAAAACCCAAAGTCCACTCCATAAAAGGACGAAGACCCCAAGAGGGAGGACACCACTCAATGTCAGCCGATACCCAAGATGCAAAGAACTTCTTCCAACCGTCTTCAGACAAATCCCAAATCAGCAATTTTCTCCTGTGAACAGCAAAAGGTGACAAGTCACCCTCCGAAGAATAAACCCTGAAATGTTCCCAGAGCCATATGGTCAGAAACATGGGGCTTCCCCTATACATCTCACCCGTTCGATGCAACTCATCAAGGCCGTGCAGGGTCTCCCCCACTATAAGAGGGATTATACTAAATTGTTGCTCCTTGGTCTGCAAGATAATCTCAGCCAACTGCGCATCCGCTGTCCCGAATGAGGTAACGAAAAGAACTTCGCTGAAAAGACAAGTTGCCATGGCATTCCTCTTGAAAGACTGGACCGCCATTTCATCCGAATGCAAGCTGAAAAATATCGGCAGCTCGGTTATATCTACCATGGTACCATGCAACATCTTCTTCACATCTTTGATAGGGAGGTTCAGCAAGTCAGACCAAGAATCGATCACACCTCTATGGTATTTAGGGACGGAAATGTGACCCGCCAATGGCATACCGAGAATGGCCCCAAAATCATCAACAGTCGGTACCATTTCATTCGCCGAAAAGTTGAAAGTGTGACTGTCACAATCCCAAAAGGCTGCAGCAGCCTTCAAAAAGTCCCAATCCGGCTTTAAGGTCCAAAGCGTGAAAAGAATTCGGAACCCAAAATCCTTCACAAAAGCCTTCTTGGGGTGGGTCTTGAAAGAGTAAACAAAGGTTGATAAATCCTTCTCATACTCACCAACAACCTTGGTATCAAGAACAAAAGAATTGAAGGCCATGGAAAGTGTGGATCGCAAGCAAAATTGAGCAAGAAAAGAATATTAAAATATGGGAGAAAAGAGCTGTTGGAAGAATGTGTTCGAATAGAGCCTGATATTATAGCTGTTGGAGATCTTTTGGCCAGCAAATGTCAAGCCCCGAAATTCGCTCCCCAGAAGCGCGCGCCTCCCGCCACCCATTTGGGAAGCGCGCGCGTCTAAAAACCATCAGCCGAGGCGCCCGCCTCCCACCTCAAGAATGCCTCAACAGGCCCTTGTCAAGAGAAGAAGTAATGCAGGAGCAAAGGTCTGGACACTCCCAACATCAACAGGCCCGAAGTTCTTCATCAAAGCCACAACAATCTCTACCCTCGAACATATAGTTGGGCACGCGTTAATTTGGTTTGCCCCTAAGGCATGTTTGAATCAAAGTAAGATAAAAACTCTCACTAAAAGTAGGTTGTGTCTCTCTTTCTCTCTCTTACAAAAGTGAAAGTCAATCTCGATGTTTTCCCCAGTCCGCAGTCAACTATGCCCGCACCCCGTAAAAGTCAAAATGCGACTCCAGACAGCACACATCAGAATACAGCTTCAAAACAGTAAATTTGGTCCACGGTGAACCACCGAAATCACCTCCTCATCAGTAAATTCTACTTAACAAATTCACATTCATCTCTAGTCCCCTATACAGACTATACATCAGCAGGCAGACTCTCGAGTCCCTCTACATCAATAGGCAGACTCTCGAGTCCCTCTACATCAGCAGGCAGACTCTCGAGTCCCTCTATGTTAACAGGAAGACTCTCGAGTCCCTCTGCATCAATAGGCAGACTCTCGAGTCCCTCTACATCAGCACGCAGACTTTCGAGTCCCTTAGCAGGCAGACCTTCGAGTCCCTCAGCAGGCAGACCTTTGAGTCCCTCTACATCAGCAGGCAGACTTTCGAGTCCCTCTACATCAGCAGGCAGACTCTCGAGTCCCTTTACATCAGCAGGCAGACTTTCGAGTCCTTCTACATCAGCAGGCAGACTTCTGAGTCCCTCTACATTAGCAGGCAGACTTTCGAGTCCCTCAGCAGGCAGACCTTCGAGTCCCTCAACATCAGCAGGCAGACCTTCGAGTCCCTCTACATCAGCAGGTAGACCTTCGAGTCCCTCTACATCAGCAGGCAGACTTTCGAGTCCCTCTACATCAGCAGGCAAACCTTCGAGTCCCTCTACATCAGCGGGTAGACTTTTAAGTCCTTCTACATCAGCAGGCAGACTTTTGAGTCCCTCTACATCAGGCAGACTTTTGAGTCCCTCGGCAGGCAGACCTTTGAGTCCCTCTACATCAGCAGGCAGACTTTCGAGTCCCTCTACATCAGCAGGCAGACTTTTGAGTCCCTTTACATCAGCAGGCAGACCTTCGAGTCCCTCTACATTAGCAGGCAGACTTTCGAGTCCCTTTACATCAGTAGGCAGACTCTCGAGTCCCTCCAGTCCTTTATACGGACTCTAAATTTTGGCCACGATTGGCCAATTTCTATCACCGTACCTTTTCCATCAGTAAAAGTCGCTCACACAGGGAGCGCACTCCTATCTCTTGTAATTTCAAGATTCTTGTTTTCATCGAGTCTTTTCTTTTTCCTGGTGATGTCCTCGGCGGATGTTTTGTTCTTTCATCGATGCGTTTTGCTTTGTAATCCACATCACCGAGGGGCTCTGTAGACACCCCGCCTTGGACCTCTCACCCCGATTGCACATTTGATTTTGTGTTTCTCCCTATTTTAAGTGTTTCTCGTTAGTTTCTGTTACTTCCGTTAAGTTTCTGACTGACTTCGTTAAGTCTAGGGACTAAACTGAACAACAAGGCTGACTTTCTAGTCCATTCTGTCAAAAAATCCATCTCTGAGTCGCGTGCCTCCGACCATAGGAACCAGACGCGCACGCCTTCCGACCCCGAGGTAGGAAGCACGCGCCTCTGGGCATCAGTTACAGATTTCTGTCCAAGAATCTCTCCCTTGCTCATCTTACATGATTTTGCCGAGGAAAGACTTCTTGATGACTGAGTTTTGGCACCAAAAACATACTTTTTTTACCTATAAAAACATCCCTTTTCCACCATTTCAAGGACCGAAAATTCTCTCTACACAAAAACTATACCGAAATCATTCCCAAGGATTTTTCAAGTAATTCATGAAGAAGTTTTTGAAGGTCTTCGAGGCATAGGTAAAAGTCCTTTTTTTCCCTTTGTTCTATACTTCATCTCTTCTCTCTTTTACTTTAATCAAACGTGCAATCACCCAAACATTTTGGGACATGACACCGGAGACTACTTCACTTCATTGAAGCTAGTCAAGGAGTTATCTCCCTACATTTCAAACACCCCCTTGTAAACCCCTTTTCATTATAGTCAAAATAGGAAGAACATCATTTTATCTATGTAGACTTTGATCAAGCAAGACCAACATTAGTTGGGCGAGGTGGGTGTTTAATTACTTCCCATCTCGTAACCTAACCTCCGAACCTCCAAACAAGAATCTCTGTTTTCATAATCAAACTTAGGCTATACATTAGGTTTTTCTTATGTTCCTCCAAAACATAGGTAGCGACTCTAAAACACAAATAGACACCTTAGGAATAGCTCGCGTGCTCTAGCGAAGCTGTGCCCTCCCGAGGTATCTACACTTCCCTCACTTCGGCTTTGGTGATTTTGGGAACCACCACCTTGGATACTGAGTTTGTCAACTTTTCTAAAACAGGCTCTCCCACTTCGGGATTAACAACTTCATTAATAATGAGCTCATTTTCCTTGGGGCAGACACCACTCAAGTTCTCCTTCACATCAATCACCAGGGTTCTGAACTCGAGGGAGGTCACGGGATTAGATTCCACTAATTCAAGCATGTTGACACTCGGGTTATTGGCTGTGTCGGAGCGTGAGGGCGTTCAAGCTTTCACTTCTCAATTAACTCCAAAATAATGAATTTTATGGCCGTGCAATCATCGGTATTATGCCCATGGTAATTGTGAAAGGCACACCTCTTGCTGGTGCTGCGGCGTTTTTCAGGATTTTGGGTTAAAAGTTAAAGAAGGGCTTTGCAAGGCCTCGCTTAACCAATCCCTCAAACACTTTGCTTATGTGCATTCCAAAATCCTCGAACCTTGTGAAATGGGGTTTGTCTTGGCATTTGGCGTTTCCTTTATCTTTGACTAAAATGTGCAGGTAATGAGAATTACCGTTGCTCAAGACAAGGCATTCCTTATCTTCCATTTGCTTTCTCTTTCCCAATAACTTACCCGACTGAGGTGCAACATGAGGATTCTGTGGAAGTGCATGGGTGTAGGCATACTCATAACCTCGGTTGCTTACAGGAAAATACATCAGAGGTATGCAAGGAGCCTATGGTCCAAAAGGTCTTGGATTGTAGAAATGGTACGGGTCACCCCGAAATCTTATTGGGAAATCCTGTGGAGGCAAATTGGTGATGCCTGGTCGGGTATCCATATATGGTGCAAACTGTGACTGAGTTCCAGGGATTTGGTTGATGGTATTAAACCGAGAAGGGATGCGGTTGGGAAGTTGTTGTGAGTATGATGCTCGAGGCATGACAGGTGTGAATGGTGGTTTGCGGGCGTTTCGAGTAGATTGTGCTTGAGGTTTTATAGGGGGTGTCCCATGGGAGATGTTTAATTTGGGATGAGGCGGAGTGAAGAAGACTTGAGTGAGAGGCAAGTTTTGGATGACGGTGTGTTGGGGCAAAGAGAGGGGGGTCTTGGTATTTTTGCAAGATTGAGGAGGTGATGTTTGGTTGCAATTCGGAGGTTGGGTGGCTTTTACCTCTTCTTTGTGTTTGGTAACTTTGGTGAAGGGCCCATCATTTTGAAACAGAGTTGTAACACCTCTTTGTCTCGTCGACTCATCAGACGGAGTTTGCGTTTCTTTGTGGCTTCCTGTGATGGTTTCTTCCCTAGCCCTGGAGGCTTCTTGGTTAACCCATACCCTAATGAAGTTACCAAAACACCCTTAGGGTTTCTAATATCCATTCCCAATCTTCAATTTCAATTTCCCAAAATCACACACACTAATTTCACGTTCCAGCACACACAGAAATCTAGAATTACTATTTACACCCACCAATTCATAGTTTTAGGCTTTAAGGTGCACCCACCAACCCTAACACACACCCACACACACTCGGCACACACACACTGCACACACACACAGTCGACACATACACACACACATATACGCACACACACAATTACAAATACCCAATTCATAGACTTTAATCTAAAATCCCCAATTTACAAACCCTAGTTCATCTTTTTAGGGTTAGGGCTTCTAGTTCATCTCTATCAATGACTATATTATGAATTTAAATAGAAGAATAAATCATAGAGGGTTGGATTTTACCTTAGTCTGACTCCCTTTCTCTTTCTCTTCTTCCTTCTCTTTTCTTTCTCCCTCTGCGCCTCCTCCCTCTCTCTGCTGCGTTCTCTGCCTCTCTCTCGTGTTTCTCTTACTCTTTGGGAGGAATAATGAGAGCTTTAGGGAATTAAGAGAGTATTTGTATTTTAGGGTTTTCCTAATTAGAAAAATGTTTCATAAAATCCTTATTGGGTTGTAATTTACTTGAGCCCAAAGATTACACCAAATACAACTCTAATAAATATTGCGTCCAATTACAATAAAATAGTTTCCAAAATAAAAATATTGCTCACTTTTTGACCGGATGTTACATTCTTACCTCCTTAAAAGGGTTTGGTCCTCCAAACCAAGCGTACGTCATTCCGAAAATAGGTCGTGGTATGCCTCACGCATCTCGCTCTCGAGGTCCCACGTAGCTTTTCTTTCTGTATGGTTGCTCCATTGCACCTTCACATAAGGAATCACTCTTTTCCTCAAAATTTGGTCCTTACGATCAACAATCTTCATAGGCTTTTCATCATAGCTCAAATCAGTGCGAACTCTAAGCTACTTATACTCGATCACATGACTTGGGTCGGGAATGTACTTTTTTAACATTGATACATGAAATACATCGTGCACTCCAGCTACCACATGCGGTAAAGCTAACTTATAAGCTACCATCCCTACTCATTCGAAAATTTCAAACGGTCCAACAACATATCTTGGTCTTAACTTCCCGTGAATACCGAACCTCATGACTCCTTTCATTGGCAAAATCTTCAAAAATACTTGATCGCCCAATTTAAATTCCAAATCGCGCCTTCAGCGATCCGCATATGACTTCTATCTACTCTAAACAGTCAATAACCACTTTCGGATTTGTTATACTTTATCCGCCGTCACTTGGACAATTTCCAGTCCAGTAAACTTCCTTTCACCTACTTCGTCCCAACTAGTCGGCGATCTACTCTTTCGTCCATATAATGCTTCGTACGGTGCCATTCCAATACTAGCATAAAAATTATCATTGTACGCGGATTCTACTAGCGTCAAATGCTCGTCCCATGTTCCTTGCCAGTCCAATGACGTAGCTCTCAACATATCTTCTATAGTCTGGATAGTCCTTTCTGACTGTCCATCTGTATGCGGGTGAAAAGTTGTACTCATCGTCAACTCTGTACCCGAAGCTTGTTGTAGATTCTTCAATAACTTCGAAGTAAACCTTGTATCTCGATCAGACACTATCGAAACAGGTATCCCATGCAGTCTCACAATTTCGTCAATATATAACTTGGCCAATTTCTCCAACGAATCCGTCACCTTGATTGCTAGAAAATGAGTTGATTTCGTGAGTCTATCCACTATCACCCAAATCGCATTCTGTCCTATCAACGTCTTTGGTAATCCAACTACTAGACCCATTTCAATATGTTCCCACTTCCATTCGGGAATAGGTAACGACTGTAGTAGTCTTGTAGGTATTTGATGCTCACTCTTCACTTGTTGACACACCAAACAATCTTGACACAAATTCCGCCACATCTCCCTTCATGTGGTTCCACCAATATGATTCTCTCAAATCTCTATACATCTTTGTACTTCCCGGATGTACCAAAAACCTCAAACAATGAGCTTCATTCAGAATCTCTCTTTTGATATCTTCGTTGCTTGGCACCCAAATCCTTGATTGGTACCCCACAATTCCATCTTCTCCTACACGAAAGTCTTTCCCTTTACCTTCCGCTATATTGGCACGTATCTTGCTCACTTCCTCATTAGTTTCTTGTGCTATTTTGATCATGTCCAAAAGTGTAGGTTGTACGCTTAAATGCCATATACCCTTGAACTTGCACTTTCATACCTAACACTTCAATGTGGTTCCACGCACTTACCTCCTTAGGCTTTAACGTCACTAGGGTTCCATGATTCTTCTTACTTAACGCATCCTCCACTTTATTGGCTTTCCCAGGATGGTATAAAATTTAACAATCGTAATCCTTTAGTGATTCGAGTCATTTCTTTTGCCTCATTTTGAGCTCCTTTTGTGTAAAGATATACTTAAGACTCTTATGATCCGTGTAAATCTGACACGTTGTCCCATATAAGTAATGTCTCTAAATCTTTAACGCAGACACTACTGCTGCTAGCTCCAAATCATGAGTCAGGTAGTTCTTTTCATGGAGTTTTAGTTGCCTCGATGCGCAGTAACCTTGTCATTCTGCATTAACACGCAGCCTAATCCTTAGATCAACGCATCACTATATACCACAAATCCGTCTGATTCAGAAGGTAACGTAAGAACTGGTGCAGACACCAATCGTCGCTTCAACTCTTGGAAATTCTTTTCGCGCTCGTCTGACTAAGCGAATCTTGCCCCCTTTTGGGTTAGCCTTGTTAACGGTGCAGATAATTTAGAGAGACCTTCAACGAATCTCCTATAATAACCAGCCAATCCCAAGAAACTCCTTATTTCACTAACAGTAGTGGTTCCTTCCCAATTTATGATAGCTTCTATTTTCGTAGGGTCCACTGCTACTCCATCCTTTGATACCACATGTCCTAAGAATGTTATTTTCTCAAACCAAAATTCACACTTTTTGAACTTGGCATACAATTGTTGTTCTCTTAAAATTTGCAGCACTAACCTCAAATACTCTTCATGTTCTTCCTTAGTCTTTGAATATACTAAGATGTCATCAATGAACACTATGACACACTTGTCCAGGAATTCTTGAAATATCCTATTCATCAGTTCCATAAATGCAGCAGGCACATTAGTCAATCCGAATGGCATTACCAAAAACTCATAGTGACCATACCTTGTCCTAAAGGCCGTCTTCGCAATATTTTCCTTTCTCACCCTTAACTGATGATAACCAGACCTCAAATCTATTTTCGAAAGTAGCATGCACCTCGAAGTTGGTCAGACAAATCATCTATCCTTGGTAACGGGTACTGATTCCTCACCGTCACATGATTTAGTTCTCTATAATCGATACACATTCTCATTGACCCATCCTTCTTCTTCACGAACAACACTGGTGCACCCCATTGTGACACACTCGGACTTATCAAACCCTTGTCCAACAATTCTTGTAGTTGTTCCTTTAATTCTTTCAATTCTGTCGGAGCCATCCTGCACGGCGCCTTTGATATTGGTGCGGTTCTGGTACTAAATCTATAGAGAACTCCACCTTTCTCTCCGGTGGTATACCAGACAAATATTCTGGAAATACATCTTCAAGATCTCTGACTACTGACAGCGATTCTATACTGACTTTTCCCTTGTCAGTCTCACCAATGTAAGCCAAGAATCCTTCACATCCTTTCTTTAACAATTTGCGAGCCTTCATCACAGAAATGAAATCCAATCTCACCCTAGGCTTCGTGCCTTGGAACCTAAACTCTTCTCCAGACGGTAATATGAAATAAACTTCCTTCTAAAACAATCCACATGGGCATGGTATGCAGCTAACCAGTCCATTCCCAAGATTACATCGAATTCACCAATCTCCAATTCGATCAAATCGACTTCCATTTTTTTTTTCGTCTTGGTTCCACCCTCCGGAACTCCCTTTAGACATAGTTATTTCCTTAAGTTAACATCAAGAACTCAGTCATTTTGGAATTACAGATACTCGCCGAATAATATGATACTTTCCGTGCTCTCATGAATATGAGACGTTTTTCACACTCGCATACCATCAATGCTTATCCTCTATCATGCTATACATGTAGGTAATCTCTATAGATTATCATTTGAATCATAGGTCGTGTACTAAACCACTGGTCATTTCAATAGACCGACTTCCTTTCCATTAGTCAATTTCTGTAACGACCCGAAAACCCGCCTCTATTTTCTAGACAATAATGATTTAGTTATTTATTTATTTCTTATTTAATTGTTTAAATTATTATTTAATTAATAATTTATGTGTGCATTTTATGTATTATAATAATTTATGCCTAGCATTTTATTTGAGTTATTTGTGCTAGTGTAGAGAGTTGGGTCTTAAATGTTAGTGGGGAGTATAAGATTATTGTGTTAGTGTGTAGGGGAGGGGGTCTATGTGTAAATTCTTTAAATCATCCTACTTACTCCCTCTTTACCCCTCACCTCCCTCACTTTCACCTCTCCATCCCATTCCCAGCACTCTCTCTCTCTCCTTGGCTTTTGGGTAAGTTTTTCTTCTCTCCCTTCTCTCTTCAATCTAGCTATCTTCCCCTTATTATCTCTCATTTCTCATATTACGAAAAATGTTTAGATCGTCGGTAGGATCGTAGGGAGCTAAGAATATTCGAATTCCGTCAACTTTGAGAAAATCCGAGTAAGTTACTTCCCCCCCCCCATTTATGTTAAAAATGTTCATCTTTTAACTCCCTTGGTGCTCTAGTTGATATATATGTCCTCTTTGTTTGATTTGGAACTTATTTGTAAATTATCCATTTTTGTGTAATTTGGGTGTTTGATTCACCTCTTGGATTGGGTGTTCTAGATGTGGTTTTATGAGCCATTTTAGGTTTATAAGTTGCTAGGGTACCTTGGTATTGCTATCTAGAAGTGTTACTCTTGGGGCATTTGAGTTTGGGTATGAAAATGGTGTTTTTGTGTTAATTTCGGATTGAAGAACCCAGGAAGAAGATCTGAGTTTGCCGATTTTCCTTGGAAGCGCGCGCACCCTCTCCTCCTCCAATCTTGATTTTCCCTCTGTCGAAGGGAGGCGCACGCACCCTTTTATATGAAGCGCGCGCACCCTCATTTACCTTTTGGCGCAATTTCCTTCTGATCTTCGGAGGCGCACGCACCCTTTTCTTGGAGGTGCGTGCACCCTCATATGTTTCAAAATCTCTACCATCTGATATTTGGAGGCGCACGTACCCTCCCATAGGAGGCGCGCGCACCCTCCTCCCCTGTTGTGAAATCTATTCCTTTATTGTCCAATCTTTCGAAGGCCATATCTTCTTCGTTCGGACTCCGTTTTAGGCGTGTAAACTATCGTTTTAAAGCCCTTCTTGAGTACTACGAGATGAGTGGGTTTATTTAGTTGGGTTTCTGGTTTAGATTGTGTTGAGTTTTCATTAAATGTTCTCTAACTCAAAATGTTTACAATCGGCCCGTGTGATCAAGTTTGGGATAAGTGTTTGTGTGGGTTGTGGATAACTCTAGTGTTTAAAATGGTTCCTTTGTGAACAAAAGTGTTGTAGAATTTGACCAAGTATCATTTTGGATTGTTGGAACATCTGTTGATGTATTGTTGGATTGATGCACCTTTTTGGTGATTTACGTGGAATGGTTCCCTACTTTGGAATCATGAGTGGTTTATTTAAGCTAGTATTTATTACTTGGCATTTACTTGAAAGTCCAGCTGGTATTTGTGTGTTTCGGGCGATGCGAAAGATTATAGTGGCAATGAGCTGAGTCCATTATAATTCTTGACCATTGTTTTGCCCAATTATTACCCTCCTCCAGATTGGCCTTGGATGTGAGATGAGCTAGCTCCTTTGTGAGCATTCTAGCTGTTTGGTTTGGGTTATGACTTTGTGTCATATTCCCTTGCCATTATTGATTATTGGTTCCGGTAACGGGGGTTTTCTCTTCAGCTTTTATGCGACTATGGAGATGCTGATTGGGTTGATTGTTGAAGCTGCGCAGCGACCTTTATTTGGTTTTATCAGTTGGGAAACCTTGGCTCAGTATCCATGGGAATTGTTTATTTCCGCTGTTATTTGTTATCTGTTGTGTGCTACGTGCTATATGAGATTTTCTATTGTTAGAAGTTATTATTATTGCCTATTGCAGAATAGCATGTCATGTAGTTGCATTAGTAACTTACTGAGATTTTATCTTACCCCGTTTCCTTTCAATGTTGTTTTCCTTAACCCCCCCCCAGGAGGAAAGGATTAGGATTTGCGGATCGAGGAGGACATCGAGAGGTTTGAGATATTTGGGCAGGTTATTATTGATCGGTTTGCATTATATAAATGTGTAACCTTCTTGGGGATAGTTGTACCAACAATGACGTCATTAAGATTTGTGATATTTTGTATTTTGGGGTGTGAGCTTGTGGAGCTTACACTAGTTGTTTTATGATGTTGTTAAACTTGGATTTTCCAAACCTTGTGTTAAAATCTTTTGGGTATAAAAGGGAATTTTTATCTTCAGTATTTTAGAGTTTATGGTTGTAAGTCGACGTCCAGCTCGCGAGTTCCCGGCCCGAGGGGGCGGGGTCGCGACAGTTCGTATCAGAGCTATGGTTTAGCTCTATGTATAAGTATAGGTGGACTAGAATGACCTAGGAGGGTAGATGGGTTCGGGGTGAGTAACGACGAGTATTTTATGCAGGTATTTGTTTGTAATGGCTAGATGAAGAGCTGGTGAAGGCATCAGTGGGACTCAAAATCTTAATGGTCTGCGGGAAGAAAACCGTGCAGTGTTCAAGGCAGGTTTGAAGCGGCCGTGAAAGCAATTCATGACCAAGGGCCGAGAGAGGAACATGTAGCACCTCCTCGATATGGGTTGGAGCAGTTCTTGAAGTTGAAACCAAGTGAGTACGACGGTGAGCCTGAAGTGAAGAAGGCCGAGCTATGGATAGAATCGATAGAGAAAATCTACGATGTCTTTGGTTGCACTGATGAGGATAGGGTTCTGTTTGCATCTTATAAGCTCGTAGGGGCTGCGGAACATTGGTGGAAGGCACTGAAGACCAGTTGGGATGCGACTCTTGTACCATATCCTTGGGAGTGGTTCGTGAGGAAATTTAAGGATCATTTTATCTCTCTAGTGAATCAAAATCGGAAAGAGATCGAGTTCCTCAGCTTGGAGCAAGGCATGATGTTAGTAGCACAGTACTCAGCTAAGTTCACAGAATTAGCCAGGTGCTGTGAATATCTTGTGCGGACCGAGGAGCAGAAAGCGATGAGATTGATCAGGGGTTTGAAGACAACTATTAGGACTCAACTTTTAGCCCAAAGAATTCAACCTTTTCAGGATGCGGTGGACCGTGCCTATTTGATAGAGCAAGACATCGGGGGACACAAGAGGAAGACTGAGATGGTTAAACCGGGAAAACAAGGAGGGCAAAACAGGACCTAACCACAGCGATATTCGGATAACAAAGGTAATTCTGGAGTGCAAACTCGATTCAGAAGGCAACTTCAAGGGCAACCAACAGTAGGAAATCAAGGTTCTAATAAGAGGACACGAAATGGGAAGATCTGTGGCTATTATCAGAGGGAAGGACACTCAGAGGATAAGTGATGGAAGAAACAAGGGAAATGTATTAACTGTGGGCAGTTGGGGCATTTTGTGAAGGATTGCCCGAGAGTCAGAGGTCAACCGACTGGGGTAGGAGCTGGGGCTCCACAGGGTCAGAAGAGAGATACTTCGGGAAACCCTAAAGGTTCAGGGTAGGGTATTTGTGATCAACCAGCACTCGTCAGGTATTGAGCAATTTCAGGAGGTATTATTTTGCGTCGAGAGAGCGAGCGTGTGCATTTTAGGATCATCGCATTCTCATGTTTATGTGCATTTAGTTGCATTTATTTCTCCTAAGTCTTTGACTTATGTGTTGTCAGTGTCTACTCCTATGGAGGAGTGTAGGATATCTGATGGAGTCTTATGTGCCCATGGTGTGTTTAAAGGTAGATATAACTTACCTTCTAAATTTGTCATATTGCTATTATAAGATTTTTGATGTTATTTTGAGAAGTGAAATGTCATGCTTTAGTCGATTGTTGTAGGAGGATTGTTACAATCTCTATTCCTTATTTCCTAAAATCATTTCGAGACCGTTCCTTTGGGTAGAGTTATACACATCTTTTCTTATATGGGATTTGAATATATAACTTAGGTAGGTGTCAATGGGATGTCTATACCGAATTGTTGGGTGTATGCATTATTTGTAAGATTTCTATTTTCTTCTGAATAGTACCTAGTATTTGGGAAAAGCTTGGGTTAATTGTGTTGTTATGGTACAAGGTTGTAGTAATGATAATTAGATCAATATCCATATTGTATCGATTGGGTTGTAAGAATTGAGGATTCAATTGAGGATTTATTGGTAGGAGATTTTTGTTTACTTCTAGCACATCTACGTGATTGCATCGGAATTGGTTGTTATGAGGGAATACATAATTTGTATGAGTGATGAGTAGATGGTGGAAGTTATAATCATTAATGGTGGTAAGCGCGTTAAGTTCGAGAGGACTAAGCACATTTTAGGAGAGTAATAATTTCCTGATCTATATTAAAGGCATTTTGAACTTTGGGTGTAACGACCCGAAAACCCGCCTCTATTTCTTTAGTAATAAATATTTAATTATTTATTTATGGCTTATTTATTTATTTAAATTGTTTATTTATTTAAATATTTATGTGTGCATTTTGTGTTTCATAATGTTTTATGCCTAGCATTTAATTAGTTAATTGTGCTAGTGTGGAGTATTGGGTCTTAGTTGTTAGTAGGGAGTATAAGATTATTGTGTTAGTGTGTAGGGGAGGGGGTCTATGTGTAAATCCTAATTTATCATCCTCCTTACTCCCTCTTTTCCCCTCACCTCCCTCACTTTCACCTCACCATTTTCTTTCCCAGACATTTCTCTCTCTCCATAGCCATTTGTGAAGGTAAGAAATCTTCTCTCTCTCTCTTCTTATTGACCATCTTCTAGTCTTTGTTTCTCATTTCTCAATATACGAAAAATGTTTAGATCGTCGATAGGATTGTAGAGAACAAAGAAAATTCGGATTCCGTCCACTTTCATAAAATCCGGGTAAGCTACTTTTCCCCCATTTATGTTAAAAATGCTCATCTTTAACTCTATTGATGTTCTTGTTGATATCTATGTCATTTTGGTTGAGTTTAGAAATTATTTGGAATTTATTTGGATTTTTGGTTAAAAGTTGTGATAATATGACTGTTGAGATTAAATCTTGATTTGGGTGGTTAAATGTTGTTGTCTAGGTCTCCTAGAGGTTTATATATTGTTTTAGTACATTGTACGACGGTGAGCCTGATGTGAAGAAGGCCGAGCTATGGATAGAATCAATGGAGAAAATCTACGATGTCTTTGGTTGCACTGATGAGGATAGGGTTCGGTTTGCAGCTTATATGTTAGTTGGGGCTGCGGAACATTGGTCGAAGACACTGAAGGCCAGTTGGGATGCTACTCTTGTCCCTTATGCTTGGGAGTTATTTGTGAGAAAATTCAAGGAACACTTCATCCCTCTAGTGGATCAGAACCGGAAAGAGATCGAGTTCCTCAATTTGGAGAAAGGCGTGTTGACAGTAGCACAGTACTCGGCTAAGTTCACAGAATTAGCCAGGTATTGTGACTACCTTGTGCGGACCGAGGAGCAGAAAGCAATGAGGTTTATCAGGGGTTTGAAGACAGCTATTAGGACACAGTTAATAGCCCAGAGAATTCAAATTTTTCAGGATGCCGTGGACCGTGCCTATTTGATAGAGCAAGACATTAGGGAACATAAGAGGAAGACTGAGATGGTTAACCCGAGTAACCAAGGAGGGCAGAGCAAGTCACAACAGCAACATTCGGATAACAGAGGTAATTCTGGAATGCAAACTCGATTCGGAGAACAACCTCAGGGACAACCGATAGTGAGAAATCAAGGTACAAATCAGGGGACACGAAATGGGAAAATCTGCAGTTACTGTCAAAGGGAAGGACACTCAGAAGATAAGTGTTGGAAGAAACAAGGAAAATGTGTGAATTGTGGTCAGTTGGAGCATTTTGTGAGAGATTGTCTTAGGGGAAGATATCAACCATCCGGGAGTGACGCCAGTACTGCACAGGGTCAGAAGAGAGATACTTCGGGAAACCCTAAAGGTTCAGGGTAGGATATTTGCGATCGATCAGCACTCAACGGGTGACTCATCAGTTTCAGGAGGTATGATTTTGTGTCGAGAGAGCGAGCGCGTGCATTTTAGGATCATCGCATTCTCATGTTTATGTGTATTTAGTTGCATTTATTTCTTCTGAGTCTTTGACTTATGTGTTGTCAGTGTCTGCTCCTATGGAGGAGTGTAGGATATCTGATGGAGTCTTATGTGCTCATGTTGTGCTTAAAGGTAGATATAACTTACCTGCCAAATTTGTCATATTGCTATTATAAGGTTTTGATGTTATTTTGAGAAGGGAAATGTTATGCTTTAGTCGATTGTTATAGGAGGATTACATTCTCTATTCCTGATTTCTTAAAATCGTTTTGAGACCGTTCCTTTGGGTAGAGTTATACACATCTTTTCTCATATGGAATTGGAATATATAACTTAGGTGGGTGGCAATGGTATGTCTATACCAAATTTTTGGGTGTGCTTATCATTCGTAAGATTTCTATTTTCTTTTGAATAGTACCTAGTGTTTGGAGAGGAACTTGGGTTAAATTTAGTTGTTATGGTACAAGGTGGTAGTGCTAATAATTAGATCAATATCCATATTGTATCGATTGGGTTATAAGAGTGGAGGATTCAATTGAGGATTTCATGATAGGAGATTTTGTCTACTTTTAGTACATCTACGTGAGTGCATCGGAATTGTTTAGTATGAGGAAATACTTAATTTATTATGGACCATATTAAGAAGTTGAGTTATGATACTTTTGGGACCATTTTAATGCATGACTGGAGTTGAGTTAAAGCAATACGAGTTATGAGTATATTGTGGAAGTTATAATCATTAATGATGGGGAGCGCGTTAAGTTTAAAGGACTAGACATATTTAGAGAAGGTGAGAATTCCTCGAACAATATTAAAGGAATTTTTGGGTTTTAGTGAACAGTTGTCACATGATTCTGAATCTTTTCTTGGTGGCGTCCTCGTTTGGATTAAGGATTGGTAAAGGAAATTGAGTATAGATACTTTGGCACATTAAAGGATACTATGATTCTGTATTGGGACGGAACAGTTTATTGAATATTTCGGATTATTAGTGATCATTTGTAATATCTTTTAGAGTTGTAAGTTGTAATATATTGATATTTATGAGAATAAAGATTGTGAAAATTTCGGATCGTTACAGTTGCTACTATAATAGAAATCCTTGGAAGTATAGCCACCTTGGTGAATATTGTGGGGACGGAAAAAAAAAAAAAAAAAATCTTTAGCTTTCCATATTTTAAGAAGCTGATTTAGCTCGAGATGGTTTAATATCTTGAATCTCTGGGAGTAATACTAAGTATGCGGCTTACAAATGGAAGTATCTTGACAGTGTAATTAAGGTTATGAATCAGGCAAACTTGTAGTATCTCGAGAGTTATGTTTAGGAGAAATTGGGGTTCTTCGATTTTGAGGATGGATTTTAATTAGTAGTAGAGATAATGGTTGAAGGAAGTTAAGTGCGAGGGGTTGTTATGTTGTAAACATTATTTAAGGCTACCATATAATGGTTTAGAATGGACAATTGAGAATTCGGTAAGTGGCAGAACTATTGTATCCGTGACTAATTGATCCTTCGGGTAAGTACTTCTAAAATTCGGGTTAGTGCAAGTGGGTTAAGAGATACCAAGACTACGATTTTATTATGTTTTATTACCTAAGGAAGATAAATTTGGTAGTGGAGTTGATTCCAAATACTATTGGGATAATGAAAAATCAAACTTATGGATGTTGACGATTTAAGGGTTAATTGAATCATGGAGACTATGTCTGAATTATCTAATAGGTTCTTGATTGAGATTTTGAGTGATAGATGAGAATCGATATTTTGTAGCCTCGATGTGACTATGTGTTATGATTTTGATAAGTGAATTCCCGGACGAATTCTTTTTAAGGAGGGTAGATTGTAACGACCCGAAAACCCGCCTCTATTTCCTTAGTAATAAATATTTAATTATTTATTTATGGCTTATTTATTTATTTAAATTGTTTATATATTTAAATATTTATGTGTGCATTTTGTGTTTCATAATGTTTTATGCCTAGCATTTAATTGGTTAATTGATCTAGTGTGGAGTATTGGGTCTTAGTTGTTAGTAGGGAGTATAAGATTATTGTGTTAGTGTGTAGGGGAGGGGGTCTATGTGTAAATCCTAATTTATCATCCTCCTTACTCCCTCTTTTCCCCCTCACCTCCCTCACTTTCACCACCATTTTCTTTCCCAGACATTTCTCTCTCTCCATAGCCATTTGTGAAGGTAAGAAATCTTCTCTCTCTCTCTCTCTTCTTATTGACCATCTTCTAGTCTTTGTTTCTCATTTCTCATTATACGAAAAATGTTTAGATCGTCGATAGGATTGTAGAGAACAAAGAAAATTCGGATTCCGTCCACTTTCATAAAATCCGGGTAAGTTACTTTTCCCCCATTTATGTTAAAAATTCTCATCTTTAACTCTATTGATGTTCTTGTTGATATCTATGTCATTCTGGTTGAGTTTAGAAATTATTTGGAATTTATTTGGATTTTTGGTTAAAAGTTGTGATAATATGAATGTTGAGATTAAATCTTGATTTGGGTGGTTAAATGTTGTTGTTTAGGTCTCCTAGAGGTTTATATGTTGTTTTAGTACATTGTTAAGAGTATTGGAAGTGTTGATTTTGGGTGTATATGAATTAGCAAGATTTTGGATTTGATTTTGGGTATGAATGTGTTAAACCCAGCTGATTTCTGCCCAGCCCGTCGACCGGGCGCCCGCCCAGGTGGAGCCAGGCCCCCGCCCGCCTAGCCTTTTTCCTTGGGCCAACCTTCTGGCGAAATGAGCGCCCGCCCGCCCCCTAGCGCGCGCGCGCCCGCTCCCTTTTCCTGGCACTCATTCTTTAGTTGATTTTGGTTTAGGCTATAACTTTAACCCTAGTTTTGGGCTTTGTCCTCTTAGTCTTAAATGGCCATTTTGGAATACCCTAATAATGAAAATGGTTCCTTTGTGAATATATGTGTTATGGGATTTGATTAATCTTTGTTTCGGAATGTTGAAGCACCTTTATGATGTGTGTTTGATTTATTCATCTTTTTGGTGATTAATTGGAAGGATTCCCTACTTTGGAATCGATGGTTGTTTATTGTGCTAGTATTTTATTACTTAACCTTTATTTGAAAGTCCAGCTGGTATTCGTGGTTGTGTCGGGCGATGGAAAAGATTATAATGGCAACGAGCCAAGTCCATTATAATGTTGACCATTGTTTTGCCCCATTATTTCCCTCCTCCAGATTGGCCTTGGATGTGAGATGAGCTAGCTCCTTTCTTGGGAACAATCTAGCTATTATAAGGGCTTGCGACTTTGTGTCGTATACTCAGTTATCGTTTGGTTATTGGTTCCGGTACCGGGGTTTTCTCTTCAGCTCTTATGCTGCTATCGTTGATTGGTTTATCGGCTCTTTGATGCTGTTTATTGATGCTGCTCTTCGATGCGGCCCTTCGTCAGTGATCAGATTGTTATATCCTTTATTGGGGAAACCTTGGCTCAGTATCCTTTGTTACTTGTTTATTTCCGCTGCTATCTGTTTAATGATATTTGCTACGTGCTATGTGAGATTATTATTATTATTATTAGCTATTGCATCTTAGCATGTCATGTAGTTGCATTAGTAACTTATTGAGATTTATCTCACCCCTTTTTCTTTTATCTTTGTTTTTCCTTAACCCCCCCCCCTAGGAGGAAAGGATTAGGATTTGCGGATCGAGGAGGACGTCGAGAGGATTGAGATTTTGGGCAGGTTGTTATTGATCGGTTTACATTATTTAAATGTATAACCTTTTGGGGATAGTTCTACCAACATTGACGTCGTTAAGATTTGTAATCTTTTGTATTTTTGGTGTGAGCTTGTGGAGCTTATACTAGTAGTTTATTGTTGCTGTTAAACTTGGATTTCTAAAACTTTGTTTTAAACCTTTTGGGTATGAAATTAGAATTTTTATCTTCAGTATTTTGGTAATTGTGTGTTAAGTCGACGTCCAGCTCGCGAGTTCCCGGCCCGCGGGGTCGGGGTCGCGACATTGGGTTTTGGTTAAATGGTTGTTCTATAGTTCTAAATCCTTCTTGGTGGCGTTCCTCGATTTGGATTAAGAGTATGTGAAGAAAATTGGGTATCAACACTTGGGCATATTAAAGAATACTATGATTTGGTATTGGGTCAGTTAGAATGTGGCTAGTCAATTGGTTTGTTATGATGGTAGTACTATTAAGCCTAAGTATCATTGAGATTATAAATGTATACATGGAAGACAAAGGTCGGTTAGCCATTGAAGAATTTAGGATTTTCTAAATTTCTTTGGAGTGTATAAGCGGATCAACAATTTAAAGAGGGAGTTAGAGGAAAGCCTTGGAGATAAAATGTGGATTGTTTTACGGATTACTGAGTATTGTAATTGTTTAAGGCTTTCAAGGAGTTGGAGTAATGTGATGATGAAATTATAGCGTGGATTTAAGTAAACATTTTGTATAAAATTTTGAGCTTACGTTGTACCTCTAGTTTAAGGTGCCATCTAAAGTGAAAGCACTATAATGGAAATCCTTGGAGATATAGCCACTTTGGTGAATATTATGGGGATGAAAAATTTCTTAGCTTGTCATATTTTAAGAAGCTGATTAAGCTCGGGATGGTTTAGTGTTTGGAATTTCTGGGAAGTAATACTACGTAAATGGCTTACAAATGGAAGTATCTTGATAATGTAATTAAGGTTATGAATAAGGCAAACTGGTAGTATCTCGAGAATTATGTTCAGGAGAAATTGGGGTTCTTCGATTTAGAGAATGGATTTTGATTAGTAGTGGAGATAAGGATTGAAGGAAGTTAAGTGCGAGAGGTTGTTATGTTGTAAACATTGTTTAAGGTTACCATATGATGGCTTAGAATGGACCATTGAGAATTCGGGAAGTGGCGGAACTAGCACATCCGTGGCTAATTGATCCTTCGGGTAAGTATTTCTAAAATTCGAGTTAATAAATAGAGTTATCTATGACTAGGGATTGATTGTGATTTTAGTGATATCGCCTTCACAAATTATAGTTTGTTGTTATGGGACCAAGTTTAGAAATGATAATAATAGGTTACCAATGTTGGATAGTTATATGTTCTTCGAAAGGATAAAAATGAGTTAGTGCAAGTGGGTTAATAAATACAAAGACTATGATTATGTTATGTTCTATTATATAAGGAAGATAATTTTAGTAGTGGAGTTGATTCTAAATACTATTGGGATAATGAAAGATAAAACTTATGGATGTTGACGATTTAAGGATTGATTGAGGACGTAATGTTAATCAGAATTCAAATCAGTTATGTTTCAGGATCGGTGATCAAGTAATAGTCGTGGGAATCTGAAATTCCGGATAAAAGAAGAAGTTGACTTTAGAATGTTTAGTACGAGTATACTTAAGATATGTATGTGCTTAGTATATGTTGGGTTAATTGAGTCTTTGGGACTATATTTGAATTATCTAATAGGTACTTGACTGGGGCTGCGAGTGCTATATGGGAATCGATATTTTGTAGCCTCGATATGGCGATGTGTTATGATTTTTGATAAGTGAATTCGCGGGCGAATTCTTTTTAAGGAGGGTAGATTGTAACGACACAAAAACCCGCCTCTATTTTCTAGACAATAACGATTTAGTTATTTATTTATTTCTTATTTAATTGTTTAAATTATTATTTAATTAATAATTTATGTGTGCATTTTATGTGTTATAATAATTTATGCCTAGCATTTTATTTGAGTTATTTGTGCTAGTGTAGAGAGTTGGGTCTTAAATGTTAGTGGGGATCATAAGATTATTGTGTTAGTGTGTAGGGGGGGGGTCTATGTGTAAATTCTTTAAATCATCCTACTTACTCCCTCTTTACCCCTCACCTCCCTCACTTTCACCTCTCCATCCCGTTCCCAGCGCTCTCTCTCTCTCCTTGGCTTTTGGGTAAGTTTTTCTTCTCTCCCTTCTCTCTTCAATCTAGCTATGCACCCTCTCCTCCTCCAATCTTGATTTTCCCTCTGTCGAAGGGAGGCGCACGCACCCTTTTATATGAAGCGCGCGCACCCTCATTTACCCTCATCTATCTAGAAGTGTTACTCTTGGGGCATTTGAGTTTGGGTATGAAAATGGTGTTTTTGTGTTAATTTCGGATTGAAGAACCTAGGAAGAAGATTGAGTTTGCCGATTTTCCTTGGAAGCGCGCGCACCCTCCCATAGGAGGCGCGCACACCCTCTCCTCCTCCAATCTTGATTTTCCCTCTATCGAAGGGAGGCGCACGCACCCTTTTATATGAAGCGCGCGCACCCTCATTTACCTTTTGGCGTAATTTCCTTCGATCTTCGGAGGCGCACGCACCCTTTTCTTGGAGGCGCGCGCACCCTCATATGTTTCAAAATCTCTACCATATGATCTTTGGAGGCGCACGCACCCTCCCATAGGAGGCGCGCGCACCCTCCTCCCCTGTTGTGAAATCTATTCCTT
The DNA here is from genome assembly GCA_026119855.1 of Campanula takesimana. Lineage (NCBI taxonomy): Eukaryota > Viridiplantae > Streptophyta > Magnoliopsida > Asterales > Campanulaceae > Campanula > Campanula takesimana. The sequence continues at coordinate 1,345,115 of JAOWBW010000194.1, read as the reverse complement.
TATTGTCCAATCTTTCGAAGGCCATATCTTCTTCGTCGGACTCCGTTTTAGGCGTGTAAACTATCGTTTTAAAGCCCTTCTTGAGTACTACGAGATGAGTGGGTTTATTTAGTTGGGTTTCTGGTTTAGATTGTGTTGAGTTTTCATTAAATGTTCTCTAACTCAAAATGTTTACAATCGGTCCGTGTGATCAAGTTTGGGATAAGTGTTTGTGTGGGTTGTGGATAACTCTAGTGTTTAAAATGGTTCCTTTGTGAACAAAAGTGTTGTGGAATTTGACCAAGTATCGTTTTGGATTGTTGGAACATCTGTTGATGTATTGTTGGATTGATGCACCTTTTTGGTGATTTACGTGGAATGGTTCCCTACTTTGGAATCATGAGTGGTTTATTTAAGCTAGTATTTATTACTTGGCATTTACTTGAAAGTCCAGCTGGTATTTGTGTGTTTCGGGCGATGCAAAAGATTATAGTGGCAATGAGCTGAGTCCATTATAATTCTTGACCATTGTTTTGCCAAATTATTACCCTCCTACAGATTGGCATTGGATGTGAGATGAGCTAGCTCCTTTGTGAGTATTCTAGCTGTTTGGTTTGGGTTATGACTTTGTGTCATATTCCCTTGCCATTATTGATTATTGGTTCCGGTACCGGGGGTTTTCTCTTCAGCTTTTATGCGACTATGGAGATGCTGATTGGGTTGATTGTTGAAGCTGCGTAGCGACCTTTATTTGGTTCTATCAGTTGGGAAACCTTGGCTCAGTATCCATGTGAATTGTTTATTTCCGCTGCTATTTGTTATCTGTTGTGTGCTACGTGCTATATGAGATTTTCTATTGTTAGAAGTTATTATTATTGCCTGTTGCAGAATAGCATGTCATGTAGTTGCATTAGTAACTTACTGAGATTTTATCTTACCCCGTTTCCTTTCAATGTTGTTTTCCTTAACCCCCCCCCCCCCTGGAGGAAAGGATTAGGATTTGCGGATCGAGGAGGACGTCGAGAGGTTTGAGATATTTGGGCAGGTTGTTATTGATCGGTTTGCATTATATAAATGTGTAACCTTCTTGGGGATAGTTGTACCAACAATGACGTCATTAAGATTTGTGATATTTTGTATTTTGGGGTGTGAGCTTGTGGAGCTTACACTAGTTGTTTTATGATGTTGTTAAACTTGGATTTTCCAAACCTTGTGTTAAAATCTTTTGGGTATAAAAGGGAATTTTTATCTTCAGTATTTTAGAGTTTATGGTTGTAAGTCGACGTCCAGCTCGCGAGTTCCCGGTCCGAGGGGGCGGGGTCGCGACAATTTCACTAGTCTTATTGGTCGATTCATTAGACCATTTCTATATCATTGGTCACCTCCATAGACCCTTATCTCTTCCTTGATCGTTTTGTTTAGCCAATCTTACTTTAGTAGTCGTTTCCCTAGACTTAATTACTAATCGCAGGTCGATCCACTAGACCCTTACTATTTCCACCGGTCATTCCCATAGACCATTTTCATTTTCGTTGGTCGCTTCACTTGACCATTATTGTTCATACTTGGATGTCCCACTAAACCAATTAATACGCATGGTCTTTTCACTCGAACCATACTTTCTTGCTCTAGGTTAGCTCACATGCTAACAATACTCATTGTTTACACATATAAGTCGTCTCAATAGACTAATCATTCAAATAAGGTCAAACACTAGACCTATGGTCGTTTCAATGAACCAGTACTACTTTCATTAGTCAACTTACTATACTCCTTGGTCGCCTCTTTAGACCTTAACATTTCCCATAGGTCATTCAATAAACCATCACTTAGTTTCATTAGTCGACTTTACTGGACTCTTTGGGGTTTCATTAACCATAACTATTCACTTTGGTCATTTAAATAGACCATTACTTCCTTGGTAAGTCGTTTCACTTGACTTAATCACATATCACAGTCATTTCACTAGACCGTTTTCACTTTTGGTTAGTCATTTCATTAGACCACATTTACTTTTAAAGGTCGTTTCAATAGACCCTTATCACTTTCATTTGGCCATTTCACTAGACCATAATTTCATTCATTAGTCGTTTCAACAGACTATACTTTCTTGTTCTTGGTTAACGCACACTTTTAACACTACGAACATAAATGAAATCACAAAACTTTTAGGAAATCATATAAGAGAAAATCGCTTTTATTAATAAGTGAAATAGATTCACAATTAAAATGAATTCAAAGTAAAGAAAAGATACTCAAATGAGTCTTCAAACTACTACTACTAGTTACTCCTACTAGCAGATGAAAATTTAAAAGTATTCGTTGTCCCACTTTCCAACTTTCCTAGGCCTTCCTCTAGGTCTCCCACTTGACACTTTTGGAGCCTTCTTCACTTTGTTCTTGGATCCCTTTGGTCTTCCTCTAGACCTTTTTGGTTGGTACTTCATGTGTCTCATCATCATCAATTATGATTGGGGTAGCTTCATTCCCCTCTATGATAACATCTACTTTCTCGATTTCCACTTCGGCTACCAATTTTCTTCATTTGGCGCCTCATTGCCTATAGGGGCCATTGGTTCTTGCTCTACGTCTATTGTTGCCTTTAAACGTTCTACTTCATCAAACCATATATAGACTTGTTCTCTAGTCTGATCAAGGTATCTCTCAGTGTCACTAAGATCTTCTTTATACCTTTGCAATTTTGTCTTTGTCTCTTCCAAATCTTTCTTAGTGCTTTTCAATTCGTCCTTGGCGTTTTTCAATTCTATCCAGTCTTGCACCAATTTATCATACGTGAAGCCCAATCTCTTCCTTTCAACTTCCGCCTTCTCGCGTAACTTTTTATTTCCTTCCTTTAGTCCTTTGATTCCCAAAGCATAACGTTGGATCAACTTTCTTCTTAGAGCTACATGTCTCCAAAACGTCCTTGATTTGCTAAGTCCGTCCATGATTTACAATGAAAACAGACCACTATTAGAATCACATAAACCTCATAATGTGTTCATTCTTAATGAAGAGACAACATTCATTCACAATCATCAAAGATTATTCTCAAGTATATACTTATACTCATCTACAATTCTCACTTTAGGTTCTTTCCCAAAATAGTAAGTTTCCTTATATGGAAAGTTCCCTAACTTAGAAAGTTTCCTAAATTAGAAGGTTTCCTCAAAAGGTATGTTTCCTAAAATAGTAACTTCCCCAAAAGTACTATCTTCCTTATCAGAGTTATAAAGCCCAATCTATGTTAAGTACTATTTCTCCTAATAGTCTTAACTTCTTTCCATAGTCTCCCATGTAAACCTAAACCGGAGCTCTGATTACCAACAGTAACACCTCGAATTTCGGAGTAATATAATATCCTTTAAATAATAAAATCCGTCCTCAAACGCGGGAAAACAACGGTCTTAAACCATAATTCAAACATCAACGGCTAGTATCTCTAACCACCATTCAAAATAAATAACGGAAGCGAATTTAACTGTCTTTCAAAACTCCAACGGCTAGACATAACCAACATTTAAATAAACCTTCGTAAATAATCCATCCCGACTACTACTAAAAGACTTCTTAAAACTTCGTCATCAAGGGTCTTCGTGATCACCTTAACAACTCTTCTTTTGTCCTTCGAGACCATCTCCTATTTATATCCTGGAGAACAAATATTATGGAAGGGGTGAGCGAACAATGCTCAGTAAGTTCATACGGGATCTCTTCGGGTTCTAAGGAGAGATGACCGGAAGAACGAACAACAATAATATTTTCAAAGATACGCTTTCATTAAATATCAAGTTAACCGCTAAGATTCAAACAGTTAACAATAACTTTTTTCAAAAGAAGTGTGGCATTTACTTCCAAGTCCGTCAATTCCAAGATAACGTCACCATTTCAGGTGCAATGCCTGATCAGGGCATTTAAGTAAGATTTATCATGATAATCAACTACTTCAATAAGTAGTATAAAAGTCTAGTTCTTTTTCATTTCAACTAGATTAACCTACTTAGTCCTTTTCATATCAGACTAAGCGAATGTCTATACCAAATTAAGATATAGCAAAGTTTCAACACGTCTATACCAAATTAAGATATAGCAAAGTTTCAACACGTCTATACCAAATTAAGATATAGCAAAGTTTCAACTTAGTGTTCGTAGGTACAAGAACACTATAACTAATTCAAAGATATGTTTTTGGTACCCATTGATTTAGAACATGTCAAAGGGTAAGAGTCATTCAAAGACGTTCACAACTTTTAAGAATACAAATGTTACCTCCACTAGGTAACTACTCATGAAAGAATATAAAGCAATCCTACATTAAAGGATAGAGACAATCAAAATCTAGGATCGTAATCCCTTACCTTAGCTTGCTTAAGTCCTTGCAAAGCCACTTGCACGTATCTACAATCATGCAAAATATAACACTTTCTTAGGAACAAGAATTTACCTTTAATTCTCCGTCCCCACACTTTATTTTACTTTGTTAACCTATGAGTTAGTATTCTTTAACTCTTTTCTTGGTTAACCCATACCCTAATGAAGTTACCAAAACACCCTTAGGGTTTCTAATATCCATTCCCAATCTTCAATTTCAATTTCCCAAAATCACACACACTAATTTCACATTCCAGCATATACTGAAATCTGGAATTACTATTTACACCCACCAATTCATAGTTTTAGGCTTTAAGGTGCACCCACCAACCCTAACACACACCCACACACACTCGGCACACACACACTGCACACACACACAGTCGACACATACACACACACATATACGCACACACAATTACAAATACCCAATTCATAGACTTTAATCTAAAATCCCCAATTTACAAACCCTAGTTCATCTTTTTAGGGTTAGGGCTTCTAGTTCATCTCTATAAATGACTAGATTATGAATTTAAATAGAAGAATAAATCATAGAGGGTTGGATTTTACCTTAGTCCGACTCCCTTTCTCTTTCTCTTCTTCCTTCTCTATTCTTTCTCCCTCTGCGCCTCCTCCCTCTCTCTGCTGCGTTCTCTGCCTCTCTCTCGCGTTTCTCTTACTCTTTGGGAGGAATAATGAGAGCTTTAGGGAATTAAGAGAGTATTTTTATTTTAGGGTTTTCCTAATTAGAAAAATGTTTCCTAAAATCTTTATTAGGTTGTAATTTACTTGAGCCCAAAGATTACACCAAATACAACTCTAATAAATATTGAGTCCAATTACAATAAAATAGTTTCCAAAATAAAAATATTGCTCACTTTTTGACCGGATGTTACAAAGACAAATCCATCAACTTCAAGATGTTTGCAACTGCTGCACATTGATCTATTTGGACCAGTCACCACTGCAAGCATTAGAGGAAACAAATATACTCTAGTTGTGGTGGACGATTATTCAAAATATGCGTGGGTGGAAATGATGATCTCTAAAGACTATTGTTATGAAATTCTCACCACTCTATTCAGACTGCTCCAAACCCAAAAAGAAGATAACATTGTTAGTGTTCGATCCGACAATGGAACAGAATTCAAGAACAACGGTGTTGCTCGATACTGCGATGATCATGGGATAGATCACAACTTCTCAACATCTGGTGTTCCTCAACAAAATTGTGTTGTGGAAAGGAAAAACAGAACGTTGATAGAAGCAGGGAAGACGATGATAGCTAAAGCTAAATTGCCTAAATACTTTTGGGAAGAAGCTATCAACACAGCATGCTTTACTCAAAATCGTTCCCTCATCAACAAACGCCATAACAAGACCCCTTATAAAATTTGGCGTGGTAGAACTCCCAACATTGCATTCTTCAAAATCTTTGGTTGCAAATGCTATATCCTCTACAACGAAAACGAACATAGAGGTAAATTCGATGCCAAAGCCGACGAAGGTATTTTTGTTGGGTATGCTAAACATTCTAAAGCTTTTCGCGTTTTCAATAGATCTACTTTAGTGATAGTTGAATTTGTACATGTTACATTTGATGAACATCCTCTCCTTGAGCCACATTTGGCTCCAAATATTTCTGATGATTCTGTTGAGTCCATTGATACAGGTGCGCACATTCCAGCTGCGCATACACAAGATCAGAATGCATCAACTCAAGGAAATCCATCCACATCAGTTGCGCAAAGTTTTATCAATAGCGCACCAAGTGAAGCTTCAGTTGCACCGTACAATGCGCCTGAAGATTCCACTAATGCGCATCATTCTAATTCTGTGCCTGGTGTCACCCACTCTTTCAATTCTGAACCAGTTCAACCCCCTAACTTTGATGATTTTGAAGCTGGTGAAGATGTGCCAATTGAAGACCTTCAAGTTACTACAACTCAACCTAACTTACCTTCGGAAATTCGTGAAGTTAGAGATCACCCAATCACAAATATCATTAGTGATCTTCATGTTGGGGTTCGTACAAGGAGAGCTACAAACTTTGATGCTTACACTGTATTTATATCTCAAATTGAACCTAAGAAGGCAGATGAAGCGCTCCAAGATCCGAATTGGGATGTTGCAATGCAAGAAGAACTCAATCAGTTTGAACGATGTAAAGTCTGGACTCTTGTTCCAAGACCAAATGATCAAGGAGTGATTGGTACAAAGTGGGTGTTCAGAAACAAGATGGACGAGAATGGAACCATCACAAGAAACAAAGCAAGGTTGGTTTCACAAGGCTATAGGCAAGAATAAGGAATTGATTATGATGAAACTTTCACGCCCGTATCAAGACTTGAAGCTATAAGATCTTTCTAGCTTACGCTGCTCACAAGAAATTTAAGTTATATCAAATGGATATCAAGAGCGTGTTTCTAAATGGTGAACTCCAAGAACAAGTCTACGTAGCTCAACCACCTGGGTTTGAAGATTCTCAATTTCCAAATCATGTCTACAAACTCTAGAAAGATTTTTATGGGCTAAAGCAAGCACCAAGAGCATGGTATGATACACTATCCAAGTTTCTCATTGAGAAAGGCTTCACTCACGGTAAAATCGATACAACTCTTTTCATTGCCAAACATAATGATCATAAATTATTTGTTCAAATTTATGTCGATGATATTATTTTTGGTTCTACTAATGAATTGTTGTGCAAGCGCTTTGAGAAACTAATGAAAAGCAAGTTTGAGATGAGAATGATGGGAGAACTCACATTCTTCCTCGGGATTCAAATCAAGCAAATGGATGAAGGCATATTTATCAACCAAGCAAAATATACAAGGGATCTAATCAAGAAGTTTGGACTAGATAATGCTAAACCATATGATACTCCAATGGCTACCGGCAACAAACTCGATAAAGATTTAAAAGGTAAAAAGGTTGATCAAACGCTCTATCGAGGTATGATTGGCTCACTCCTTTATCTTACTGCTAGTAGGCCTGATATAATTTTTAGTGTTTTTGTCTGTGCTCGTTATTAATCTGACCCTAGAGAAGCGCACTTGATTGCTGTGAAACGTATTATACGATACCTCTCCGGCACTGTTAACCTTGGACTTTGGTACACCAAAGATTCAAATTTTAAACTTGTAGGTTATTCAGATGCGGATTATGCAGCGTGCACCATTGACAGGAAAAGCACAAGCGGCACTTGTCATTTCCTCGGATATCGACTTGTGTCATGGGCAAGTAAGAAAAAAGCTGCAGTTTCTGTCTCAACTACAAAAGAAAAATATATCGCTGCTGGAAGTTGTTGTTGTCAGATTCTGTGGATGAAGCAGCAATTGGTGGACTATGACATCAATGAAGAAAATTGTCCCATCTACTGCGACAATACATCAACCATTGCGGTTTCTGAAAATCCTGTCATGCACTCAAAGACTAAGCACATAGACATCAAGTATCACTTCCTCAAAGACCACTTGGAGAAAGGAAACATTCATTTGGAACACGTGGGAACCGACTATCAAATCGCTGATATTCTTACAAAAGCACTAGATGGTAAAAGGTTCATCTTTTAGAGGTGAAATGCGTATGCTTGAACTTAGCTAAATTTTGTCCATATAATTTGTCAATACTAATGATTTTGTTGTGACTTGAAATTTTCTAAATTAGAAATGCCTCATGCGCCTGCGGATTTCAAGCGCACATGGTGATGCGCATAAGGCAAAACATTTATGAGATTTCTAAGAATCTTTGTGCATTATAGAGCTGCGCATAAGCATCATGCGCATGCCACGTGGACCTCAGTTAAGTTCTCTTTTCATTAATTGTACCTAGGTCCTTGACTCGCTGAGTCAGCGTAATTTGCAAGGGTACTTGTGCAATTATTATTTTTCCCTCGTCCTTATTTTTTATTTTTTTGGGAAATTACTATTTTACCCCAGCGCATGTCCCAGTCATTTAATGCAAAAGCATTGAATTGACGCGCCATTAATGCTCGGTGTGTGCTACTTATGAGGGAAGTGGAAAAGATTCTTTTTGGCCATTAATGTCTGACAGACGCGCGCGGCTAGGTCATTTCACGCGCGTTCCTCATTGGGCCACGTCATCAGCTCGTGCGCCTCACCTGCGCGTGCGCCTCACTCGCCTGATCTTCACCAACTTTTGTCAGCGTGCCATGAGATCACGTACCTTTTTTGGTGATAACCCTCTGAACCGCCAGCTCTACCCCTCACTCTGCTCTTATCATTTTCTCTCTCTCTGACTTCTCTCTTTCTCTGCACAAACCCTATTTTTACTCCATTTTCATGTAAGATTTTTCCTTTATATATGGATCCCAAGAAACTACAACATCCAAGAAACCAGAACATCCACAAATGGTAAGAATTTCAACTTTATCTCGAAATTTCCGCCATTGTTGTTGAAGGTTCAGTTTCTTCCCCTTTGCGATTTCTATATGATCTGTTGCTCGTTTTTCAAATTATTTGATGTTGTGTGCTCGTTTTACTTGTGCCTATTCATTTATGTAATTTGTTTTACGATCAATGATCGTTTGGTTATGTTTCTGAGATTTTTGGGTTATTGAACTTTTCGTATTCTCCATACGTTTTTCTCAGATTCTGGGTGATTGTTCTTGTTGTTGTTGTTTTGATTTACTTATTTGTTTGTGATTTTTCATTACGAACGTTTTGATATGCTTTTTATGCATTTTGGAACACTTTGACATTTTTATGTTCTTTGTGTTCTTCGTGCATTCGATGCATGTTCTTCATGTTCTTGATGAATAGTCATATGTTGTGCCTTGACATGATTATTGTTTATATTTATGCTTTTCGCGCCAATTTTAGGCGTGTGATTCAAATTTTGTGTTTTTGAACATTTTTACCCTTTATATTTCTATTATTTTATTCTAAGTATGGAGTCTAGTTCATGCGCTGCGCGTATCGCATGCGCATGCGCTTCTCTCCATGCGCATGTCCAAATCTAATTCATAACTTTTGTTTTGCACAGAATTTGAATTACTTTATCCCTGGTTGGGAAATTGATGCTGAAGACCTTAGAGAGGATGCGCTAGGACGCTACATGATAGAGCTTATGGATAGCTCTGGCATCTTGCCTCTCTTCACTAAAGGACAGTCTTTCATTCTCCCTTCATACATAGATGAGTTCTTCAGCAACACAGAAGAAGTGGAGCGCATCTACGATGATATTCCTGTCTAGTGCCTGAAAAGTACAATACGCGGAGTTTCTGTCACTATCAACTACGCGCATATACTTCAGACGATGGGACTTCCTGCGTGAAGCAAGAAGAAGCTCTCTCAGGATACGCAAGACAAGGTTGCAAAAAAACTATAAAGATTCCTACTCTGGTTGGTCAGTATAACAACCATGATAGGAAGGAGTTTGGAGAGCTGATGTACCACCTCTGCACACTCATTGGAGACACCATCAATTGCAAGAATGGGAATAAGTCTACCTTTATCAGCAAGCAATGGATGTGTTGTGCTGCTATTTTCAAGAAAAAGACTTTGAGTTGGGCTGAGATCATATTTGATGGGTTAGTGCGCTGGGTGAGAGTTTACAAGAAGAAGGATGCAGACACCAAGAAACCACCTAAGTATAAAACGCACTGCAGAATTCTTACTGCAGTTTTCATGCGTTTTCCCTCCATGCACAAACTGGTGGATGAAGACCTTTCACTGAAAGTTGATGTCACTGGCACGCGCACGTATTCACGCGTATTTCTTCACAATTTGTGCCATTAAGTGAACAACTTCGATTATTGCATGTACTGGGCTGCGGATCCCATAGAGCTGTTTGAAGATATACATCCTGAAGACCAAGGCTCAACTCCAGTTTCTGACAGTAAAGTCAAGGAAGATTCTTCATCTGAGTCAGATTCTGAGGATGATTCTGTATATGAGCCAGTTCTGAACAAAGTGGGTGACAAAGAGAAAGGTAAGTCAGTGGCTGATGCGCCACGCAAGAAAAAGAAGGCCAGCAAATCTACTGCTGCGCCTGGGATTACAATTAAGGAACCTTCTGCGCCTATCCCTAAGCGCATGGCTACCTCTGATCCTGAGCCTCCAAAGAAATCCAAGAAATCAAAGGCTGCTGCGCCTGAAAAGGAAAATAAAGAAGAAGAAAAAAAGCAAAGGTTTCAAGAACTCTACTGGATGAGTCTGATGAAGACATCCAAGTTGATGATGATATTGCTGCGCCTCCTCCTCTTGCGCCTAAGTCAACGCGCCCCCTACTTCTGCTCCTGCACCACAAGAAGAAGACATTTTTGAAGGTGCTGCAAATGATCCTCTCATCAGGCCTTCTAAATCTACTGCTACCGGTCCTTCACCTGTTGCTCCATCTCAGGGGGAGACTCATCAGGAGATGCGCAAGGACACTTCTAGTGAGGATGAAATTCCACTATCTGCTAAGAAGACCAAGCTAAAGCGCAGGGTTAAACAGTTTGCTACTAAGAAGTGCGCTCAAATCGTTCTATGGCAGACCTATCTGACATTGAGCCTGATTCACCAAGGCATTCTCCTCCGCGCACTGAAAAGTCTGCGCGTGACATTGCAAGGGAAGCTAGGCTAGCTGCAGTTGCGCAGAAAAATTTTACGCAGCAAGCCCCACCAGTCTTCATTAATGGTGAAGGCTTTGCACATGATGCACCTGACCCAACTGTTTATGAAGATGCGTCGCTAGTTGAAGATGCTGATGACTCAAGTTCAGAAGACTATGATGTCCATCGTTCTCCTATCAATGCGCATTATTCTCCTATTCCTGCGTGAGATGCTACAATTCCTACTCCAACTCATGCTGCTGCTGATGCTATCCCTACGCATACAACTGGGGCCTCTCAAACTTCACCTCCAGTTATTTCTATATTGCCTCCAGCTACTGCTCCCTCAGATCCATCAAGTTCATCAGACATGCGCCAAATCATAGCCATGCTCCAAACTATCCAAGCAAATCAATTTGCCGCGAAAACCCAGCACTTTCAAGTGGTCACTGCGCAAGCTAAGATTCAAGAGCAACTGGATGCGCAGTCAGCAAGGCTCGATGCGCAGTCCAGTTTGCTTCAGGCTATTGATTGTGTCATAAAGTGGGAGAGTTCTGCAACAAAGGCAACCCCTTCTGAAGCGCCTGCAACAAGTTCCGGAGCTGCGCCTATGCCTCCCAATTTTGATCTCCTGCGCCAAGACTTAGAACATGACTTTGGTGTTATTACCAATGCGCTTTCAAAGATTCCCTCTATGCATGGTCTGACTGATGCGCTGTGCACTTTGGGAGAAACTATGAGTGAAATTATTCAAGCTGAAACTGCCAAAGTTCTGAATGCGCTTGAAAATTTTGCGTCAGGAGAATCCAGCTCTTCCTTCGCCTCCATTGATGCGCTAAAATCTCACATGACCCACTGCTTAGTTCAGTTTGGTGATACCTTTAACGGAGCAATGAATCAGGCTATGCTAGATATGCAAGCAAGCCAGAATATGGTTCAAGTGGAGTTGACAAAAAGTCTTGTGGATCCGCAGAAGGAAATTCAGGACTTGATTGCGTCTGCTTAGCAATCTCTTGCAAATCAATTTGGCTCGCTTGAGAATACTTTTAACCGAGTCTCTGAAGACCTTCAAAGAGATAATGATTTGATGCGTACTGGTATGAAGATCTACGTCAATCAGGCTGTGGAATACAATGCTAAGTTTCAAGCTCAGAAAATTGAGTTGATGAACAAGTTTACCGGCCTGTAGAACGAGCTTAGGGAAGCGCTATCAAGAATTAATATAGATTAGAATTGTAATCTTTTCTTTTGCTGCGCATATTGTAAGTTTTTGATGCGCACTTGATTTTTGCTTTTGAATTTTCTTCCATTGTAAAACTTGTACCTGTAACTCATATCTTTCAAGTTTTAATGAGAAGAATGCATCATTGCGTTTTCACAAAACTTTGTTCAATTCAAACCATTCGTTTGTGGAACAATGAATGCATTATTTAAACTTTACATCATGCGCATATTTATAACTGCTCATATTTCATTGCATGATGTTTAAACATTCAGTTTAAACGCATACTCAAACTTAAACTCATAATATTTTGTATGTGCTGATTGATATTTCTGTCTTTCCCTTATTGTAAGTTTTATCTTTTGGATAGACTAGAAATCTGTAACACTGGCTAGTGTGTGCATTGACTTGAGACATGATTTACCATTTACATTCTTATGGACATGTTTTTATCAAGTACTATGTATTGCCTTTGTTATATTAGGTAATGGCATCAATCATTTAGGGGGAGATTGTTGGGTATGCTTACCACTTAACACTCCTACTTGTTAGAATTGATTAATACCATCATCTAAGTTTATTTTAAGGACTTTAGGACCCTATGTAAGAAGTTTTATAACTTCAATTTTTAGCTAAGTCCTCTTTATAGACTAGGCTTAGTGGTTAGGGCTTTTACTTTGATTTTGAGGTCTCCTGCGTAAATTGTCTAGTGCGGTGCGCATGACTTTCATGCGCAGCGCTCCTTCTGCACAACTTAATGCGCATGGCTTCCATGCGCACGCAGAATTGCTTTAGTCAATTCTCATTTCCTGACCTCATATTCTAAAAGCTTGGAAAGCGTCAAGTCAAGCTATGCTTTTTAAAATGAGCCAAAGTGCTGATGTGTACAAACGACAAAACAAGCACACTCAGCATACACGTGGATATAGAGATGTGCCTCAATTTGAATTTCGAAATGAAGAACAGCTATCATCCTTCTAGAAGAAGTTTGAAACTTGTCCACTTGCTCTGTCTCCAACGGCTATAAAGGACACCTGCGCACCAATCACATTGTGCCAGCTCATCGTCCTTGCTCAGAGCTCCAACGGCTAGTTTTTGAAGCTCTACTATAAATAGCCCGTTCCTCCTCATTTTCCAAGCTGCTTGTGTTTTGCTCTCTGAAAGAAACTTTAAAGATTTGAAGATTGCTTGCTCATTTCCAGAATTCTCAAGAACAGCCTTCATACCTTCATACCTTACCAAGCCCAGACCCTAAAGCCTTGTAACACCGAAATCTTGTGCTGTCCATCTCATAGATTTAAAGAGCCCATATTTCTGACACACACACACCTCTTAAAGTTCTGATCTCATCGAACATACTTCTAGAGATACACCGGTTATTGTCTAGGATTTTGTTCTTTCATAGATTATAGATCTTTGAGTTAGTTTGTTCTCAATCGTTGTAACTTGTAACACTATTTCATATTATTAGATATCCATTAGAAATCCAAGACTAACCATCTTGGTAGAGGACGTAGATTTTTTCCGATCGAACCTCTCCAAATAGCTTGTCTATTTATTGTGCTTTTCATTCTACATTTAAGCTTTTCTGATATATTGCTTTGTTTGATCTTTGTAGATTGTCTTGCACTGTTTGAATTGTGTTTGTATGCTTTCTGCCTTAGTTTCATTTTGCGCCACTCTTTAATCTAAAACTTAGCGCGTGCGTTTTACACTTCTGCGCATACACCTGCGCATTAGTGATTGCTTTAAGTTTTTCGCTGTGCATTTCACACTCTGTTGCGCGCTATACTTGGCCAATATTTGGGTCGTGCGCATTTGCCATTGATTTGCAAAAGGTTTTGTAAATAATTTTAAAACGCTATTCACCCCACCCCCCCTCTAGCATTTTTCATACCCTTGTTGCCCCTTTGGGTCCAAGAAATTTAAAGTAGTATTTGAAATGTAGGGAGATAACCTTTAACCAACTTTAATATAATAAAGTGATCATTTGGTCATGTCATATTTGATGGGGATTGCATACACTAAAGAAATCACATAAATAAAATAAAGAGAAGTTGTACCTTGTTTGGAAAAGAAAGAAGACTCCAATCTTGATGAAGAAAATAGTGTTGTTGTAAAGAAATTGTTATGGAACAATTTTGTGTAGAGTTTTTGTAGAAAGAAGCCTTCTTTGTGGAGAAATTGGTGTAGAGAGAATTTTGTAGAGTTTTTGTGTGTAAGAAGTGGTGTCCTTGAAATGAACCTAGGAGGTCCTTATTATAGGTAAAAATACGAGGGAAAGGTTGGAGGGAAAAGATGATCAATCCATGTGAAATGGAATTGACCAATTAAAAATGAGATAAATAAGATAATAATAAAAGAAAATATTTTATTTTAGAGAAAGGGCTAGAATGGGGGAATTGAGAGTTACAAAATAAAGCTAGTAAATGTTTATGATAAAGAAAGATGTTTTTGTATTAAAAGATGAGTTTTAAATCGGAAAACGGAGGGAAAACTTCGTGCAAATCCGTAACAGCTAGTATGGGAAGCGCGCGGGTCCCGCCTATGGAGCAGGACGCGTGCGCGGCCCATTGACAGTGCCGGAAGCGCCCGAGACTAAAAAGGACAGAATGACAGAAATGATTCTAAAGTTAACTCTGTTATGCGGTTTAGTCCAAAACTAACGGAATCAGTTAGGAACTTAACCGAAGTAACAGAAATTAACAAAAATAAGTTGAATAAAAATACTATGTATGCAATCGGGGTGAGAGGTCCAAGGCGGGGTGTCTACACCTAGGAACTCCGGCGGAACCGAGAATTTAGACACATTTATAAATAAATTTCATATTTCCATCATCTTTTACAAAGACATTGGAATAAACCATATTACAATAATAGGTATTAAAAATTTGAACATTCAATTGGGAACGAACAAAGTATTGTTATCAAGTTGTTTGTAGCACTAGAGTGGAGGAAGCGTGTTTCACATACATATTAAAGTGTTTGGAGAAGAAGCATGCATAAAATAAGTGGATGAAGACTTGTTTCACATAGTTTATATTTTATCCCACATCACTTACTCACTAAAGTGTTGAGAGAAAAAGCAAGTATAAAAGAAGTGGATGAAGGTTAGTTTCACATAGCTTATACTTTTCCCACATTACATACATACTATACAAAAGTGTTGGAAGAACAAGAAACTATAAAATTAGTGGTCTTGCCATTAGGGGTGACCTAAAAACGCAATTAGGGGTGACCTAAAGCCATGCGGCGCCTAGGCACCGCCTAGAGCGCTAATTCAGCCGCATATTCGAGTGGGAAGACTCTCTTTAATTTCAAGCCCTAAATTGTGTACAAAAATATTATTTTCTATGTTGAAAGATGCTCTACGACCAATTTATTAACTTTCTTCGTTCTAAAATAATGTTTTCACTTTCTTGTATTCTCTACCACATTTTCTCTTTTATACCTCTCTTTTTCATACTCATAATTTACTACTAACTTTTAAAAATATACTTCATCTGACGCATAATAAGGGAAAAGAAATTCTATTTGGATATCTTATTGATATGTCACTTTATCCATATAGTAATTTTAAATATTATTTTTTTATTCAATGGGGTTCACTTGTATCACAACAATTATCCACATAGTATTCTCTTTCAATTTTCTCTTCTACGTCACTTTTCACACTCACAATACCAAAATCCATTATCATTAAATTTCAATAAATATATTCTTTCTTAAATCTTGTGCGCAATGAATTATGTGCTCCTTATTGTTTATTGTGGTACAAAGGGAGTACTTATACTCTCCCATTAATTCAAATGTTAAGACGGAGTAGGTAGTCATTGCTGATACACAATCGACATTATAAAAAATAAAAAGTTTGAAATTTTCATTAAAGATATTTAAATTAACTAAATTTTTAACTCAAACTTCATTTGTTTATAATAGTCATAAAAGGGTGAAAACATCATTATTATGGGAGGGGAGAGTAATCAGCAACAATTTAATTTTAATTTTTGTTAAAATAAAAAAGTATATTTTGATTTTTCATGAATTTGACGAAAAACAAAATAAATTAAAACGTTTTATATTTATTGGATTCTAATCTATTCAAGAAAAATGGCGGGTGAGAACTTTTTTGAAACTAAATCGGTAGACACGATGACTTGCATAAAATTGACGTGTGTCAACTTTAACGAAGCACGACCTTTATCCACTCCTACTCTACATTTCATTTTCAAAAAAGTCAAAAGTCACAACCCCTTTTCCCACTTCTCAAATCGCGATCTCGAAGCCCAAAATTTCAGCAGTCTCCTTCCTTGCCATTCATCCAGATCTGCGGCTGCAATTTTGACTTGTACATGGCTCTCCGGTTGATGCTGTACGGCTTGGTGTTCTTGTCGATATCTTGTGTTTGCTTCAAACTGCTTCATCTCATTCTTCATCCCGTTTTCTACTTAACCTCCTGAGATTGCTCACGCGCCACCGCCCTTCTACTCGCCGGCCGTTTTTTCTCCTACTACTGGCGGTTAGAATATATTGTTTCAGTTGGCAATGATACAGATTTTCATTAATCTTGTACTACCTCTTTGTACCCTAAAATAAATGACTGAAATTGAAATTGAAATTGTAATTGATCAATAGCAATTTCGGTCATTTATGTTGGGACGAAGAGTATATCAGTTTCAGTATGGAATGTTATTTTGGTTTGATACAATGTTCCAGTAGTTTTTTGTTTTTTTTTTAATGTTGAATCAGAGAAATGAGGACAATGATACACATAGGGAAAACTCAAAGGGAAAACTCATAGTGAAACACTTTAAACCGTTGGATGAGTTTTTATTAGTGGGGCTCACAAACATTTATTACAATCCAATGGATTACTGTGTTTTACTATGAGTTTTCCCTTTGAGTTTTCACTATACATATCATTATCTAATTTTTAAAACCTTTGCTTTTCGGGTGTATGATTCTTGCATTTCAATTTTGTATGCATTCTACTTCACATTTCCAATTAGGAATGGTTTAATGGGGAAAATTGAACCGCTTTAGCGAAGCTATCTCGTGCTCTGTTGTGGCTAATGGTGAAAATTTGGTTACATCCCACGTTTTAAGACGGATGAGTGTGAGATTGTTAGTATATTTGGTCATTTAGTTAATCGTGATCATATACTCCATCATTCTGCCCCGGAATAAATATCATAATTGATAAGTTAATGTTTTTAATTTTTTAGTTGTGGTTTTTGATTGCCTAATCTATTCATATTCATATCGTTGGAGTGACGCATCCTATTACATTCCAATGCTTGTGCCTATTAGAATGAGTATTATAAGAAGATCACCAAACTTCATACCCTATTTTTAAGCAGACGATATTTATTTTTGGACAAATGAAAATGAAAAGTATAACATTTATTTTGTGAGTAATATTTGTGAGAAGTACCATTTAAAGAATTTTTATAAACAATCAGACCTTACATTAAAATGTGCGTTAATATATTGTAAGTAAATGAAATTTGTCAGTCCCAATGACATGGTGATAATTTGGAAAAGCAAACTGTGTAGAAAGATGAAAAATGTAAAGGTAAACCTCAAATTCTGTTAGAGTAATGAACAAGACTTGATGAAAAAAGTAAAGCAATCACAAGAACACAGATTTATGTGGTTCATCAAAACATATTGGCTACATTCACGGGCAAAGGGAGACATATATTATTACTATGGAGATCCAACAACAGATTACATATGATCAATCTTGTGAACCATGAAACACAAGAGATCCAGAAAAGAAAACCTAGAAACCTGGATATCTAGTTTTCTACAAATACAAATCTCACTAATCTAGTTGCACGAATTATTGATGATAATAATTCTTGACTATGCAAATACTAGATCTAGAATTACAGATTTGGAACTTTCGTCTAACTTCTTGAACTTTTTGAACTACTCTTTAGTTCTAGTACTAGTTAACAAATTAATTATAATGCTACGGACAGGGTTGTATTTATAGTCACATAAATACCAAAACCTTTGATAATAAGGAATCCTAATTTTTTGGGAAAAAGCAAACTCTATTCTATAAGAAAGCTACAATCCTTATTCTTGAATACGTCTTTAATCTTTGTTCCAATATGAAACCTCTTTGATTCAAAGACACCTAATCCTAACAATCTCCACCTTGACTTTGAATCCACCATAGCAACAAACAGACGACGAACTTAGCACATCTCCACCCTGAGCTGCATCTTTCGTACTAGAACAGATTTCTCCACCTTTGCCTCAGTCTGCCTTTCGTCAAAGACACTAGATTTTTCCTCTGGACAACCAGATTTTTCGCTTCCCTCAGATGTATCTTCAAAACACTCAGAGCCTCACCGGACAAACAACTTTGTCCTCTGGACAATAAGATATTTTTCATGCATATATCCTACGGACACCTAGACGTGCACCTACGGGCATTCAGAATCACCCCAACAGGCAACTAACAGTCATTTAGTTGTAGCCCATCCAGTCAACATTGGATCTTGCCAACCATGACTGATAAATCCGGTGTGTGTTGATCTTCTAACCACGGCTTGCCCAGTTCACTCCCGCCTAGAGTAAAATGCATCTCCACCTTCTTGTCAACACCCTCAACCATCTCAGAACCTTGGAGGATATGCAAGAAACCTTTTATCTCGCCCTTCAGAATCACATTTGAACCTTTGTAGACATCCAAAAATCCACCTTCACCTTTGAAACTGTATCCCTTCTTGTCCAACCGACTAAGAGATATCAGATTCTTTGCTACTTTTGGAACATGTCTCACTTTGTTCAATGTGAGAGATTTATAACCCGAAGTTCTCACCTTTACGGAGCCCATGCCAACTACCTCGCAGACAACTCTATTATCCATATAAATACGGCCTCTATCCTTATGCTTGAACGTTTTAAACTGCTCCTTGCGCAGACACATGTGATAAAAGCACCCGAATCTTGAACTCATGAACTTCCTCGTACGCTTCTTCTTCAGTCACTAGTGCATAATCACAATCCTCATCCAGATTGTCACTGCTTGCCATCGCTGCAGTTGACTCAGATTTATTCAGATGCGGAGTCAGATGTACAACTCTGAAATCTGACCAGATTATTGCCTCGGGGAACACATATTTTGTATCTACTTCTAGATCACTAGAAAAAATTACACCAGATGTTAGATCTTTAGATTATACTAGATAGCTAAATGTTGATCACAAAACCCTAGCTTCAGATCTCTGACTTCAGATGCAGTTATCAAACGCCAGAACGTTCCAGATGCGTTCTTGAATCACCAACGAACTTCCGGATTCAGATCTACCATATTTTCCATTGCTAGCACAGATGGGCAATCACTAACTGCTCTTAGATTTATTGATTCTCGATCATCTACAGTGAAGAGTTTCAGAATAACCAAAAAAATCTCAAACTCAAATATGTCAGAGGCAATAGAATACAATACCATATGTGTCCAACCTAGACACACAGATTTATGCATAGACACTGCACGAGGAATGCACGCGGACTGCACATGCGCTGCACGTGCGATGCACAAAAACTGCATGCGAACTGCACGTGCACTGCACGTTTTTTGCACGCGATCTGCACGTTTTCTGCACGCGATCTGCACGTCCAATGCACAATCTTCTACCATAAAATAAATCTTATCTTCCTTGTCAATCTTCTGGTCCATCCCGGAATTCATCTCTTCTACTGCAACGGAATACCCTTATCTTTCTCAACTAACCAAGCTCTGATACCACTTGTTAGAGCAGTAAACAAGACTTGATGAGATAAGTAAAGCAATCAGAAGAACACAGATTTACGTGGTTCATCAAAAACCTATTGGCTACGTCCACGGGCAAAGGGAGACAAATATTATTACTATGGAGATCCAAGAACAGATTACAGATGATCAATCTTGTGAACTAGGAAACACAAGAGATCCAGAAAAGAAAACCTAGAAACCAGGAAATCTAGTTTTTCACAAATACAAATCCACTAATCTAGTTGCACAAATTATTGATCACAATAATTCTTGACTGTGAAAACCCTAGATCTAGAGTTACAAATTTGGAACTCCCGTCTAACTTTTTGAACTTCTTGAACTACTCTCTAGTTCTAGTGCTAGTTTACAAGTTAATTATAATGCTAGGGAGAGGGTTGTATTTATAGTCACATAAATACCAAAAACTTTGACAATAAGGAATCCTAATTCTTGGGGAAAAAACAAACTCTATTCTATAAGGAACCACAACATTATTCTTGAATATGTCCTTAATCCTTCTTCCAATAGGAAACCTCTTTGATTCAAAGACACCTAATCCTAACAAATTCATTTTTAATATTTAGAATCTAATCGAAAGTCCCTTTGCCAAGAGTAAATATTTGATTTTCACAATAAAGTTAACTTATATATTTTTTTTAAAGAAAATACAGTTTTGATAGAAACACAATACATAAAGAGAAATACTCTACAGGGGAGGTTTGTATGTTAGTAAATCAGACCCAATAGATGACAGAAAATAATGAACTCAAATCAACAAATAAGAACACAGAATTTTACATGGTTCAGCAACAACCTATTGGTTACGTCCATGGGTAAAGGGAGACAGCTATTATTAATATGACAGAGAAACAATTACAAGAAGATGATCACAATAATCTACGTTTGCATTAAATTTTTTTTCATAAAATTCTTAGCTATGCAAAACCATAGATCTAGAATTATTGATCTCTCTTACTTTCTGAGTAATTGAACTACTCAATTGAATTAGGGACAGAGGAAGTATATAAATATACTATACACGTCTAAAGTCACCTAATTATAATTGCATAAGGATTCTATAAATCCTTTCCTAGTTGCTCCACTTTAATACATACTCCCTCCTTTTCGTTTCATGTAAATTGAGACAAAAAAAAATGGGCACAATAATTGAGAGAAAGTAATGAATGTGTGGTGAAAAATGAAGAGAGATAATGGGTGGGGTAAATAGTAGTATTGGTTGGATAAAATGAGTGATGGAAAATGAAGAGAGAGAATTAGTGGGGTTAAATGGGTGGGGTTGGGTGAATATAAAATATTAAAAAATTTGCCATTTTGAGCAGTCTCAATTGAGGTGAAATGGACGAAAAGAAAAATAAATCTCAATTCACATGAAACAAAGGGAATAGAAGGTACAAGTCCTTGTTGACTTTTCTAATAATCCCACGCCATGACAAAGATCCTAGGCCCAATGAGTCCTAAAGCCCACTTGCTCGTATTATGGCTTTAGCTTGTGGCTGTTGCCACAACTTTTACTCATTCCGTCTCAGGAATACTACCATATTGTTAATTTAATCCATTAAATTTAACAATCTCCACTTTAACTTTAAATCTCCCTTAATAATTTAGATGTACGAAAAAACTGTCATAGACTCCATCTTGAGCCATATCCTTTGTACCAGAACAGATTTCTCCACCTTTGCGTCAGTCTGTCTTTCGTCAAAGACACTAGATTTTTCCTCCGGACAACCAGATTTTTCGCTAGCCTCAGATATATCTTCAAGACACTCAGAATTTGCCTCACCAGACAAACAATTTAATCCTCTGGACAATCAAATATTTCTCATGCATGTATCCCACTGGACACCCAGATGTGCACCTACGGGCACTCAGAATTGCCCCAACTGGCAACTAGCAATCATTCAGTTGTGGCCCATCCAGTCGACATTGGATCTTTCCAACCATGACAGATAAAACCGGTGTGTGTTGATCTTCTAGCCGTGGCTTGCCCAGTTCACTCCCGCCTAGAGTAAAACGTTGCTCCATATTCTTGTCAACACCCTCACCCATCTCAAAACCTTGGAGGGTATACAAGGAACCTTTTCTCTCGCCTTTCAGAATCACATCTGAACCTTTGTAGACATCCAAAAATCCACCTTCACCTTTGAAACTGTATCCCTTCTTGTCCAACCGATTAAGCGATATCAGATTCTTTGCTACTTGTGGAACATATCTCACCTTGTTCAATGTGAGAAATTTATCACCCGAAGTTCTCACCTTTACGGAGCCCATGTGTTAGTACCCGACCTGAAAAATAGCCTAAGATCCTTCCTAGGACCTTCCAGGGACTTCTTAGACACTTAGGAGTATCCAAAGACCTTTCTAGGATTTGCCCCCAAGGCCCTCCAAGGACCTTAGAGGGAAACTTAGGGAGCAAGACACTGCAAAGGAGCCGTACGGATTCTAAATCTCCGTACGGCTTCTAAATCTCCGTACGGCTCGGATCTGGCCGTACGGCCACTTCTCCCAGATCTTTCTCCTATAAATACAGTGCTTCTCAACCTCATTCAACACATCTTTGACATACAGGAAAACCCTAACAACTGCGAATCCCAAACTATTTCTCTCCCTCTTAACTCCCTCAAAAACCCTCTTTTCCACCTCTCTTTGATCTTCAAAGAGATCCAAGATCTAGTTCTTGCATGGCAAGGTAAGTCCTCTTACATTTCTTATTATGTTCTTAGGCTAGATCTACTTTATGGATGACTTCATCATGTTTATTCATTCATATTCATATGTTCTTAATGCGTTCTTCATGTTCTTAATCTAAATTCATAATATATGTCATATTTAGGGTAGAGATCTTCATGTTTTACATGTTCATTCAATTGTTTTCATGATGTTCTTATTATTATGCTAGATCTAAGACTTATTCTGCGTAACATATTAGATATAGGGTTTTAATCCTTATTTATGTGCACATAACATAACCGATGACGATTCTAGGGTTTCATCAAACCCTAATACGATCTAGGAACTACTTCTAACCCTAATCTTTAGATAAATACTCCTCTTTCCTTATGCATGATCCCGCTTCATCTCTCTATTCTAAATTCATCAATGAACTAAGCTGACATGAGCTTCTCACGTTGAGAAGAACATAGGAAATCCTCGGATCCGGTCTCAAACACTAAACACACACACACACATTGATCATGATAGAAAGACCGATTCTTCGGGCAATAGGAGTGATCACATTAATATTCTTCTTCTATTATAATTTGACCCCCAAACCTAATTATTCTCATAATTAGTTTTTTCAATGTTTTAACTACAAATAAAACGGCGTGGTGACTCCCAATTTTAATCACGCGTATTCACAGTGGCGACTCCGCTGGGGACTTGATTTTGAAAACCTTTTTCAAAACTTAAGAGGTTCTGACTTTCGTTTACTACATGATTTTGTGTGTGTTCTTACTGCCCCGAGTATGTTTTTTTTTTCAAAACTGCAAATCTTCAAAATTTTCACATTTCTGAAGCCTGGTCTACACGCCTGCCTAGCATCCGTCCTCCTAACTTTCAGCCGTACGGCTGTGATTTTCTAGAAAACTGATCATTTTGATTTCCTGCAATTCTGGTATTCATAATATGCTTTAATTAGTCTAGATATGTTCTGGCTGTATTTGTCTCATGATTGGATAGTATTACTATGAATTGTCATGCTAGAATACTTCTATCATGCATTGCATCTCATTTATAAAAATCGTATTTAAATCGCACACTACCACTAGTCCGTGTCACACTGCACACCCTACTCCGGATAATCTGCTGAGTGCACAGATTTTGGCGATCCTTTCGCCTCTTTCTTCGTGGTACCTAGATTATCTAACTCACCGTGTACGCTTATGAGCGGTTGAGGTTTAGCCTTTTCCGTGTCTAAACCATGCACCTTGATCGAGTTTAAGAACACTTGTCAAAACGGTTATCTTAACTATCATCATTCATTATGTTGCATGTGTTGGATTTCCTAGTAACATGCACAGCGGAATAAAGCATTTAAAATTTTATGAAACCCAAATACCATAGATCCATTCATATGATTAAGTCAAATACATGCATAATGAATACTAGAATACTAACCCTTGAAGCCTTTGATTAACAACCTCGGATCTTGGTGGAGGTTGGAAAGCTTGATCACGAACAAAATCAGAAACACGAACTTTGAAGATGATGAGCTTCACGCTCTATCGGTATCCACACCACGAACGAATATTAAGAACACTTGATCTTGGTTGCTAGACCAACTTGTGAAACACGCTTTCACAATTAAGTACTATATGGAATTAATATATGTGTTCTTGTTCTTCACCCAAGAGATCTTAGAACAAGAAAATAGTCTCTCAAACTCTTTGGAGGCTCTCACAATGCATAGGACTGATTACGGCAACTAGAGGCTATTTATATACTTGCTAAACCTATTCCAAATAGGTAACAAGTGACTAAACCCGCAAGAAAACAGACTAAGGAAAGTCCCAGCTCGGAACCGACAGATCCGCCCGGGTAGCAAAGGGGGTCCGACCGGATCCAGGCTTGGTCCGACCGGGTTAAGCAGGAGGTCTGGTCGGGTCCTTTATGAGGTCCGCCCGGACCCTCCTCTTTTCCCGGTTTATTCGTTTGTCCTCTAAATTCCCAAAATCCCCGAAAAGTCCTTCGACCCAAATTCTAATTAAGTCCTTTTAAGATTCGTTCTATTGTGTGTGACCCTATAGGATTACACTAAGTTGGCAATGGTTTCAATCATAAACCCATAAGATATGATTAGGTTCAAGCAAACCGTCATAGCTACCCAAATAGTGTAACTATATACAAGTTCGCATTCCTTTATAGAACATGTCACAATCCCTTTGTCCACGACGTCATTGAACACAAGTCATAGTCAACAAGTCAACTTGTATTGTTCAATACTTTCTCGATGCCGAATTTGTTGATAAACCAAATGCCATTTATCCAATCAATTCATTTGAGTTTGGCCAAACATTTCATCAACATCACTCTACGAGGGGCCCAAGCTTGACATCTCTTCGAAGAGGGACAAATCCATCTTGGCTTATTATTCTTCCCTAAATGAATCCGATTATGCCAATCATATCCTTTATAACTTCCTGGTTAAAGGTAGCGTTTGAATATGTCAAACATAATGTTCATCAAGTGGAAGACTATAATAACTTCATGTCTAAGGATTCAAATGACGTAACTAATATGAGATATATATACGACATAGACCATGATATAAATCTCATACAGCGGGTCATGTCCAGTACCTTGTTCCAAACAAATTCTCATAAAATTTATACTAGTGCTAAACAAGTACTAGGGACGGAGATTATTATAAGTAAACATGAACAATAATAATAATTAAAACATCTCTTTATTAATATGAATAAAATGATAACTATTACAACGTTTAACAAACGCGCCTAGGGAACCAACAATAACAATATCCCACTTGCCCTAGGCCCAATCTCCTATGTATCTAATACCCATGGACCTAACATGACCATCATGTTTAGCTTGTGGAAGTACCTTTGTCAGCGGGTCTGCAAAGTTATCATCAGTTGGTACTCTGCATATAATTACGTCTCCCCTATCAACGATTTCTCGAATGATATAAAAACGCCTAAGTATGTGTTTGAATTTCTGATGTTCCCTTGGTTCCTTTGCTTGAGAAATAGCACCATTATTATCACAATAAAGGTCTATTGGGTTAGCAATACTAAGAACCACTTCAAGTTCACCAATGAACTTCTTAATCCAAACAGCTTCCTTTGCAGCATCCGATGCAGCAATATACTCAGCTTCTGTTGTAGAATCAGGGATTGTACTCTGCTTGGAACTCTTCCAGGTTACAGCTCCACCATTTAACATGAACACAAAATCCGATTTCGATCGACTATCATCTCTGTCAGTTTGGAAGCTTGCATCCGTGTAACCATTTACAATGAGATCATCTTCCATTCCTCCATAGATCAAAAACAAATATTTAGTCCTTCTCAAGTACTTAAGAATCTATTTTACAGCCATCCAGTGATTCTCATCGAGGTCGGATTGATGTCTACTCGTCATGCTCAAAGCATAAGATACATCCGTCCTAGTATATATCATGGCATACATGATTGATCCAATTGCCGAAGCATATGGAATCTCACTCATTTTCTGACACGCCCCCAAGTCCCAGGATTCCCTAATAGAACCTCGAACCTGGTGCACGTGACTAACAAGAAACGAGAAACTGAATGACATCTGCTTATATCAAACTGACATCATATATATACTCAAGAGGAACGAGCTAAGATAGCTCACAACGAGTTCTATACTAAGAAATTTAAACCAAATGTGGTTATACACAGCAGAAAACATGCCTAGCACATAAGCTGTCCTTACAAGAACTATACAAGTCTACCCAATATACTGAGTCTAAACAACTGATACAAGATCGTCCTCACCAAAACTGGAAAGGATAACAATCCCCAAACAAGAACAACCTGCCAAGTAGGCCCCTGCTAAGTCGAGCCTCACAATGTATTACCACTTGCTTTCCTGGGGGGGGGGAACAAATAAACAAGGAACGGGGTGAGATAAATCTCAGTAAGTTACTAGATACACGTACATAGCATGTTATCATATAAATCAAGAAGATTATCAAGTAATCATGCTCAAGATGTCATCAAGTAACAAGTATATAAGAGGCTAAGCCAACTCATCAAGTAGCTAGCACATAAGGCTAATCTATCACGTTATAAAGGATATTCCAACCTTATTCCTCACAAGTAAACCATTGTTGTCGTTGCTTATTGCAGTTGACAAATCACGATCAATCAAGTTGCTGCTATGAAATACACAAGAGGACCCAGTAACCAGTGTCACTCACAAGAACAAGATTCACGAGGTGTTCACGAGTTTAGCATTCACTTTTATCAGGCGTATTGCTCTAATAAAGGAAGCTATGCCCTTACTATGGCCTGTAGTAAGGGGTCAAGCATAGATACATAGATCCCCGATTATCACTTAGCCTCAGTACTCGCGATAAGCGTGAACCTATATATCTCCGAACAAGCAAGGAGAACCAACTGGACTCACACAAGAATGCACAAGTAGGTATTTACTTGAACTACGAGAGTAGAACTAATCCAGAAGTAGTGGACCAGTCCTTCATGAACCATATAATTATGTGCTCACCAAAACTAACGAGAATAGAGCTAAGTCCAAAAGTAGTGGACCAGTCCTTCATGAACCATGTAATCATGTGCTCACCAAATACCAGTACACGTATGCAATATTTGCGAATACAAATCAGTATAACAATGGCACGTAATGTGTCCATGTAACACAATCAATCCAAGTTAGAGTCTATTAGAAACAGACCCCAAACAAGTAGTAGGGTACATCATTCTATGTCACTTTGTCATATGCCATATTTGCATGCACATATTCATATAATCTTTAACACATTAATGTGTCTATCACGATACCCTTACTTTCAAGTAGAGCCCAACATCTTAGACTCTAAGCACGTAGTCGAATAGGTCGTATTGTACCTAGTCACAATCATATCTCGCGTATATGTATCGTTAATAATCGAATACACTTTCCAACACATATTGTGTTCTATAATCATTGTTTTATGAATTATCTTCATATTACACTAGTCCCTATTTCTTTAGGAACCTATCTCAGGAACAGGATATCTTCTTTATACTTTATATACTTCATTGAGTATATGCACGATTAAAACTAATTACTAGCACATTAATGCTTGTTCATAGCACTTTCAATACACATGTATTGGATTCGAGTATGTAATAGAGTTGATCATTCTCTATCTAGTTCCATATTCTAACTCTTTGGTTATTAATACCAAGTATCAAGTAGTCAACAAGCCACATTCTATCAAGTAGTTATGTGCAAGATTTGCACATACACATAAAGGATAGTTCTAACACGTTAGTGCTTGTTCATAGCACTTTCAAGTTCATTACCATACACACGTATTGGTTTCAAGACATGAACAAGAGTTCTTCCTTTTATATTCAAGTTCACACTCCAATTCTTTGGATGTTCAAGCTAAGGATCTCTTGTCTTGATACTTCTAGTGTTCTATAACACTTACAAGATTACTACCATACGCATGTATTAGTTTCAAGGCATGTACAAGATTTCATCATCTTATATTCGAGTTCGCAATCCAATTCTTGGATATTCAAGTCATAAATAAGAGTTAATCATCTTACATTCGAGTTCAAGCTAAGTAGATGAGTTATACATCTCATACTTACAAGTTTTTAATCCTATACTTGGATGTTCAAGCTCAAGACATTGTTCTAGTGCCCCTAAGGTACACAAACATTGGTTTCAAGACACATATAACACATTAGTGCTTGCTCATAGCACTTTCAAGACAATTAAAAGAGTTCTTACTCTTAGGCTCAAGTTCTCATTTTAATTCTATGAGTACTCATGTTCAAGACCAAGTTCTAATGTCCCAAAAGGTACATATACACTTGCTAGGACATCTTATACTAAGTCTCTATGCCTTAGGAGGGGTAAGGTTTCATTTCATTTGGGATTTAAAACACTTTTCGTTAAAACAGAGGACCAGGCGGGCGCTCACTCTTACCCGGGCGGGCGCCTGCTCTAGCATTTTTGGAACCCAAAACCTGGCAAGATGGGCGGGCGCGCAAGGCTCATCTGGGCGGTCGCCCATAGGACCGGGTAGGCGCTCGGTGGTCACGCGGGCGGGCGCCTGGTGCAAATTTCAGCAAACACTCATTTCTTTCCCAGGCTTACAATTGTCCGTCCCAAGCGTAGGAGTATACTTTTACTAACATAATAACAATACCAAGAGTACCTAGGAGTGAAGTATCATACCCATGACACTATTTCAAGTTCATTTCATTTCTTTTACCGTCCCACAAATAATAGGATAATTTTCTTTTATTCCATTTAAATATTTCACTGTCCCAAAAGTATAAATATAATTTTCTAATATACTAATATACTCATTTAAGGATTCTTTCATTCATTTCACCGTCCCACAAGTATAAGTATAATTTTTCTAATATACTTGTATAAATATTTAATCAAGTTAATATTTCACTGTCCCAAAAGCATAAGTATCAATTTTATTAACACTTTATCATACTCCTGGAGTATACTTTTACTAGTTCTATGAACATAGCATTAACAGACTAATACTCCCCTTGTCACAAAATTACAAGTATCACAAAGATCATTCCAATCACGAAATTAACAAGCACAAGTATCAAGAATAACATATATGCATGTTGTTACAAGCAAGAGGGTGCTAGTGAGTTACGTACTCTGAAATTAAATTCACCCAAACTAGTTTCTGTTCGGCAGGAAATGCTCTACTCAGTGCCACGAATATTTATACGGGATCGGAATCTCGAACAGAGGAATAATTAAGCAAGAGGAGTCGAGAATAGGGTAAACCCTAACCCACAGTACGTTAACACAGAGCAAGAGAAGAATTGGGAAAGTGGAGAACATTCTCCTGACAATCTAAAGTTTTATCCTTATGAAGTTTCAAGAAATGACAACTAGGCCCCTCAAGTTTCATTTTGAGCAATTAAGCCCCTGAATTTTAATTTTTCACAAATGACCCTAATATTTCAACTTGAACAATTACGACCTAAACTTGCTCAATTAGTTAAATAATTAACTCAATTAAAATAGCATATAATTATGCAAGACAAGAATTTAACAGGAATTAGGACGAGCGTTACATCCTCCCCTCCTTAAAGAAAATTCGTCCTCGAATTTTACTGATCGAAATTATAACACATATAAATAACAAATGGAACTCAAGAATAGCAAGAATATGGTATACCACACCATATTATCAATTACCTGCGAGTATTATTCTCACATAACCTTCTCGATACCGTGACTTTCCCATGAAACTTTCACAAGAAGTATTCGTGCTCAAGACATTTTCTTTAGAATCAAGTATCCATACAAGCAATTACCCATATACTAAGTAATTCGTGTGATGAAATTTCCACTAAATAGCAAGCTCATACAATAGCCACAAGGAAATCCACTTCACATGCTCGTAACATATGATCAAGAAGCAACCTCGGTTAAATATCCAGAGTGCTCAGAAAAATTATCATAATCAAGATATAAAACAAGGGTAGAACAAGATGTAGAACAAGAATCCCTGTCATATATTATATCTACAGGTATCCCATGTAATCAAGATGTATCGATAATAACATCAAAATACATAAAGTCAAGCAGACTTGATTAATCAATCCACTATAACCAATATCATCGGGACTTATCTAGTAAATGATAATCCTTCCACGAAATCCATCGCAATATATTCATATATTCACAAATCTCGAAGGATTATAACAAATCAAACGATCTCTGATATTCTGCTTTCAAATAATCGCAATTCAAGGATTTAGTTGAATACTCAGAAATTTTCTCCCATTCAGTACCATCAATCATGAAATACAAGTCTTTATGTTCAATGAATCCGCTAATACCATAGCCGTAGGATCACAATCAGTTTCAAGTCATGAGTAGAATTATTCTATTCATAAAAATTCAATCTCCTCAAAGCATATACAAGTACGTTACCATTTTGAATTAACACACGTTTTATCTCTTGTTCGAGCTTCACTATGCATAATGAATTTATCATATCCACTATATTGGTGAAACTTGACATATACACGAGAAAATAGTAACACTGGTCATATCTTCCAAATAACCATCATACTAGTTGAATCCACTAGGCAATGTCAAATACTGAAGTGGTGGTCATCCATCATTTCAATATTTAAAAAAAAATCAATCCATTAGAAAGTGTAGCTTTCTGTGTCAAATAGTTAATGATAGAGCTATCTTCAAAATTCATTAATAAATCTCTAACAAGATCAAGAAAATCTCAAGAACATGCGTAGCTCGGTTATTTCCACTTGTACAGGTCAATAAAGATGCCTGAAATAAACCCACTTCAAGATAATAGATCCTCTATCTCTTGCTCGCTTTTGGAAACAATTGTTTCTCTCAAGAAATGTCAATACAATCAATTCTCAGTCCGCGAATTGGTATGCACCAATAGGTCATTAATCACTTCATCGCAAAGAAATCAAATTATGGTTTGGAGATATTATTCATCAAATCCATCAATATTGCTAGATCATATATCAATCGACATAGCATAATCAAGAATTCATAACGAGCATACCTGATATGAGAAGATGTTTTCAATATATCCTCATAGTTGACTTTCCAACTAATGGTAGCCACTTATCAATCAAACACTGAATAGACCACTGATTAATTTCAGGGATCAAATAATTCATCCATACACGATAACAAGTACTGGTTCATTATAGTCACCTGGTTGAATTCTTTGCATTCAATATGAAATCGCAAAGTACCATATCTCTTCATGCCAATCAATACAGATGCACCTCACGCAAATATACTAAGCTGGGTGAATCCTCTATCAAGTAATTTCTCAAGTTGAATCTTCAACTCTTTGTTGGATATTATGCCCTAGGACCTTGAGAAAGGCATATGCGTTATATCATAGCTTCATTGTTATAGAGATAACAAACCCGATTATTATATATTTTACATGTTTATTATAATAATCATTGTCCCTAGCACTTATGAAGGGGCTAGCATGAGTTTGATGGATAATCATATGATGATTATAGCGCATAGGATGCGGATTAAACTTGTGGGTACATGTTGGAGAACAAGTACTGGATAGACCCGTTATGAGATTTATGTCATGGTCAAATGTCATAATTAAATCTCATAATAGTTATATCATTTATCCTTAGAGTTCCACATGATGAACATTATGTTTGACGTACTCAAACGCTACCCCTAACCGGGTGGTTATAAAGGCTACGATTGGCATAATCGGATTCTTGTAGGGAAGAATGATAAGTCAAGATGGGATTTGTCCCTCTCTCAAGAGAGATATCTGCTTGGCCACTCGATGAGTGAGATTGATAAGAGTGTACGACCGTACCCAAATGAATTGAAGCGTTCAATGTTATTTGCTCATATCAATATACTCGGGATCGAAAAAGCATTGGACAACATAAGTTGACGTGGACCATGACTTATGTCCAATATGATATCGTGTGACAAAGGGATTGTGATATGTTCTATAAGGTTACTTTAGGCTTTCAAAGTTATACTAATTGGGTAGTCATAATGGCTTGCTAGAGTCCGCTTATGATTTACGAGGTCTTCGAACTCGTTGCCAACATAGTATAATCCTATTGGGTCACACACGCAGAACGGATCTTACTTGGCACGAAAAACGAGAAAAAAACTGGGAAGTGGAAAAACCATCCGTACGGATGGTTTGGACTAGCCGTACGGATAGTTTGTCCGCTGACGAGGTTTTGTCAGATTTCTTTCTGGGAAAAGAATCCTTTATTGGTAGTGGTGCCCTAGTCACGTTTAATAAATGT
Source organism: Campanula takesimana (assembly GCA_026119855.1). Lineage (NCBI taxonomy): Eukaryota > Viridiplantae > Streptophyta > Magnoliopsida > Asterales > Campanulaceae > Campanula > Campanula takesimana. The sequence goes on along the minus strand of JAOWBW010000194.1, from coordinate 1,312,680 downwards.
TGTAATTGTTATCATTTATTTCATATCGATAAAGAGATGTTTTGATTATTATTGTTGTTCATGTTTACTTATAATAATCTCCGTCCCTAGTACTTGTTAAGCACTAGTATAAAGGCTAAATGATCATGGGATGATCATGTTAGATTTATGGGTACTTGTTTGGAACAAGGTACTGGAAATGACCCGCTGTATGAGATTTATGTCATGGTCTATGTCGTACATATATCTCATATTAGTTATGTCATTTGAATCCTTAGACATGAAGTTATTGTTGGTAGTGGTGCCCTAGGCACGTTTAATAAACGTTGTAATTGTTGTCACTTATTTCATATCAATAAAGAGATGTTTTGATTATTATTGTTGTTCATGTTTACTTATAATAATCCCCGTCCCTAGTACTTGTTAAGCACTAGTATAAAGGCTAAATGATCATGGGATGATCATGTTAGATTTATGGGTACTTGTTTGGAACAAGGTACTGGACATGACCCGCTGTATGAGATTTATGTCATGGTCTATGTCGTACATATATCTCATATTAGTTATGTCATTTGAATCCTTAGACATGAAGTTATTATAGTCTTCCACTTGATGAACATTGTGTTTGACATATTCAAACGCTACCTTAACACGGTAGTTATAAAGGGTATGATTGGCATAATCGGATTCCCGTTGGGAAGAATAAAAGCTAAATGGATTTGTCCCTCCACGGAGAGATGTCAAGCTTGGGCCTCTCGTAGGAATGATGTTGATGAAATGTTCGGCCGGACTCAAATGAATTGATTGGATCAATGTCATTTGGATTATCAACATATTCGGAATCGAGAAAGTATTGAACAAAACAAGTTGACTGTTTGACCATGACTTGTGTTCAATGACATCGTGGACAAAGGGATTGTGACATATTCTAAAGGAATGCGAACTTGTATCTAGTTATACTATTTGGGTAGGTATGACGGTTTGCTAGAACCTAATCATATCTTATGGGATCATGTTTGAGCCCATTGCCAACTTAGTATAATCCTAGAGGTTCACACACACAATAGAACGAATCTTAAATAAAAGGACTATATTGGCATTTAGGATCGGAGGACTTCCAAGGAATTTCTGGAAAGTTCTGGGCCTCCTGGTCAACCAAGCGGGCGCTTGGGTTGCACCAGGCGGGCGTCTGAACAAGCCGGAAAAAGAATTGGACTTTCTGCCCAAACAAGCGGGCGCCTGGGTAGGACCAGGCGGGCGCCCGGTATGCCGATTGGAAAATTCCTAATTCAATTAGGAATGGTTTTTGGCACAAGTTATCTATTTGGAATAGGTCTTAATTGTGTATAAAAACACCAATTCGGCCAGACCATATTGACAAGTGCTTTTGTGAGTCTCAAAGAGTTTGAGAGGGATTTTATTTTGTTCTAAGATATCATTGATTGAGGAACAAAATAATTCATAAACAAATTCCATATAGTTCTTTATTATATTGTGAAAGTGTGTTTCATAATATTGGTCTAGCAACCAAGATCAAAGAAGCTCCTTTGATATTCGTTCGAGGTGTGGATACCGCTAGAGGGTGAAAATCATCATCTTCAAAGTTCGTGTTCAAGCTTTGTGATCGTGATCAAGTCTTCAAATCTTCACCAAAGACCAAGAGAAAATTTAATAGCCATAAAGGGTTAGTTTTATTCTATATTCATGTCATTGTATTTGATTTAATCATATGAACGGATCTATGGGCTTTGGGTTTCAAAATTTTAAATGCTAAATTCCGCTGCGCATGTCACATGGAAACCCAACAGTGGTATCAGAGCCCCGTTCATGTTGATTAATTCAATACTTGGATCATGTTATTTGTATATAAATTGTTTATGTGCCTTGCATGATATGAATATTGGAATATATGATACTTATGTGTTTTGTGATTTTATGTGGTTTATTGTTTTGCAACTTTAATCGCACGATTCAATCGCAATAAAAATTATGGTGGATTCTGAATTATTTCGATTATTGATTTTTGATTGGATCAAAGTTTTAATAATCAAGGAAAAATAATTTTGAGACAAAATTTTTGAACTTTAAAATTCTATACTATTCTGGCCATTCAAGCGGGCGCCTGGTCCTTTGCAGGTGGGCGCTCGGTGGTCAAAATTTGTTCTGATTTTGGTTAAAATCTGAATATGGAATTTTCGATAAATTCGACAAAACCAGTAACAGAACCAGTCCAGACTTGCTGATCTGGAATGGGTTTTGGGTAGTTGGTTTGTGTGTGGATTTTGGGGTTTGATTTTCCTATTTGTTTTAGTCTTGTGATTCCTAGATTGGTTCAAGTTTTGGATGGCTAATCTGCGTTCATCGAGATTGTGTTTCCCAAAATTGATCGCAATCAAAGTTTCAAAGATAAAACGAAGTTAGAATTATGAAGAGTTCATAATTGCTAAAATTGAGAAACAAAGTTCTTGATTCAATGATTGGAGATCCATGTGGAATTGTGAATGCAATTGGCCTACGTTCATCGAGACCATCTATTGCTTAGTTTCGGCCACATGGACTACTTTCTTGGTTTCTTGAATTAGTGCGGGATTGTGGTTGCCTAATGATTTAGTTCGACCGCGCTTCTTGTTGCCTTGATTTGGAGATAATAACCAAAGTTGAAATAGTCTCATCCTCATAATTATAGAGAAACTAATGACACATAAATATCATGCTTAAATTAATGGGATTAATTTAGTGGCTAAACTTGATGTGTAACATGTTTATATTATGTGCTCATAAATGTGTTATATGCTATATGTGATGAGCCTTCAAAGAAAGTTTTAAGTCTTTTATTGCCATGCCATAATTAAAACACATGTTAGTACATAAGTGACTCTAATGTAGATTCGCCCTAGCGAGATGCATTAAATTTATTTATGTATGAGCAAGATAGATAATGTGGGCACGCCCTAGCGGGACACATTAACTATGCGTTTAAAATGGTTAGACTTAATTGGGCGTCAAAACAGTTTTGGGCCTAGGCAAAGATGAGGTTTAACATGCTTTTTGAAATTGGATTTCTTAAAGAATCTCATAAAAGGAACTAAGAGTCATATGAGATATGATTGACAAGAGTTGTCTACCTAATTAATTTGATTTTGTGTAATCCGCCTTAGCGGACTTGAAATTAAATTAAAGTTGGATCTTAACCCATTTAAATTATATTATACATTGGATGTATATGAAGGTTATATAATTTAGTGGGAGTATTTTATTTGAAAAAATACATTGTTTATCTCTTTAATGAAAACCGGTACTTATTAAATTTTGGAAATTTTGCATATTTGTAGATAATGACTAATAACACTCAATCAATGTCGTTGCGATCGATCCTTGAGAAGGATAAGCTCGAAGAGAATGGTACAAACTTTATGGATTGGATCCGTAGCATAAGAATCGTTCTTAGGCAAGAAGATAAGTTGTACATTCTCGATGGGCCTCTCCCTGCTGAACCACCGCCTACTGCCCCTAGGGTAGAAAGGGACAATTACAAGAAACATCGTAATGATTCTAGAGATGTAAGTTGTCTCATGCTTGCTGCTATGTGTTCAAAACTCCAACAAAGTTTGGAACATTTGGAAGCCTATGAGATAGGCGTGGAGTTGAGAACCATGTTTCAAGAGCAAGCTAGGCAAGAGAGATACAAGACCATTGTTGCATTCACTACGTGTAAAATGAATGAAGGGCAACAAGTGAGTCCTCACTTTCTTAAAATGAAAGGTTATGTAGAGCACCTTGAGAAACTTGGCTATCCAATCCCATTGGAGCTAGCCACGGATCTCATTCTTAATTCATTGCCTAAAAGTTATAATCAGTTTGTGATGAATTATAACATGCATGGAATGGATAAGAACCTCTCTGAGTTGCATAGGATGCTCAAAACTGTAGAGATGAAAATTGTGGAGAAAGGTTCTCCCGTGCTCTTGGTTCATGATGGGAAGAAGCCTGGTGCCAAAGGCAAGGGTAAGGCAAAAGTTGTCAAACCCAAGATAAGCAAGGCAAAGGTTTCCAAGGCTTCTGAGGCAAAACCCGATTCACAAAAGGATGCAATCTGTTTCCATTGTCAAGAAATTGGTCATTGGAAACGTAATTGCAAGGCTTTCTTGGAAGAGCAAAAGAAGAAGAAGAGCAGCAAGGTTGCGTCGACTTCAGGTATCTATATGATAGATATTCTCCTTTCTACCACTGATTCTTGGGTATTGGATACCGGATGTGGTTCTCACATTTGTCTAAATGTGCAGGGACTAAAGAATAGGAGACTGCTTAAAGAAGGTGAAGTAAATCTACGCGTGGGGAATGGAGCAAGAGTTGCTGCATTAGCCGTAGGGACTTATGAAGTCACTTTACCTTCCGGATTAATTCTTGTTTTGAACAATTGTTATTATGTTCCGGATTTAAGCAGAAATATTATTTCAATTTCTTGTTTGGATAATGAAGGTTTTAAGTTTCTTATTGAGAATAAGAAATTTTTTATTTATTTAAATGATGTGCTTTATGGTATTACTAATTCATTTAATGGCCTTTATATCTTGGATGTCAAGAATGAAAATAATGTCTATCATGTAAATAAGAAATCTAAACCTAATGATGTAAATCATACTTGTTTGTGGCATTGCCGTCTTGGTCATATTAATGAGAAGCGTATCTCAAAACTCCATGGGGACGGACTTTTGGGTTCATGTGACTTAGAGTCATATGATACTTGTGAGTCGTGTCTTCTTGGAAAAATGACCAAGACACCTTTTACCAAGTTGGGTGAAAGGGCAAGCGACTTATTGGGGTTGATACATTCCGATGTATGCGGACCATTAAGTAGCAATGCTAGGGGAGGATTTCAATACTTCATAACCTTCACTGATGATTATAGTAGATTTGGGTATGTTTACCTAATGAAACATAAAGTGAAGCATTTGAGATATTTAGAATATTTCAAAATGAAGTAGAAAATCAACTTGGAAAAAGTATTAAGGCACTTCGATCAGATCGTGGTGGAGAATACTTGAGTCAAGAATTTGATGATCATCTAAAGAATTGTGGAATAGTTTCACAATTGACTCCACCCGGAACACCACAATGGAATGGTGTGTCGGAGAGGAGGAATCGGACCTTGTTAGACATGGTTCGATCAATGATGAGTCAAGTTGATCTTCCAATATCCTTTTGGGGTTACGCCCTAGAAACCGCTGCTTTCACACTAAATCAAGTTCCAACTAAATCGGTTCCAAAGACTCCATATGAGATGTGGAGTGGAAAGAAACCTAGTTTATCTTTCATGAGGATTTGGGGTTGCGAAGTTTATGCCAAGAGACTTATCTCTGACAAACTAGCACACAAATCTGATAAATGTATTTTCGTGGGATATCCTAAGGAAACTAAAGGATATTACTTTTACAACCGAGAGGACAACAAAGTGTTTGTTGCCCGAACTGGTGTCTTTCTAGAGAAAGAGTTTCTCTCCAAAGAAATCAGTGGGAGTAAAATAAATCTTGAAGAAATTCGAGACCCAGAAAATAACATTGAACCAATAGTGGAACAAGAACAAGAACCACAAGGAGTTGTGGAACCTGTTCAAAAATACACAAGCATCTCGCAAATCTAGTAGGTTACGATCCGAGCCCGAGAGATATGGATTTCTCGTAACGGATAGTAATGAGGTAGAAATCATTGAGAATGATGAACCGTCAACCTACCAAGAGGCGATGTCTTCTCCTGATTCGGACAAGTGGCTTGGAGCCATGGAATCCGAATTACAATCCATGCAAGACAATCAAGTTTGGAATTTGATTGATGCGCCCGAAGGTGTAAAAACCATAGGATGCAAATGGGTCTTCAAGAAGAAGACTGACATGGATGGGAAGGTGCATACTTACAAAGCTAGGCTTGTAGCGAAGGGTTATAGGCAAGTTCATGGTATTGACTATGATGAGACCTTTTCACCCGTAGCAATGATCAAGTCTATAAGAATTTTGCTTGCCATTGCCGCATATCATGACTATGAAATATGTTGCTCTTCTTGACCCTCCTAAGGGGGTTATAAAGGCCATGTATAGGCTGATCTCAAATTTTTTCTGGAGCAATGAAGAGGGTCAAACAAAATGTCATTGGATTAGCCAACGGAAAATGTTTCGGCCTACAGGAGAAGGAGGTCTCGGGATAAGGCATTTTGAGGAGCTGTCCATGGCTTTTTCGATGAAATTATGGTGGCGGTTTCGTAGTACCAAATCTCTATGGGTCAGCTTTATGGAAGCAAAATATTGTCATGGTACTCACCCGATGGATGCTACCAAGCCGTCCTTTGCTTCTCACATTTGGGTCCGGATGCTTGGTGCCAAAGATATAGTTGAAGCTAATATTCGATGGGGTATTGGATGTGTGGATATCTCTATTCATGAACATTGGGCTGATTTTTCCTATATTCTTCCTGGAAATCATGTTGAGGTCTCTAGTCTTTTTGAGAATGGGCAGCCCCGTATTGATCATATTAGGGATGTCTATGGAGAGCAGCTTTTACACCATATTCAAAGGTACAATATTCAGATTATTGATAATCCTGACAAACTTTTTTGGTGTCCCTCTACATCGGGTAGCTTTTCCATTTCCTCAGCTTGGAAAGTATCTAGACCTACAGGTACCCATAACCCTATGTTCGAGAATTGCTGGAATTCATTCTCACATCCCTCTCAAAATTTCTGTTTTTATGTGGCGGCTCCTCAACAATGGTCTTCCTACTGATTTGGCAATCCAACGAAGAGGAATTTCCATGGTTTCTGCATGTGTTTGTTGTTCTCATCCTTCGACTGAAGACCTTGATCATCTCTTTGTTCATAGTCGTATTGCTAAGGAGGTCTGGGCTCATTTTTCGAACTTAATGGGGATTAAGATCCAAATATATAATGTTCGGTCTTTGATAGCTAGCTGGTGGTTTAGCACTGGTAAAGATGGCCCGAAGGGATCCAAATGGCTCTCCCATCTTCTTCCATGTTTTATCCTATGGGAAATTTGGAAAGGTCGAAATAAAGCAAAATTTGAAGAAAAAAGAATGGCTGCTCCTCTTATTATTGCCGAGGTTATTTCTGCGTTGCAAGGTATTATTAAAGCTTTTAATATTTCTTTTAGAGCTACGTGGGTAGAATTTCATATTTTCTCCTATTTTGGTCTCCCCATCCATAATTTCGAGTGTAAGAAGGCCCGCATGGTGGTTTGGCAGCCCCCGTTGGTAGAGCAATTCAAGCTTAACACTGATGGGGCATCTAAAGGCAATCCGGGTATAATGACAGGTGGAGGTATTTTCAGAAATAAAATGGAAAAATTTTGTTTGCTTTCTCCAATTACTATGGGCATGGGATAAATATGGTGGCTGAGGCTAGGGCCGTCCGTGATGGACTGATTTATGCTAGAAATTTTGGTATTGCTTCTTTATGGCTTGAATTGATTCTGAAGTGTTTGCTAGGTTTCTATTCTTTTATGTTTTGGCGGATAGGTGATAAGATTATGGCTTGCTAATTGTAGAGGCATTACGGTAAAGCCTAGTCCGTTGATGTCATGACCCTAAAATTGGTACTTTTGGCATTCTGAAGTGTCATTGAGAATGTTTCTAGGTCAAACTCGGTCATTACTCTTTTGAGGATCTTCCGAAGACTGCAAAGGCCATATGTTTTGGACAACTCTTCAACTCCTTATATTCGGATTAGGGATATGGCTAGATTATTGTGTTTTTGTTTTTTTAGCTTGGCTAGTTCCCCTCCCCTTTATTGTAGAGGTATTTACATTACGTGTAAAGCCCCCCCTAGCTTTCATTTCTTTGGTGGTTGAGGTTGTCATGTCCCCCACCATGTTTGTATTAAATTTTTATATTAATAAAATCTAGGGAGGTACCGTCCTCTTTTCGCCAAAAAAAAAAAAAAACATTAATATAACCAAGACGGCAATGCCACAAATAAGTATAATTTACATCATTAGGTTTAGATTTCTTATTTATATGATAGACATTATCATTATTTTCACTCTTGACATCAAGGACATAAAGGCCATTAAATGAATTTGCAATACCATAAAGCACATCATTTAAATAAATATAAAATCTCTTATTCTCAATAAGAAATTTAAAACCTTCATTATCCAAACAAGAAATTGAAATAATATTCCTACTTAAATCCGGTACATAATAGCAATTGTTCAAAACAAGTATTAAATCGGAAGGTAAAGTGACTTTATAAGTCCCTACGGCTAATGCAAGCAAGTCTTGCTTCACCACAAGTAGTCACCTTCTTTAGTCCCTGCACATTTAAACAAATGTGAGAACCACATACGGTATCCAATACCCAAGGAACTAGTGGTAGAAAGAAGAATATCTATCATATAGATACCTGAAGTCGACGCAGTCCCACTGTTCTTCTTCTTCTTTTGCTCTTCCTTAAAAGCCTTGCAATTATATTTCCAATGACCAATTTCTTGACAATGGAAACAAATTGCATCCTTTTGTGCATCGGGTTTTGCACCATTAGCCTTGGCAACATTTGCCTTGCTAATCTTGGGTTTGGAAACCTTTACCTTACCCTTTCCTTTGGCACCTTACCCCTTTCCATCATGAACCATGAGCACATGAGAACCTTTCTCCACAATCTTCATCTCTGCAGTTTTCAGCATATTATGCAACTCAGAGAGATTCTTATCCATTCAATACATGTTATAATTCATCACAATGTGATTATAACTCTTAGGAAATGAATTAAGAATGAGATCCGTGGTTAGCTCCAATCCAATTGGATAGCCAAGTTTCTCAAGATGCTCTACGTAGCCTTTCATCTTAAGCATGTGAGGTCCCACTTATTTCCCTTCACTCATTTTGCAAGAAGTGAATGCAACAATGGTTTTATACCTTTCTTGCCTAGCTTGCTCTTGAAACATGTCTCTCAACTCCACGCCTATCGCATTGGCTTCCAAATGTTCCAAACTTTGTTAGAGTGTTGAGCACATAGTCGTGAGCATGAGACAACTCACATCTCTAGAATCATTACGATGTTTCTTGTGATTGTCTCTTTCTGCCCTAGGGGCATTGGCTGAAAGTTCTACAGGAATAGGCCCATCAAGAATGTACAACTTATCTTCTTGTCTTAGAACTATTCTTAGGCTTCGGATCCAATCCATGAAGTTTGTACCATTCTCTTGAACCTTATCCTTATCAAGGATCGATCGCAACAAAATTGATTGAGTGTTGGTTGTCATTATCGACAATTATGCAAAATTTCCAAAATTTAATAAGTAGCAATTTCATTAATGAAATAAACAAGGTATTTTTCCAAAATATACTCCCACTAAATTATATAACCTTCTTATACATCCAATGTATAATATAATTTCAATTGGCTAAGATCCAACTTTAATTTAATTTCAAGTCCGCTTTGGTGGACCGCTAAAAATAAAATTAATTAGGTAGACAACCCTGTTAATCATATCCAATATGACTCTTAGATCTTTTCTGAGATTCTTAAAGAAATCCAATTTCAAAAAGCATGTTTAATCTCATCTTTGCCTTAAGCCCAAAATTGTTTTGACGCTTAATTAAGTCCAACCATTTTAATTAAACGCATAGGAAACTCTTATTCACTCATCTTGCTCATACATGAATAAAATCAATGCACCTCGCTTTGGCGAGCCCACATGAAAATACCCGTGTACTTACAAGTGTTTTAATCATGGCATGTCAAAAGGACTTAAAACTTTCAAGAAGGTTCATCACCATATAGCATACAACACATTTATTTATGAGCACATAAGATAAACATGTTACGCATCAAGTTTAGTCACTAAATTAATCTCCATTAATTTAAGCATAATATTTATGTGTCATTAGTTTCTCTATAATCATGAAGATGAGACTATTTGAACTTTGGTTATCATCTCTAAATCAAGACAACAATAAGTGCGGACAACTAAGCCATATGCAACCACAATTTCGCACTAATTCAAGAAATCAAGAAAGTAGTCAATGTGGCCGAAACTAAGCAATAGATGGTATCGATGAATGTAGGCCAATTTCATTCACAATTCCACATGGATCTCCAAACTTGAATCAAGAACTTTGTTTCTCAATTTTAGCAATTATGAACTCTTCTTAATTCTAACTTTGTTTTATCTTTGAATCTTTGATTGCTATCAATTTTAAGAAACACAGTCTCGAGAACGTAGGCTAGCCATCCAAAACTTGATCCAATCTCAGAATTCACAAGACTAAAACAAATAGGAAATTTAAACCCCGAGATCCACCCCGAACCCAACCCTGCGCCCAAACCAGACCAGTAGGTCCGACCGGGTAGTAAGTTAGGTCCATTCGGACCTCCTTTGGAAAACCAAAATTTTTAAAGTTCTAAAATTTGTCTCAAAATTGTTTTGCACTGATTCAATTAGGATTTGGTGTTCTTGGTGATCCAATCACCATGATCATCAAAACCTTGAATAAAAAATTTATTCATAAATCTCTAGATTATCAAAACTTTGATCCAATCAAAATTTGATAACCCAACAATTTTAAATCCACCATAATTTTTATTACGATTGAGTAGTGCGATTAAAGTTTATAAAACAATAAACCACATAAAACGCATATAACACATAAACAACATAATCCCAATATTCATATCATGCTAGGAACATAAACAATTTATATACACACAACATGATTATGTATTGAAATAATCAACATGAACGGGGCTCTGATACCACTGTTGGGTTTCCTAATAACATGCGAAGCAGAATAAAGCATTTAAAATTTTATGAAACCCAAAGCCCATAGATCCATTCATATGATTAAGTCAAATACATGCATAATGAATACAAGAATACTAACCCTTGAAGCCTTCGATTAACAACCTTAGATCTTGGTGGAGATTGGAAAGCTTGATCACGAACAAAATCAGGAACACGAATTTTGAAGATGATGAGCTTCACCCTCTATCGGTATCCACACCACGAACGAATATCAAGAACACTAGATCTTGGTTGCTAGACCAAATTGTGAAACACGCTTTCACAATTAAAAACTATATTGTTGGGTTTCCTAGTAACATGCGCAGCAGAATTAATCATTTAAAATTTTCATGAAACCCAAATCCATAGATCCATTCATATGATTAAGTCAAATACTTGCATAATGAATACTAGAATACTAACCCTTGATGACTTTGATTAACAACCTTGAATTCGATGGAGGCTTGAAAGATTGATCATGAACAGAGCAAGAATCACGAACTTAGAAGATGATAAGTTTCACCCTCTAGCGGTATCCACACCACGAACGAATATCAAGGAACTTCTCGATCTTGGTTGCTAGAACAAATTGTGAAACACTCTTTCATAATTGTATGAACTATATGGAATATAATTTGTGTTTATTCTTGTTCTTCAATCTAGGGATTTCTTAGAACAAAAAAAATAACTCTTTGGAGGCTTACACAAACTTATGTATTGATTAAGGAAACTAGATGTAGGTTTTATACTTGTTACACCTATTCCAAATAGGAAACAAGTGGTTAAACCCGTAAGAAAACGGACTAAGGAAAGTTCTGGCCGAAGCCGCAGATCTGCCCGGGTACACAAGTAGGTCCGACCGGATCAAGCATGGTCCGACCGGGTCTTGTACTTGGTCCGCCCGGGTCAATGATCTTGGTCCGGACGGGTCCTCTACAAGGTCCGACCGGACCTTTCCTTTTTCACTATTCTTCCTCTAAATTCCTAATATTCTCGAATGGTCATTCGACCCATATTCCAATATAGTTCCTTTAGGATTCGTTCTATTGTGTGTGACCAACTAGGATTACACTAAGTTGGCAATGGGTTCAAACATGAACTCATAAGATATGATTAGGTTCTAGAAAACCGTCATACCTACCCAAATAGTGTAACTAGATACAAGTTTGCATTTCTTTTAGAACATGTCACAATCCCTTTGTCCACGATGTTATTGAACACAGGTCATGGTCAACAAGTCAACTTCTATTGTTCAATACTTTATTGATTCCGAATATGTTGATAATCCAAATGCCATTGATCCAATCAATTCATTTGAGTCTGGCCAAACATTTCATCAACGTCATTCCTACGAGGGGCCCAAAGCTTGACATCTCTCCGAAGAGGGACAAATCCAACTTAACTTATTATTTTTCCCTACATGAATCTTATTATGCCAATCATACCCTTTATAACTTCCTGGTTAAAGGTAGCGTTTGAATATGTCAAACATAATGTTCATCAAGTGGAAGACTATAATAACTTCGTGTCTAAGGATTCAAATGACATAACTAATATGAGATATATATATGTGACATTGATCATGATATAAATCTCATAGAGCGGGTCAAGTCCAGTATCTTGTTCCAAACAAGTACGCATAAATCTAACATGATGATCCCATGATCATTTAGCCTTTATACTAGTGCTTAACAAGTACTAGGGATGGAGATTATTATAAGTAAACATGAACAACAATAATAATCAAAACATTTCTTTATTAATATGAATAAAATGATAACTATTACAACGTTTAACAAACGTGCCTAGGGCACTAACACCTACAATCTCCCACTTGCCCTAGGCCCAATCTCCCATGTATCTAATACCCATGGACCTAACATGACCATCATGTTTAGCTTGTGGAAGTCCCTTTGTTAGCGGGTCCGCAATATTATCATCAGTAGATACTCGGCATATATTTACGTCTCCCCTATCAATGATTTCTCGAATTATATGAAAACGCCTAAGTATGTGTTTGGATTTCTGATGTGCCCTTGGTTCCTTTGCTTGAGAAATAGCACCATTATTATCACAATAAATGTCTATTGGATTAGCAATACTAGGAACCACTTCAAGTTCACCAATGAACTTCTTAATCTAAACAGCTTCTTTTGCAGCATCCGATGCAGCAATATACTCAGCTTCCGTTGTAGAATCAGCGACTGTACTCTGCTTGGAACTCTTCCAGCTTACAGCTCCACCATTTAACATAAACACAAAACTCGATTGTGATCGACTATCATCTCTGTCAGTTTGGAAGCTTGCATCCGTGTAAGCATTTACAACGAGATCATCTTCCATTCCTTCATAGACAAAAAACGAATCTTTAGTCCTTCTCAAGTACTTAAGAATCGCTTTAACAGCCATCCAGTGATTCTCACAGGGGTCGGATTGATTTCCACTCTTCATGCTCAAAGCATAAGATACATCCGACCTAGTACATATCATGGCAATCATAATAGATCCAATTGCCGAAGCATATGGAATCTCACTCATTTTCTCACGCTCATCTTTTGTCTTAGGACATTGAGTCTTGCTTAGAGAAACTCCATGTAATACTGGCACCTGTCCTCTCTTAGAGTGTTCCATGCGGAATCTTCTAAGGATCTTGTCAATGTATGTACTTTGGCTTAAACCAATTAGCTTCCTTGATCTATCTATGTAGATCTTAATGCCAAGTACATATGCGGCTTCACCCATATTTTTCATTGCAAAACACTTTCCTAACCAAGTATTTACAGACTGAAGTGTAGGAATGTCGTTTCCAATAAGCAATATGTCATCCACATATAAGATAAGAAATAGCACTATGCTCCCACTAATCTTGTTGTATACACAAGGTTCATCTTCGTTCTTGATAAAGCCAAACACTTTGACCGATTCATTAAAACCGAGATTCCAACTCCTAAAAGCTTGCTTCAATCTGTTGGGTTTCCTAGTAACATGCGCAGCGGAATAAAGCATTTAAATTTTCATGAAACCCAAAGCCCATAGATCCATTAATATGATTAAGTCAAATACATGCATAATGAATACTAGAATACTAACCCTTGATGCCTTTGATTTTGCAACCTTGAATTCGATGGAAGCTTGAAAGCTTGATCACGAACATAGCAAGAATCATGAACTTTGAAGATGATAAGTTTTACCCTCTAGCGGTATCCACACCACGAACGAATATCAAGAAAACTTGATATTGGTTTCTAGACCAAATTATGAAACACGCTTTCACAATTATAATGACTATATGGAATTATGAATTCTTGATCTTAGATTCCAAATCACTAATCAAGAATATTGTTCTCTCAATGAACTAGGTTAATCATCCATAATGGCTGGTGAAAAAGACTTTATATAGGTCCTAGTCCTTAACTCTTAAGGACCTAGGATTCCTAAATCCCGTCACCCAATTAAGGAAACAACTTTCTGTCCAAGTAGCACTGGCATGGTCGTGCCCTATAAATGCCACGGTCGTGCCAATTGGTGCGCGCCCGAGACGCTTGAGCTGATTATTGGCACGGTCGTGCCCTAAAACCAGCACGGTTGTGCCAGACCAGAAAAACCCATTTTCCATAATTCCAATTCAGTCCTTTAGGATTCGTTCTATTCGTGTGTGACCCTCTAGGATTACACTATGTTGGCAATGAGTCCAAACATGAACGCATAAGATATGATTAGGTTCTAGCAAACTGTCATACCTACCCAAATAGTGTAACTAGATACAAGTTCGCATTCCTTTTAGAACATGTCATAATCTCTTTGTCCACGATGTCTTTGAACACAAGTCATGGTCAACAAGTCAACTTATTTTGTTCAATATTTTTATCGATCCCGAATATGTTGATAATTCAAATGATACTGATCCAATCAATCCGTTTGAGTTTGGCCAAACATTTCATCAACATCATTCCTACGAGGGGCCCAAGCTTGACATCTCTCCAAAGAGGGACAAATCCATTTAGCTTATTATTCTTCCCTACGTGAATCCGATTATGCATATCATACCCTTTATAGCTACCTGGTTAAAGGTAACGTTTGAATATTTCAAACATAATATTTATAAAGTGGAAGACTATAATAAATTAATGTCTAAGGATTCAAATGACATACTAATATGAGATATATGTAGGACATAGACCATGACATAAATCTCATACAGCGGGTCATGTCTAGTACCTTGTTCCAAACAAGTACCCATAAATCTAACATGATCATCCCATGATCATTTAGCCTTTATACTAGTGCTTAACAAGCTCTAGGGATGGATATTATTATAAGCAAACATGAGCATTAATAATAATCAAAATATCTCTTCATCAATATGAATATAATGATAACACATACAACGTTTAACAAACGTGCCTAGGGCACCAACACCAACAATCTCCCACGTGCCCTAGGCCCATTCACTTAGGTATCTAATACCCATGGACCTAACATGACCATCATGTTTAGCTTGTGGAAGTCCCTTTGTTAGCGTGTCTGCAACGTTATCATTACTTGGTACTCTGCATATATTTACGTTTCCTTTATCAATGATTTCTCGAACGATATGAAAAACACCTAAGAATGTGTTTGGATTAAGGATGTGCCCTTGGTTCCTTTTCTTGATCGATAGCACCACTATTATCACTAATAAGGTCTATTGGATTAGCAATCCTAGGGACCACTTTAAGTTCACCAATGTACTTCTTAATCAAAACGGTTTTTGCAGCATCCAATGCAGCAATATGCTTACCTTTAGATGTAGAATTAAGTGACTGTACTCTGCTTGGAACTATTCCAACTTACAGCTTCACTATTCGATATAAACACAAAAACAGATTGCGATCTACAATCATCTTTGTCAGTTTAGAAGCTTGCATCCGAGATCATCTTCCATACCTCCATAGATCAAAAACGAATCATTAGTACTTCTCAAGTGCTTAAGAATCGCTTTCACAGCCATCCAGTGATTCTCACCGTGGTTGGATTGATATCTACTCGTCATGCTCCAAGCATTAGATATATCTGGCTTAGTACTTATCATGGCATGGTGGATCCAATTTCCTAAGCAAATGGCATCTCACACATTTTCTCATACTCATCTTTTGTCTTAGGACATTGAGTCTTGCTTAGAGAAACTCCATGTATCATTGGCAACTGTCCACTCTTAGAATTTTCCATGCGGAATCTTCTAATGACCTTGTCAATGTATGTACTTTGGCTTACACCAATTTAGCTTCCTTGATCTATCTTTGTAGATCTTAATGCCAAGGACATATGTGGCTTCATTCATATCTTCCATTGCGAAACACTTTCTTAACCAAGTCTTTACGGACTCACGTATAGGAATGTCATTTCCAATGAGTAATATGTCATCCACATATAAGATAAGAAATAGCACTATGCTCCCACTAATCTTCTTGTATATATAAGATTCATCTTCGATTTTGATGAAACCAAACTCTTTGATTCATCAACACGAAGATTCCAACTCCCAGAAGCTTGCTTCAATCCATCCCATGAATCTGCACAACTTACATACTTTATTAGAATTTTCTTGACTATCAAAACCTTTAGGTTGTATCCAATACATCCTTAAGAGAGTTCCCATTAAGGAACGCCGTTTTGACATCTTTTTGTCAAATTTCATATTCCAAATATGAAGATGTGACTATGATAATCCTAGTAAGTTCCTTGCTACCCATGTAAGTTTTCTCCAAGAAAACTTAATCTCATCCTTTGGTTTTTACACCTTAGGATAGAATGATTAAGTTCCAAACTTGATTATTATACATGGATTACCTTTTAGATTTCATGACTCCAAGTCATTAATCTAAATGTGGAGCGGATACTACATTTTGATAGGTGGTAAATTAGTCATTATCAATGAGCTTTACCTCAATACTTTCTATTTTGAAATATCCAATATTTCTTGTAATAGATTGTATCCTATCATGTATGCAAGCACTTGTATATCTTGAACGGATTTTCATAATTTCTTGTGAAAGTTTGTTCAACTTCCATCTTAGGTTAAATGATATTTTCTTGGTCTCGAACCATTCGAGATATATATTTTACTCCCACTGATTCTTTTAGAGATAAACAATTTATCTAGAAAAGTACAATCATAAGCAACAAACCATTTGTTTCTTATTAGTAAAATAATATCCTCAAGTTTCCTTAGGATAAACCATGAAAATATATTTATTAGATTTAAATGTGAGTGTGTCCCAGACAACTCCTTTACAAAAGGTCTCACCGTCTTAAATCTTTACGAAAGACAAACCGAGTTTTCTTTCAACTTTTAACCTCTTTTGATGGAACTCAAATTAGTGTAATTATAGCGGTTTCTAATACATAACCCCAAAACAAATAATGGAAGATCAATTTGACTTTATCATTTGATGAACCATATCCAATAAGGTTCTTTACCTCCATGCAGACACATAATATTAAATGGTGTTCTTGGTGGAGTTGATTGTGAAACTATTTCACAACCTTACGATGACTGTCAAATTCTTGGTTTAATTATTCATCATCATGATCCAATCAGAATCTTTGAATAGTTTTACCAAGTACAACCAAAATTCTCTTTTTAGCATTGCTACTTAATGCACCATATACATCGAAATGTTTTAGGTCAAGTAAGATGCTAGCCTTTCACTAACCCTAGTAAAAGATGTCTTGGTCAAAGTGAAAAAAAAAACGATTTGCATAAATCATATGACTTTAAAAACTCCGTCCCATGGAATTTTAGATATGAATTTCTCATTTATTTGATCAAAACAATAATGCATAAGGAATTTAATTAGCCTATATTACTTTGTTCTTCAAGATTTAGGATATAAGATTTATTTATATGATAACACAATGAAGTATATCATAATAAATAAAGCACCTTTCTTATTCCAAATAAGAAATAAATATCTTTCATTATCTTATAACAAATTAATATTTTCTACTTCATATGTAAAATCACTTTATCAGTGTTCTACGAACAATGCTTGCAACCATTGCATCATTACCATTCGTAGTTCTAACTTTACTATAAGTAGTTTTTCAATTCACTGATTACTGCACATTTATACAAATGTGAGATCCACATCCGGTATCTAATACCCAATAATTAAATTTAGAAAGATTAATTTATAACATAAATGTCTCAGGTGGTAGTCCCACTACCATTCTCTTTTGTTGATCATTTAGAATTTCGATCACAATTTTAAATGGTCAATCCAATTGCCACGTTACAAATTGCATCAATTAGAGTTATAATTTTAACCACAATTATTTCCTTTAGACAATGTCTGTCTTTCCTTTCCATTGGCATTTGCCCTTTCCTTTCATGAACCATGAGCACTGGAGAACCTTTCTCCACCATCTTCATCTCCGTAGTTTTTTAAGCATGTCATGCAACTCGGAGAGATTCTTTATCCATTCCAAGCATGTTATAGTTCATCACAAAGTGATTATAACTCTTAGGCAATGAATTTAAGAATGAGATCCGTGGCTTGATCCAATCCAATTGGACAACCTAGTTTCTCAAGATGCTCTACGTAGCCTTTCTTGTAAGCATGTGAGGTTCCACTTGTTGCCCTTTACTCATTTTGAAATAAGTGAATGCAACAATGATTTTATACCTCTCTTGCCTAGCTTGCTCTTAAAAAGTGTCTCTTAACTCCACGCCTATCTAATAGGCTTCCACAAGTTCAAAACTTTGTTGGAGTTTTGAGCACATAATCGCGAGCATGAGACAACTCACATCCCTAGAATCATACACATGTTTCTTGTGATTGTCTCCTCCGCCCTAGGGACATTGGCTTTGGGTTCCTTTAGGAATAGGCCCATCCAGAATGTACAACTCATCTTCTTGCCTTAGAACCATTCTTAGGCTCAGGATCCAATCCACGAAGTTTGTACCATTCTCTTGAAGCATATCCTTATCAAGGATTGATCGCAACAAAGTTAGTTGTTATTATCTACAACTCATGCAAAATTTCTAAAATTTTACAACTACCAATCTCATTAAAGAGAAAAATAATGTATTTTTCAAAAAAATAAAAAATAAAATACTCCCACTAAATTATATAACCTTTTTATACATCCAATGTATAATATAATTTAAATGGGCTAAGATCCAACTTTAATTTAATTTCAAGTATGCTTTGGCGCACCGCTCAAAATCAAATTAATTAGGTAGACAACCCTGTCAATCATATCCCATATGACTCTTAGATCATTTTCTGAGATCCTTTTAAAATTGGGCTAAGATCCAAATTTAATTTAATTTCAAATACGCTTTGGCGCACCGCTCAAAATCAAATTAATTAGGTAGACAATTTCTTGTCAATCATATCCCATATGATTCTTAGGAATCCAATTTCAAAAACATATTTAATCTCATCTTTGCCTTAGGCCCAAAACTGTTTTGACGCCTAATTAAGTCCAACCATTTTAAACGCATAGGAAACTCTTATTCACTCCTCTTGCTCATACAAGAATAAAATCAATGCACCTCGCTTTGGCGAGCGCACATGAAAATACCCGTGTACTAACAAGTGTTTTAATCATGGCGTGGAGAAAAGACTTAAAACTTTTCTTGAAGGTTTATCACCATATAGCATACAACACATTTATGAGCACATAAAATAAACAAGTTGCGCATCAAGTTTAGCCACTAAATTAATCATCATTAATTTAAGCATAATATTTATGTGTCATTAGTTTCTCTATAATTATAAGGATGAGACTATTTGAACTTTGGTTATTATCTCCAAATCAAGACAACAAGAAGCGCGTCCGAACTAAGCCATAAGGCAACCACAATTCCGCACTAATTCAAGAAACTAAGAAAGTAGTCCATGTGGCTGAAACTAAGCAATAGATGGTCTCGATGAACGTGCGCCAATTGCATCCACAATTCCACATGGATCTCCAAACTTGAATCAAGAACTTTGTTTCTCAATTTTAGCAATTATGAACTCTTCATAATTCGAACTTCGTTTTATCTTTGATCTTTGATTTGGGATCAAGTTTGGGAAACACAATCTCGATGAACGTAGATTAACCATCCAAACCTTGATCCAATCTTAGAATCACAAGACTAAAAAAATAGGAAAATTAAACCCTAGCACAAGCCCCCAAACCGGAACCCTAGGTCTGGCTGGGTCTCTTCTTGGGTCCGGTCGGATCCATTTCTGAAAAATCAAATTTTTTAAAGTTCCAAAATTTATCTCAAACTTGTTTTTCCTGATTCAATTAGGATTTGGTGTTCTTGGTGATCCAATCACCATGATCATCAAAACCTTGAATGAACAATTCATGAATCCCTAGATTTTCAAAACTTTGATCCAATCAAAAACTGATAACTCAAACAATTTTAAATCCACCATACTTTTTATTGCGATTGAATTGTGCGATTAAAGTTTATAAAACAATAAACCACATAAAATCCATATAACACATAAACATCATAATCTCAATATTCAAATCATGCTAGGCATATAAACAATTTATATACACATAACATGATTATGTATTGAAATAATCAACATGAACGGGGCTCTGATACCACTGTTGGGTTTCCTAGTAACATGCGTAGCGGAATTAAGCATTTAAAATTTTCATGAAACCCAAAGCCATAGATCCATTCATATGATTAAGTCAAATACATGCATAATGAATACTAGAATACTAACCCTTGATGACTTTGATTAACAACCTTGAATTCGATGGAGGCTTGAAAGCTTGATCACGAATAGAGCAAGAATCACGAACTTTGAAGATGATAAGTTTCACCCTCTAGCGGTATCCACACCACGAACGAATATCAAGGAACTTCTCGATCTTGGTTGCTAGACCAAATTGTAAAACACGCTTTCATAATTGTATGAACTATATGGAATATAAATTGTGTTTATTCTTGTTCTTCAATCTAGGGATTTCTTAGAACAAGAAAACAAGAAAATAACTCTTTGGAGGCTTACACAAACTTATGTATTGATTAGGGAAACTAGAGGTAGGTTTTATACTTGTTACACCTATTCTAAATAGGAAACAAGTGGTCAAACCTGAAAGAAAACGGACTAAGGAAAGTTCTGACCGAAGCCGCAGATCTGCCCGGGTACACAAGTAGGTCCGACCGGATCAAGCATGGTCCGATCGGGTCTTGTACTTGGTCCACCCGGGTCAATGATCTTGGTCCGGCCGGGTCCTTTACAAGGTTCGACCGGACCTTTCCTTTTCCACTATTATTCCTCTAAATTCCTAATATTCCCGAATGGTACTTCGACCCATATTCCAATATAGCCTTTAGGATTCGTTCTATTGTGTGTGACCCTCTAGGATTACACTAAGTTGTCAATGGGTTCAAACATGAACTCATAAGAAATGATTAAGTTTTAGAAAACCATCATACCTACCCAAATAGTGTAACTAGATACAAGTTCACATTCCATTTTGAACATGTCACAATCCCTTTGTCCACGATATTATTGAACACAAGTCATGGTCAACAAGTCAACTTGTATTGTTCAATTCTTTCTCGATTCTGAATATGTTGATAATCCAAATGCCATTGATCCAATCAATTCATTTGAGTCTGGCCGAACATTTAATCAACATCATTCCTACGAGGGGCCTAAAGCTTGACATCTCTCCGAAGAGGGACAAATCCAACTTAGCTTATATTCTTCCCTATATGAATCCGATTATGCCAATCATACCTTTTATAACTTCATGGTTAAAGGTAGCGTTTGAATATGTCAAACATAATGTTCATCAAGTGGAAGACTATAATAACTTTGTGTCTAAGGATTCAAATGACATAACTAATATGAGATATATATATGTGACATTAACCATGATATAAATCTCATAGTGCGGGTCAAGTCCAGTACCTTGTTCCAAACAAGTACCCATAAATCTAACATGATCATCCTATGATCATTTAGCCTTTATACTAGTGCTTAATAAGTACTAGGAACGGAGATTATTATAAGTAAACATGAACATCAATAATAATCAAAACATCTCTTTATTAATATGAATAAAATGATAACTATTACAACGTTTAACAAACGTGCCTAGAGCACCAACACCAACATATATGGAATTAATATTTGTGTTCTTGTTCTTCACCCAAGAGATCTTAGAACAAGAAAATAGTCTCTCAAACTCTTTTGAGGCTCTCACAATGTATAGGACTGATTAGGGAAACGAGAGCATGTTTATATACTTGTTAAACCTATTCCAAATAGGTAACAAGTGACTAAACCCGCAAAAAAATGGACTAAGGAAAGTCCCAGCTCGGAACCGACAGATCCACCCGGGTAGTAAAGGGAGTCCGACCGGATCCAGGCTTGGTCCGACCGGGTCCCTTTACTGGTCCGACCGGGTTAAGTAGGAGGTCAGGTCGGGTCCTTTATGAGGTCCGCCCAGACCCTCCTCTTTTCCCGGTTTCTTCGTTTGTCCTCTAAATTCCCAAAATCCCCGAAAAGTCCTTCGACTCAAATTCCAATAAAGTCCTTTTAAGATTCTTTATATTGTGTGTGACCCTATAGGATTACACTAAGTTGGCAATGGGTTCAATCATAAACCCATAAGATAAGATTAGGTTCTAGCAAACCGTCATACCTACCCAAATAGTGTAACTATATACAAGTTTGCATTCCTTTATAGAACATGTCACAATCTCTTTGTCCATGATGTCATTGAACACAAGTCATGGTCAACAAGTCAACTTGTATTATTCAGTACTTTCTCAATACCGAATATGTTGATAAACCAAATGCCATTGATCCAATCAATTCATTTGAGTTTGGCAAAACATTTCATCAACATTATTCTATGAGGGGCCAAAGCTTGACATCTCTCCAAAGTGGGACAAATCCATCTTAGCTTATTATTCTTCCCCATGAATCCGATTATGCCAATCATATCCTTTATAACTTCCTGGTTAAAGGTAGCGTTTGAATATGTCAAACATAATGTTCATCAAGTGGAAGACTATAATAATTTCATGATTAAGGATTCAAATGACGTAACTAATATGAGATATATATACGACATAGACCATGATATATAATTCTCATACAGCGGGTCATGTCCAGTACCTTGTTCCAAATAAGTACCCATAAATCTAACATGATCATCCCATGATCATTTAGCCTTTATACTAGTGCTAAAGAAGTACTAGGGACGGAGATTATTATAAGTAAACATGAACAATAATAATAATCAAAATATCTCTTTATTTATATGAATAAAATGATAACAATTACAACGTTTAACAAACATGCCAAGGGCACCAACACTAATAGCATTAGTCTACCTTAGACCAACCCTAATCAACCTTTGACCTTCTTAGTTCAACTTACTTACTGTCTTTCTGCCTAGGTCAAACTTTGACCAACTTTGGTCAACTGACCAACCTCTAACTGTCGCGACCCGAAATATAGACTCTATTTTATTAGTAATTAAATGATTTTTATTTAATTATTTGCTTATTTATTTATTTAAATTATTATTTATTTAAATAATTATGTGTGCAATTTATGTGTTATAATAATTATGCCTAGCATTTTATTCGAGTTATTTGGGCTAGTGTGGGAGTGTTGAGTCTTAATTGGTAGTAGGGAGTGTAGTATTGTGTGTGTAGTGTGAGAGAGGGGGCCTAAGTGTAAGTTTTTAAAATAAACCCCCTACTCCCTCCCTACACCTTCCCTCACCTCCTTCTTCCCCCTAGACTCCATCTTCTCCCAGCCACTCTCTTCCTCTCTCTATCAATTTGGGTAAGTTTTCTTTCATTGCTTCTCTCTTCATTTACTCCTTCTTCCTCTCATTATTATTCATTTCTTAAAACATGAAACGTGTTTAGATCGTCGCTAGGATCGCGTAGAGTCAAAAAGAATCGAAATCCATCAACTTTGAGAAAATTCAAGTAAGTTACTTTTCCCCCATTTTAATGCTAAAATGTTCATATCATGTTCATAAAATGCTTTTGTTGTTATATTGGAAGTTTGGATGAGTTTGCAATTTATTTGGAATTTATTTGGGTTTTTGGTGAAAAATGGTGATTTTGGAATGTTGGGTTTGATTCTTTGTTTTGGGTTGATGAATGGTGTATTGGAGTCCCCACCCTAGTTATAAATTGTTTTGGTACATTAGTACATGAGTTGGAAGTTGGGATTTTGGTTAAATGTGTTTTGGGTTGAAAATGGAAGAACCCAAGTTGTTCTTCCCGATTTCTGGCAATTCCGGCATATTGGGCGACCGCACAAAACTTCCTGGGCGACCGCGCATCTTTCTGAAAGCTTTTGTTCTTGTTTTGAGGCTTTTTGGGCGACCGCACAACCCACTTTGGGCGGCCGTACAGAACCCCTGAAACTTTACATTTTGTTAATTCGTGTGATTGAAGAACGTGTTTTAGTCCAAGTCTAGGGTGTCCTTCTAGTTGACCTTAGTGAACATTGTAGTACACTTTAGTGATAGAATTGGGTCCATTGTGATCAAGTTTGTGTTTGAAATTCATTAATTGTTAATTGGGATTTTGGAGCACTTTTATGGTGTATGGTTGGTCATTTCATCTTCTTGGTGATTATTTGGTATGATTCCCTACTTTGGAATCCTTTGTTGTTTATCGTGCTAGTATTTTATTACTTAGCAGTTATTTGAAAGTCCAGCTGGTATTTGTGGTTGTGTCGGGCGATGTGAGATATTGTGATGGCACCGGCCAAGTCCATTATGGTGTCGACCATTGTTTTGCCCTTATTTTCCTCTTCCAGATTGGCCTTGGTTGAGACGTTTGGAGCATGACTTTGTGGCATGGCTCCCGCCCTTTGTGGCACATTATTTTGTTATTGGTTCCGATACCGGGGTTTTCTCTTCGGCTTTTATGCTATTATGAAGATGATGATTGGTTGATTATTGAAGCTGCGCAGCGATCCTTTATTTGGATGTTCCGGTTTGGAAAACCTTGGCTATATCCTTTGTTATGTGTTTATTTCCGCTGCTATCTGTTATGTGATAACTGCTATGTGCTATCTCTGATTTATTATTGTATATTGCATCATAGCATGTCATGTAGTTGCATTAGTAACTTATTGAGATTTATCTCACCCCCTTTTTCTTTTATCTTTGTTTTTCCTTAACCCCCCCCCAGGTGCTAAGGATTAGTCTCGCTGATCACGAGAAAGAGGACGTCGAGTGTGGATCCATTCTTTTGGGGAAGGTTATTATAGGTTGGTTTACATTATGTAAATGTGTAACCATTTTGGGATAGTTGTACCAATCAATGACGTCACTAAGATTTGTATATTTGTATTTTTGTTGTGCATAAACTTGTGGAAGTTTATGATAGCTGTAATTGGTTTTTTATCAAACATGGTTTTGTAAAACTTTGGATCATTACCTTTTGGTATTAAATGGAATTTTTAACTTCAGTATTTCTGAGTTTTGGTTTTAGAGTCGACGTCCAGATCGCGGTCTCGGGCCCGCGGGGTCCGGGGTCGCGACACTAACCCATCTAGGTCAACCCGTTACTTTGACCCTCCTAGGTCAGCCAACCCGCGCTTTAACCTGTCTATGTCAAACCTTACCCTACTCACTTAAGTCAAGGGCCATATTACCTAGCAAGGACCGAGTCATCCCCTTTCTTTTTGACCTCTACAGTCATCTTTTAAACTTACAATTTCCCAAACTCACTAGCTGACCGCTTGCGGTCACCCTCTCACTCCCTTTTTGTCTTCCTTAACTCGAACTACGGTGACCTGATCCTCTTATGGTGTGGGACTTCTCCCTCATAGTTAGGGGAACGTAGGCAGCTCCGGCCCGGTTAAAATTGTCATCCAAAGTGCATTTTGAAGATTCGGAGACCGACTCCTTTCGAAAAAATCATTTTATAACGATGCCTTGTCATTAATTACAAGTCTAATTAAGTTCAAATACTTAATTCCTCCACAACCATTACAGAATCCTGCATCATGTCTGCTGAAAGGAATATCGAAGTCACAACCGAGGGTGCTACCCAAGGTTTCGAGATAGCTCTCCACACCAACGTTGCTCTCAATAAGAAAGAAGCCCACTTCGAGACCATCCTCAACGAGCAAGAAACCCTTTTCGAGACCGCTCTCAACGAGCAAGCAGCCCACGCTGAGACTATCCTCCTCCAGAAAATAGACCGCTTTTAGAAAGAGATATACAAGGCTCTAAAGGACATTGAAGAGCGTCTCCGGTCTGATATCTATGGAATATATGAGTACCTCAATGGTGCTCCCTCTCCTGCTCAGTTTTAAAACCCATATGCTCCTCAAATGTATGGGCCACCACCATAGACTTTTCCCATTGGGACGCCTCCTATGAATACTCATTAGCAAGGAATAACAGTACCTAAACCACCCCCAAATATGGTTAGTGAAAAGAAGGATGAGCGTGAGTACGATGACTTGGGTATGCCATTAGCGAAGTTCTTTAAAAGTTTAGTTCGAGCCGGCAAGCTGTCCCCTTTGCTTAATTACAAACCACCCGTTGTGATAGAAGACTTGGACCCCTCCAAATATTGCAAATACCACCAGTACATCGGACACAACACCGAGACTTGCAACCATCTAAAGAGGAAAATCCAATAAGCCTCATTGATAGCGGAGTCATCACACGCCAAAGGAACTCATGGGCATAAACAAGATCCAAGCAAAGTGGAAACTATATTGGGGCTACCTGTAGACACCCCGCCTTGGACCACTCACCCTGATTGCACATTTGATTTTGTGTTTCTACTTGTTTTAAGTGTTTTTGTTAGTTTCTGTTACTTCCGTTAAGTTCCTGACTGACTCTGTTAAGTCTGGGGGCTAAATTGAATAACAGTTCTAACTTTCCAGTCCATTATGTCAAAATGACTTTTTGGAGTCGGGCACCTCTGCCCCTTGAGGTCAGACGCGTGCGCCTTCCGCCCTAAAGGCCGGAGGAGTACGCTTCTGGGCGTCAGTTACAGATTCTCTCCAAGAATCCCTCCCTAGCATGTCATGTAGTTGCATTAGTAACTTATTGAGATTTATCTCACCCCCTTTTTCTTTTATCTTTGTTTTTCCTTAACCCCCCCCCCAGGTGCTAAGGATTAGTCTCGCTGATCACGAGAAAGAGGACGTCGAGTGTGGATCCATTCTTTTGGGGAAGGTTATTATAGGTTGGTTTACATTATGTAAATGTGTAACCATTTTGGGATAGTTGTACCAATCAATGACGTCACTAAGATTTGTATATTTGTATTTTTGTTGTGCATAAACTTGTGGAAGTTTATGATAGCTGTAATTGGTTTTTTATCAAACATGGTTTTGTAAAACTTTGGATCATTACCTTTTGGTATTAAATGGAATTTTTAACTTCAGTATTTCTGAGTTTTGGTTTTAGAGTCGACGTCCAGATCGCGGTCTCGGGCCCGCGGGGTCCGGGGTCGCGACAGTTGGTATCAGAGCTATGGCATTAGCTCTAAGTATAAGTCTAGGTGGATTAGTATGACCTAGGTGGGTAGTAGAGTGCGGAGTGATTAACGGTTGATGTTTTATGCAGATAATTGTTCTCAATGTCTGGAAGAAGAAACAGAGGAGGTGCTAGTGGGGCACAGAATCAGAATGATACAAGGGAAGAAGCACGTGCCATGTTTCAAGGCATGTTCGAGGCGGCCATGAAGGCCATACATGATCAAGGTCCGAGGGTAGAACAAGCACCACCCCGTTTTGGATTGGAGCAATTTTGAAGTTGAAACCGGTTGAATTCAATGGGGAGCCCGATGTAAGGAAAGCTGAGTTGTGGATTGAGTCTATGGAGAAGATTTATGATGTATTTGGGTGTTCGGACGAGGACAAGGTCCGGTTTGCGGCTTACAAGCTCGTGGGAGCCGCCGAGCATTGGTGGAAAGGTATTAAAGCTACTTGGGATGATACTCGCACGGTGTATGCATGGGAGTTGTTTGTGCGCAAATTCAAGGAGCATTTCATTCCGGTTGTTGATCAGAACCGAAAGGAGATCGAGCTACTCAACCTGGAGCAAGGTGTGTTGTCTATAGCACAATACTCGGCTAAGTTCATAGAATTTGCCCGGTATTGCGACTATTTGGTGAGGACCGAGGAACAAAAGGCTATGAGATTTATTCGGGGATTGAAGACCTCCATCCGTACTCAACTCATTGCTCAACGGATTGTGACGTTCCAAGATGCGGTGGACCGAGCCTATTTGATAGAGCAAGATATCGGGGAACATAAGAGGAAGACCGAGGTGGCCAACCCGAGTAAGCAAGGAGCGCTGAGCAAGTCACAACCGAGGATCGATAACCGAGGTAACTTTGGGGGACAATCTCAGTCCCGAGGGCAACAAAACCCAAGGAACCCGGGTACTACTTCCGGGAACCTAGGGAGCCAAGTTAGGAGGCTTTGTTCGTATTGTCAAAAGGAAGGTCATTCTGAAGACCGTTGTTGGAAGAAGCAAGGAAGGTGCACCAATTGTGGTCAAATGGGTCATTTTGCAAGGGATTGTCCGAGGAATAGAATTCAACCATCGGGGATAGGAGCTGGGGCTCCTCAGGGTCAGAAAAGGGACGCTGCGGGAAAGCCCAAAGTCCAAGGGAAAGTGTTTGCAATGAATCAACAACAAGCCACAGATGATCCTACAGTTATTGGAGGTATTATTTCTATATCTAATGTGAGCGCACGAGCGTTAGTAGATCCAGGATCATCTCATTCATACATTTCTGTGCAATTCGCTTCCATGTTAAATGCTGCATTCGAGTCTTTACCGTACGTGCTAGAGGTGTCGACCCCTATAGGAGAATGCTTGATTTTTGATCGAGTCTTTCGTGCTTGTGACGTGGTTATTTGTGGTCGAGTCCTTTGTGCGGATTTGGTAGTTCTTCCTATCCAAGACTTTGATGTCATTTTGGGTATGGATTGGTTGAGCAAGTTTCATGCGTCCGTTGATTGCCGTAAGAAAACTGTTACTTTTTCTATTCCCGATGTGCCTAAGTTTGTGTTTGAGGCTAGTCCTCTGAGTAGAAAGGTTCGCTTAATTTCTTTTATGAAAGCGAGAAAATTATTGCATAGTGGTTGTGAGGGGTATTTGGCTAGTGTTCTCGATACTAGGAAGGAATCCCCTAGTTTTGATAGTGTTCGGGTAGTTCGGGAATTTCCCGATGTTTTCTCTACCGAGTATGATATGCCTCCCGATCGTGAGATTGAGTTTTGTATAGATCTTTTGCCGGGTACGGCTCCAATTTCGAAAGCACCTTATAGGTTAGCTCCCGCAGAGTTGAAGGAGTTAAAGGTTCAGTTGCAAGAGTTGCTTGATCGAGGTTTATCTGCCCTAGTGTTTCCCCGTGGGGAGCACCGGTTTTATTTGTGCGGAAGAAAGATGGTTCGTTGAGATTGTGTATAGATTACCGGAAGTTGAATCAGGTTACGGTGAAGAACAAGTATCCTCTACCTCACATCGATGATTTGTTTGATCAGCTTCAAGGGTCCGTGGTTTTCTCTAAACTTGATTTGAGGAGTGGGTACCATCAGTTGAAGGTTCGATCGGAAGATATTCCGAAGACTGCTTTTCGCACTCGTTATGGTCATTATGAGTTCTTGGTTATGCCGTTTGGGTTGACTAACGCGCCGGCCGTATTTATGGATTTGATGAACCGGGTTTTCCATCCTTATCTTGATTCGTTCGTGTTAGTCTTCATCGACGACATTCTTGTTTATTCGAAATCTCGAGAGGAGCATGAACAACATTTGAGGACAGTTTTATCCGTTCTTGCGAGGGAGAAATTATTTGCGAAGTTCAGTAAATGCGAATTTTGGCTCGAAAAGGTGTCATTTCTGGGTCATGTGATTTCGAAAGACGGGATTTCCGTGGACCCGTCGAAGATTGAGGCCATAGTGGATTGGAAGAGACCCGAGTCAGTGACAGAGATTAGAAGCTTTCTTGGTTTAGCCGGGTATTACCAAAGATTTATTGAAGGGTTTTCGAGGATTGCTACTCCGATGACTCAGTTAACCCGGAAGAATGTTCCGTTTGTGTGGACCGAGAAATGTGACAAGAGTTTCGAGGAATTGAAGAAGAGGTTGACTACCGCACCGATCTTGACTTTGCCTAATGGGAGCGATGGCCTAGTGATTTATAGTGATGCTTCGAAAGAGGGTTTGGGTTGTGTGTTGATGCAGAATGGGAAAGTAATTGCTTATGCTTCGAGGAAGTTGACCCCGAGTGAACAGAATTACCCGACTCATGATATGGAGTTAGCGGCTATTGTCTTTGCGTTGCACAAATGGAAGCACTACCTTTACGGGGCGAAGTTTGAGATTTTTACCGATCACAAGAGTTTGAAGTACCTTTTCTCCCAGAAAGAGTTGAACAACCGACATCGCCGATGGATGGAATTGTTGAAGGATTATGATTGCACGATTTCTTATCATCCGGGAAAGGCGAATGTGGTAGCCGATGCGATTAGTAGAAAGTCTTATGTGGCTTCGATGATGGTTCGTGAATGGAAAATGCTTGAGGATGTTCGAGATTGGTCTCCTCGTGAATCGAGACATGGGGCTATTTTTGCGAATATTAGGGTGTCTCCGACCCTAATTCAGAGAATAAAGGAAGCTCAGAATGAGGATCCCGAGTTGGTGAAAATAATGGGTAAATTGAAGGAAAAGAATTTCGAGGATTTTTCAGTGAGTTCGAGTGGAGTTTTGACTTTCCGTGGTCGTTTGTGTGTTCCGGATGTTGATGGAATTAAACAGAGAGTTCTTGATGAGGGCCACAA
This sequence comes from Campanula takesimana, assembly GCA_026119855.1. Classification (NCBI taxonomy): domain Eukaryota; kingdom Viridiplantae; phylum Streptophyta; class Magnoliopsida; order Asterales; family Campanulaceae; genus Campanula; species Campanula takesimana. The sequence goes on along the minus strand of JAOWBW010000194.1, from coordinate 1,282,094 downwards.
ATCGAGATATACTATTCATCCGGGTAGTACGAAGATGTATCAGGATTTGAAGCAACAGTTTTGGTGGATTAATATGAAAAGGGAAATAGCCGAGTATGTATCGAGGTTTTTAACTTGTCAGCAGGTCAAAGCCGAGCATCAGAGACCCGCGGGACTACTTCAGCCGTTAGAGATTCCCGAGTGGAAATGGGAGCGTGTGACTATGGATTTCGTTACGGGACTGCCTCGTACCCGCAGGAAGTATGACAGTGTTTGGGTAATAGTGGATAGATTGACCAAGAGTGCCCATTTCTTGCCTATTGACATCAGATATTCGATGGAGAAGCTTGCGACCCTTTATATTGATGAGATTGTTAGATTGCATGGGGTTCCGGTTAGCATTGTGTCAGATCGAGACCCGAGGTTTACTTCTAGATTCTGGAAGGCATTTCAGGAAGCTTTGGGTATAGATTTGCGATTCAGTACTGCTTTTCATCCTCAGACCGATGGTCAATCCGAGAGGACTATTCAGATTTTGGAGGATATGTTGCGAGCTTGTTCGATAGACTTCTCTGATTCTTGGGATTCGCACCTACCGTTAGTGGAATTCTCTTACAACAACAGTTATCAGGCTAGTATCGAGATGGCACCGTATGAGGCCTTGTATGGAAGGAAATGTAGATCGCCTATTTGTTGGGATGAGGTCGGTGAAGCGAAAGTTTTGGGTATTGATTTGCTTCGGGATTCGGTTGAGAAAGTTAAAGTTATCCGGGATATATTGAAGACAGCCCAGAGTCGATATAAGAGCTACGCAGATAACCGAAGGCGAGATCTTAGTTTTCAGATTGGTGATTGGGTGTTTTTGAAGGTATCTCCAAAGGTGGGTATTCGTAGGTTTGGGAAGAAAGGCAAGTTGGCTCCGAGGTTTATTGGTCCGTTTGAGATTTTGGGAAAGGTTGGACTTCTAGCGTATCGTCTTGCATTACCGCCATCCTTAGACCGATTGCACAACGTGTTCCACGTCTCTATGCTTCGGAAGTATGTTCATGACCCATCGCACGTGTTACCAAGGGTACCGGAGGATATTGAGCCCGATATGACTTATATGAGGAACGACCGGTTCGGATCTTAGATTCTAAAGTCCAAGAGTTGAGGAGCAAGAGCATTGCGATGGTTCGAGTCCTTTGGAGAAATCATAACATCGAGGAATCGACGTGGGAGCTTCGTGATGAGATCGAGAGGAAATTTCCGTGGCTTTTTGTTTAAGGTGAGTCTCGTTAAAATTCGGGTCGAATTTTCTTTAAGGGGGAGTGAATGTCGCGACCCAAAATATAGACTCTATTTTATTAGTAATTAAATGATTTTTATTTAATTATTTGCTTATTTATTTATTTAAATTATTATTTATTTAAATAATTATGTGTGCAATTTATGTGTTATAATAATTATGCCTAGCATTTTATTCGAGTTATTTGGGCTAGTGTGGGAGTGTTGAGTCTTAATTGGTAGTAGGGAGTGTAGTATTGTGTGTGTAGTGTGAGAGAGGGGGCCTAAGTGTAAGTTTTTAAAATAAACCCCCTACTCCCTCCCTACACCTTCCCTCACCTCCTTCTTCCCCCTAGACTCCATCTTCTCCCAGCCACTCTCTTCCTCTCTCTATCAATTTGGGTAAGTTTTCTTTCATTGCTTCTCTCTTCATTTACTCCTTCTTCCTCTCATTATTATTCATTTCTTAAAACATGAAACGTGTTTAGATCGTCGCTAGGATCGCGTAGAGTCAAAAAGAATCGAAATCCATCAACTTTGAGAAAATTCAAGTAAGTTACTTTTCCCCCATTTTAATGCTAAAATGTTCATATCATGTTCATAAAATGCTTTTGTTGTTATATTGGAAGTTTGGATGAGTTTGCAATTTATTTGGAATTTATTTGGGTTTTTGGTCAAAAATGGTGATTTTGGAATGTTGGGTTTGATTCTTTGTTTTGGGTTGATGAATGGTGTATTGGAGTCCCCACCCTAGTTATAAATTGTTTTGGTACATTAGTACATGAGTTGGAAGTTGGGATTTTGGTTAAATGTGTTTTGGGTTGAAAATGGAAGAACCCAAGTTGTTCTTCCCGATTTCTGGCAATTCCGGCATATTGGGCGACCGCACAAAACTTCCTGGGCGACCGCGCATCTTTCTGAAAGCTTTTGTTCTTGTTTTGAGGCTTTTTGGGCGACCGCACAACCCACTTTGGGCGGCCGTACAGAACCCCTGAAACTTTACATTTTGTTAATTCGTGTGATTGAAGAACGTGTTTTAGTCCAAGTCTAGGGTGTCCTTCTAGTTGACCTTAGTGAACATTGTAGTACACTTTAGTGATAGAATTGGGTCCATTGTGATCAAGTTTGTGTTTGAAATTCATTAATTGTTAATTGGGATTTTGGAGCACTTTTATGGTGTATGGTTGGTCATTTCATCTTCTTGGTGATTATTTGGTATGATTCCCTACTTTGGAATCCTTTGTTGTTTATCGTGCTAGTATTTTATTACTTAGCAGTTATTTGAAAGTCCAGCTGGTATTTGTGGTTGTGTCGGGCGATGTGAGATATTGTGATGGCACCGGCCAAGTCCATTATGGTGTCGACCATTGTTTTGCCCTTATTTTCCTCTTCCAGATTGGCCTTGGTTGAGACGTTTGGAGCATGACTTTGTGGCATGGCTCCCGCCCTTTGTGGCACATTATTTTGTTATTGGTTCCGATACCGGGGTTTTCTCTTCGGCTTTTATGCTATTATGAAGATGATGATTGGTTGATTATTGAAGCTGCGCAGCGATCCTTTATTTGGATGTTCCGGTTTGGAAAACCTTGGCTATATCCTTTGTTATGTGTTTATTTCCGCTGCTATCTGTTATGTGATAACTGCTATGTGCTATCTCTGATTTATTATTGTATATTGCATCATAGCATGTCATGTAGTTGCATTAGTAACTTATTGAGATTTATCTCACCCCCTTTTTCTTTTATCTTTGTTTTTCCTTAACCCCCCCCCAGGTGCTAAGGATTAGTCTCGCTGATCACGAGAAAGAGGACGTCGAGTGTGGATCCATTCTTTTGGGGAAGGTTATTATAGGTTGGTTTACATTATGTAAATGTGTAACCATTTTGGGATAGTTGTACCAATCAATGACGTCACTAAGATTTGTATATTTGTATTTTTGTTGTGCATAAACTTGTGGAAGTTTATGATAGCTGTAATTGGTTTTTTATCAAACATGGTTTTGTAAAACTTTGGATCATTACCTTTTGGTATTAAATGGAATTTTTAACTTCAGTATTTCTGAGTTTTGGTTTTAGAGTCGACGTCCAGATCGCGGTCTCGGGCCCGCGGGGTCCGGGGTCGCGACACTAACCCATCTAGGTCAACCCGTTACTTTGACCCTCCTAGGTCAGCCAACCCGCGCTTTAACCTGTCTATGTCAAACCTTACCCTACTCACTTAAGTCAAGGGCCATATTACCTAGCAAGGACCGAGTCATCCCCTTTCTTTTTGACCTCTACAGTCATCTTTTAAACTTACAATTTCCCAAACTCACTAGCTGACCGCTTGCGGTCACCCTCTCACTCCCTTTTTGTCTTCCTTAACTCGAACTACGGTGACCTGATCCTCTTATGGTGTGGGACTTCTCCCTCATAGTTAGGGGAACGTAGGCAGCTCCGGCCCGGTTAAAATTGTCATCCAAAGTGCATTTTGAAGATTCGGAGACCGACTCCTTTCGAAAAAATCATTTTATAACGATGCCTTGTCATTAATTACAAGTCTAATTAAGTTCAAATACTTAATTCCTCCACAACCATTACAGAATCCTGCATCATGTCTGCTGAAAGGAATATCGAAGTCACAACCGAGGGTGCTACCCAAGGTTTCGAGATAGCTCTCCACACCAACGTTGCTCTCAATAAGAAAGAAGCCCACTTCGAGACCATCCTCAACGAGCAAGAAACCCTTTTCGAGACCGCTCTCAACGAGCAAGCAGCCCACGCTGAGACTATCCTCCTCCAGAAAATAGACCGCTTTTAGAAAGAGATATACAAGGCTCTAAAGGACATTGAAGAGCGTCTCCGGTCTGATATCTATGGAATATATGAGTACCTCAATGGTGCTCCCTCTCCTGCTCAGTTTTAAAACCCATATGCTCCTCAAATGTATGGGCCACCACCATAGACTTTTCCCATTGGGACGCCTCCTATGAATACTCATTAGCAAGGAATAACAGTACCTAAACCACCCCCAAATATGGTTACTGAAAAGAAGGATGAGCGTGAGTACGATGACTTGGGTATGCCATTAGCGAAGTTCTTTAAAAGTTTAGTTCGAGCCGGCAAGCTGTCCCCTTTGCTTAATTACAAACCACCCGTTGTGATAGAAGACTTGGACCCCTCCAAATATTGCAAATACCACCAGTACATCGGACACAACACCGAGACTTGCAACCATCTAAAGAGGAAAATCCAATAAGCCTCATTGATAGCGGAGTCATCACACGCCAAAGGAACTCATGGGCATAAACAAGATCCAAGCAAAGTGGAAACTATATTGGGGCTACCTGTAGACACCCCGCCTTGGACCACTCACCCTGATTGCACATTTGATTTTGTGTTTCTACTTGTTTTAAGTGTTTTTGTTAGTTTCTGTTACTTCCGTTAAGTTCCTGACTGACTCTGTTAAGTCTGGGGGCTAAATTGAATAACAGTTCTAACTTTCCAGTCCATTATGTCAAAATGACTTTTTAGAGTCGGGCACCTCTGCCCCTTGAGGTCAGACGCGTGCGCCTTCCGCCCTAAAGGCCGGAGGAGTACGCTTCTGGGCGTCAGTTACAGATTCTCTCCAAGAATCCCTCCCTAGCTCAATTTACATTATTTTACCCGGGAATTCCCTCCTTGTTGACTCTGTTTTGGCACCAAAAACTGTTGGTAGTGGTGCCCTAGGCACGTTTAATAAACGTTGTAATTGTTATCATTTATTTCATATCAATAAATAGATGTTTTGATTATTATTGTTATTCATGTTTACTTATAATAATCTCCGTCCCTAGTACTTGTTAAGCACTAGTATAAAGGCTAAATGATCATGGGATGATCATGTTAGATTTATGGGTACTTGTTTGGAACAAGGTACTGGACATGACCCGCTGTATGAGATTTATGTCATAGTCTATGTCGTACATATATCTCATATTAGTTATGTCATTTGAATCCTTAGACATGAAGTTATTATAGTCTTCCACTTGATGAACATTATGTTTGACATATTCAAATGCTATCTTTAACCAGGTAGTTATAAAGGGTATGATTGGCATAATCGGGTTCACGTAGGGAAGAGTAATAAGCTAAATGGATTTGTCCCTTTTCGGAGAGATGTCAAGCTTGGGCCTCTCGTAGGAATGATGTTGATGAAAATGTTCGGCCGGACTCAAATGAATTGATTAGATCAATGTTATTTGGATTATCAACATATTCGGAATCGAGAAAGTATTGAACAAAACAAGTTGACTTGTTGACCATGACTTGTGTTCAATGACATCGTGGACAAAGGGATTGTGACATGTTCTAAAGGAATGCGAACTTGTATCTAGTTATACTATTTAGGTAGGTATGACGGTTTGCTAGAACCTAATCATATCTTATGCTTTCATGGTTGAACCCATTGCCAACTTAGTATAATCCTAGAGGGTCACACACAATAGAACGGATCTTAAATAAGGACTACATTGGAATTTTGGAAATTCTGGAAATCTGGACAAGTGGGCGACCGCACAGTTTGGGTCAGTTAGTACCAGAAACCTTCCAGATAGATGTGCGACCGCACAAGGGTTTTGGGCGGCCGCACACTATGTCGGGACTGGTTTCCTAATTTGATTTGGAAAAGAATTTTGGACGGGTTTAGACACAAGTTTCCTATTTGGAATAGGTCTAACTTGTATATAAACAGCCAAATTCGGGCCAGACCAAATTGATTGATTATCATAGCTTGTGTGCAAGTCTCCAAAGAGTTTGAGAGAGTTTTATTTTGTTCTAAAACATCTTAGATTGAAGAACAAAATAATACACAAACAAAATTCCATATAGTTCATATTGATTGTGAAAACGTGTTTCACAATTTTGGTCTAGCAACCAAGATCAAGTGTTCTTGATATTCGTTCGAGGCGTGGATACCGCTAGAGGGTGAAGCTTATCATCTTCAAAGTCCGTGTTCTTACTTTTGTGATCAAAGCTTCAAGTTCTCCACCAAGATCAAAGACAAAACTCAAAGTCATCAAGGGTTAGTTTATCTTGTATTCATATTGTTGTATTTGATCTAATCATATGAATGGATCTATGGGCTTTGGGTTTCATAAATTTTGAATGCTATTTTCCGCTGCGCATGTGACTACGAAACCCAACAAAAAATCATATTTTCACCTATAAAACACCCCCTTCTCCACCATTTCGAGAGGGGAGGATTTTAAAACACCAAAAGACTTAACAAAAACTATCTAAAAGAGCATTTCAAGGCATTTCCTAAAGAAGTACTTGGAGTACAAAAACTTTAGGTATTCCTTTACTCTTCTTTTTCTCTCTATTTCTCTATACTTCTTTTATCTTCATCAAGTGTGCAATCACCCAAATCCTTTTTGGGACATGACACCAAAGGCCACTTCATTACATTGAAGTCGGCCAAGGAGTTATCCCCCACATTAAAACCCTTTTTCAAACCCCTTATAACTCATTTTTAAAGTATTGGAAGAATACGTTTTATCATGTAGACTATGAACAAGCAATACCAACTTTAGTTGGGCGAAATGGGTGTTTAAGTACTTCCCATTTCGTAACCTAACCTCCGAACCTCAAAAACACGAATATCTGGTTTTCATGAACAAAACTTATGACATTATTAGGTTTTTCTTATGTTCCTCTAAAACATAGGTGACGACTCTAACAAACTAAAATAAAACCATAAAACGCGAATCGAAACCGGTTGTGGGATCACCCCGCTCACGCCGGGGAATCTACAGTGGCGACTCCGCTGGGGACGTTTGAGGGTTAAACTTGCATTTTGTTTATAGTCTACATTCATTTCTGGGCATTCTGGTTCCTAATGTGGGGAAGCATGCGCCTCTGGCCTTCCTGGCCTAAGGCGTGCGTGTCTCACATCAGTCACCAGAAGCGTTCGCTTCCTGTGTGTTCTTCCTACTTTTTCTTTTCGGTGAAAATCACTTCTGCAGGGGTTCTAAGTATATTCAGGATCATGGCAATCCCCTGAGTCCAAATTTCTGACAGGTTTCACCCAAAATCGGGCGCCTCTCAGTTATTAGGCGCAATGCGTGGGCTTCCTACATTACAAGCCAGAGGCGCACGCTTCTTGGCAGTTTTCCAGAACATGAACAGAGTCCAGAACAGGGCAGAATGATGGTGTGTGGGCATGGTTGCCTGCACATAACTGTTTTATTTTCTGTTCATTTTTATCGGTCACACGGGTGATTCAAAAGTTGTAACTATGTGCTTATTTGCTTTTCTTTTTTCTTTTTTTTTAAAGAGAAAAATGTTTTCACATATGTTGAACTCACACTATGTGCACTAAATCTCCTATGAATTGCTCACCATCGAGTCGGACAAAGTCCATAACCCCAAACCCATCGAGGCCGTCTTAGGAAGTTTTAAGCTTCACTCGACCTTGACTCTTCCGAAGCGGTAAACCTCAGCCCGTGGCGTAGTTCACGACTACATGCCGGGGGTGACCTTTAAGCCTCTATTTAGCCGAGCACAAGCTAACACATTTCTAGTTAGGGTCTAATACTCCGTGACCAAGTCAGTTTTTCATGTGCTGAGATTTCCCTAAACTAATGTTTTCAAATCATACATGTCGTTTCCAAAAGAAACAAGTGGTTATTATGGACAAAATAAAAATCCTTCCCCGCATGTATGCTTTACTAAATTAATTTAGTTTAATCCCGTCACATGTAGGATTCACAAACGTGGTGGAATCCGATGAGTATATGGGATCGCGAGAAGGTCTATATACTAGTGTGACGATTCCACTATTTTCTTAGAAACCCCAAAAGGGACCCCGTCCCTCCGACTTGGGCCACTCACCCCGATTGCACATTTTATTTTGTGTTTCTCCTCGTTTTAAGTGTTTTTTGTTAGTTTCTGTTACTTCCATTAATTTCCTGACTGACTCTGTTAAGTTCAGGGACTAAACTAAATAACAATTCTAACTTTCCAGTCCATTCTGTCAAAATTTCCTTATCAGAGTCGTGCGCCCCTGCCTCCATAGGTAAGACGCGTGCGCCTTCCGCCCCAAAGGCCGGAGGCGTGCGCTTCTGTGCGTCAGTTACAGATTCTGCCCAAGAATCCCTCCCTTGCTCAATTTACATGATTTTGCCCGGGAATTCCCTCTTTGTGACTGTTTTGGCACCAAAAACATCCCCTTTTCAATTATAAAAACCCCTCTTCTTCATCATTTCAAGGAAGGACTTTTTTAAGATAAGAAAATTATACACAAACACTTTTTAAAGCATTTTCAAGGCATTCTCCAAAGACATCGTTGAAGTCACTTGAAGTTTAGGTACTCTTACCACTACAACAAAAAAGGTCAATGACAACGTTTAAAAAACGTTGTGGAAGCCTTTTGACAACGTTTGTCCAAACGTTGTGTCATCCACTGTTGTTAAAAGTCACATTAAAAGACAACGTTTCTGTAAATGTTGCGAAAAACGTTGTTACTTTTGAGTTTAAGATTTTTTTGTACTTTTCAACCACATTGTGCAAACGTTGTTATTAACGTTTTCCTAAACGTGGTAATATTGTTCAACAACGTTTATATAAACGTTGTAGATCTTTTTCTACAACGTTTTATCAAACGTGGTAATTAGTCTTCAACAACCTTTATTGTAAACGTTGTAGATCATTTTGCAACATTTTAGGAGAAACGTTGTAGATTGGACAACAATTTTAAAATGTTGTAAATTTCTTAGGACAACGTTTTATAAACGTTGTAAATTTGCTTAGGACAATGTTTTATAAACGTTGTAAATTTTCTTAGGACAACGTTTATAAAAACGTTGTGATAGTCAAGAAAATAAAATAAAAAAATTATTTTCCTCCCCCCCTCTCCCACCCACCACCACTAGTTTCAGTTGAAACCATAAAATAAATTTACAAATACCAAAAGATGACTTTCGGAGAGAGAAATTTCATAAATAACATAAATTAAAAATAGTAGTTATACAATAGGTGCTACTGCTCTTTCACTAAGATACATAATTTAGAATCGATTAAAACTATCAACAACAACCACTATAAAGGAATCAAATCAACTATTTTTTTTGACTAATTTTTTTAAAATACCCTCACTTCCTTCGTTGAAAAAGTGCACTTTGATCTCCGGAGTCTACTATCAGGAAACTGTTCAACATGGACATTCCTGTACAAAAGTTAAAAGGAACTACTTAAATGACTGAAGTCATGTCTTATTTACTTCGATGATTAATAATATAGCACGTAAACTACTATGCGAAATACACACCTGTTAGGCTCAAGAGCCACATCTTCACATATAGCTCATACAACTGATTAGCAACCTTCTAGTGTACTCGCCATGACTTATCCTGATTAAGATTAATATAGCCCATAAGAGAAATGAACTAAAATAAAAAAGAGCTAAATGATGCTCCAAAACACTCAAAACCAATCAACAATTACCCAAAATTATCTGGAAGATGTCCTTAGTAAAATGGCAAAAATATAAATGATTACAATAAAAATAGAGCCAAAAAAACACAAAAAATAAAGAATAACAATAAAATACAAAAGTATTACTACATTTTAGAAAAGTGCACCTGGGAGAAATTTACATTCATTCCTATTACAGAACAATCCCATTAGAATCACCATTAAACAGAGGGAATGCAGCAGCTCTAGCAGGGAACTCGAGGTTAGAGAAAACTTCCCAGAAAGAGAGTGCAGCATTATTGACTCCAATGGGATTATCATAGCCCAAGTAAGCATCTTGTAGTGTGTGTGTTTGTGTGTGTTTTCAACGACAATGAATCTTTCATATGCACCAAAACTGTCCCGAATACATTTGCAGGTGGGAGTGTCAAATGAATCTTTCTTATGCACCAACACTGACCCGAAACAGAGAAACAACAAGTAAAGGGTCATAAGACCCATGCCCAACAGGTTGCTAGGCCGCATATCATTTCTTGGTAATACAACAAGTGTCCAAACAAGTCCCAGAATCATAAAAGCAACACGTTCACTCGAGTCAATAGATGAGAAAAAAAATTATATGTCGCGACCCCAACCCCGCGGGCCCGGAGTACGCGAGCTGGACGTCGACTTAAAACCAAAACTCTAAAATATATAAGTTAAAAATTTCATTTTATACCCAAAAATTTTAACACAAGGTTTTACAAATCCAAGTTTAAATCAACGAAGTACATCTAACATAAGCTCCACAGCTTATACCCAAAAGAATAAAATATATAATTCTTAATGACGTCAATAATGGTAAAACTATCCCCAAAGGATTATACATTTAAATAATGTATACCGATCCATAACAACCTGCCCCAAAATCTCAAACCTCTCGACGTCCTCCTCGAACCGCGAATCCTAATCCTTTTCCTCCTAGGGGGGGGGGGTTAAGGAAAAACAAAGATGGAAATAAACGGGGTGAGATAAAATCTCAGTAAGTTACTAATGCAACTACATGACATGCTAATATGCAATGACCGACAGCAATTAACATAAGACAGATAGCAGCGGAATAATAGGTGACATGCTGTCGAACAGTAACATCCAGTAATCAATCATGTAAATAAACATATAACAACAAATGAGAGGCTCCATATCGCCAACCATCCCATACCGGTTGGAAATAACGACCAGCTCATGATGCAACACATAAAGCTGAAATAAACACTCATAAGTGGATACATAGCCAAGGTTTCACCCAACTGAAGAACCAAATAAAGGTCGCTGCGCAGCTTCAATAATCAACAATCAACATCTTCATAGCAGCATGAAAGCTCGAAGAGAAAACCCCGGTACCGGAACCAATAACCATAAAAGTGTCACAAAGGACAAGGACCATGACACAAAGTCATGCCCGTTAGCTAGATACATTCACAAAGGAACGCTAACTTATCCTTTCCAAGGCCAATCTGGAAAAGGGGTATAGTAAGGGAAAAACAATGGTCAACATTATAATGGACTTGGCTTTGCCATTATAATCCTTCCCATCGCCCGATGCAACAAATATGCCAGCTGGGCTTCCAATTAAATGCTAAGTAATAATAATTTAGCATGAATAAACAACTTAAGGTTCCAAAGTAGGGAACCAATCCAATTAATCACCATAAAGATGCAAACGATTACTCATGAAGAGTTCAACAACAACGAACACAAGAAGTTTCTCATAAAAGAGCACAACAACGATAAACGGAATTTCCCATAAAGAGCACAACAACATTGATCATTTAAACCAAGATGATTCCAAGACAAGGACCCATACCAAACACATCCTAAAGATGATACCCACGAGTTATTCATAAAGAGCACAACCCAAACGGTCGCTCACCAATGGCACAATGACTATTACCAAAACGACCCTAAACATTTACTCATAAAGATATACTAGGACTTATGAACTCAACCATCTCATCACACCTGGAATTCCAAAGTAGGAAATCAGAATGGACACACGTTAAGGTTAATCAAACCGTAAGTACTCAATCGCCAATTCACGCTTTACTTCCGTCTATAACGAACCAATTCTAAACACCCCAAACGAATCCAAAAGGTTACTCTTATTAGAACATGATTACGACCGGACTAAACCCTACACTTTAGTGTTCCAAAACCACCCTCTAGGTGCTATAGGATATCACCTAAAACCTAGACCAAGTCTTATCCAAAATCAATCCGATTGGAACAATCACGAACCCATCACAAGATGCTCAAACACAAACTTGATCACAAATGATCATCACAAAGATAAGTCAAACCAACAATACCTCAAAAGATGTTCCAAAGTCTCAATTAACACTTAATTCATTTCAAACACAAACTTGATCACAAAGGACCCAATTCTATCACTAGAGTGTACTACAATGATCACTAAGGTCGACTAGAAGGACACCCAAGGTTTGGATCAAAACGCATTCTTCAATCACGCAAAATTAACAAATGTAAACTTTCAGGGGTTCTGTGCGGCCGCCCAAAAGGGAATGTGCGGTCGCCCAAGATCCTTCAAAACAAGAACAAAAGCTTTCAGATAGATGTGCGGTCGCCCAGACTATTTTGTGCGGCCGCCCCAATCTTCTGTATTGCCAGAAATCGGGAAGAACAACATGGGTTCTTCCATTTTCAAACCCAAAACACATTCAACCAAAATCCAACCTTCCAACTCACATACTAATGTACCAAAACAACTAATAAGTCTAAAAAGACTCATACAACAACATTTAACAACCAAAATCAAGAATCAAACCCAACATTCAAGATTTCACCATTTTTGATCAAAACTCCAAATAAATTCCCAATAAATTCCAAACTCAATCAAACTTCAAATATAACACATCAAACATCATATAAACATGATATGAACATTTTAGCATCAAAATGGGGGAAAAGTAACTTACTTGATAAATCTCAAAGTTGACGGAATTCAATTCTTTTTGGTTCTACGCGATCCTATCGACGATATAAACAAGCTTCATGTTTTAAGAAATGAGAGAAGATGAGAGGAAGAAGAAGAAAATGAAGAGAGAAGTAAGGAAAGAAAACTCACCTTGTTGCTTGGAGAGAGAGAAAGAAATGGGCTGGGAAAGATGATGAGGGAGTTGGAGTGTATGAGGGAGAAGGAGGTGTAGGGAGAGGGTAGGAGTAGGATTTAAAAACTTACACAAAGACCCCCTCCTCTAATACTACCCAACTCAATACTCCCCACTAACAACTAAGACCCAATAATACCACATTAACCCAAATGACTCAAATAAAATGCTAGGCATAATTATGATGAACATAAAATGCACACAAAAATATTTAAATAAATAATAATTTAAATAAATAAATAATCAAATGAATAAATAATAATTATTTATTACTAATAAAATAGAGCCTAGATTTCGGGTCGTGACATTCACTCCCCCTTAAAGAAAATTCGACCCGAATTTTAACGAGACTTACCCGAAAGACCAAGTAGCTACGGATACGATAGTTCCGCCATTTCTCAACTTCCTCAATTGTCCAATCTATCCCACTACAAGGTAACCTTATATAATGCTTACGATAACACTACCTCTCGAACCGAATCATTCCCTCATTATCTTCATTACTAATCAAAATCCGCAATCAAAATTGGAGAATCTCAATTGCTCCCAAACATAACTCTCGAGATATCCCAAGCTCACCTTATTCATAACCTAAATTACACTGCAAAGGTGTTTCCTTTCATAAATCGCATACTTAGTAGTATTCCCCAGAAATTCAAAACATCACCATCCCGAGCCTAATTAGCTTTTAAAATATAAAAAGGCTAAAGAAATTTCTATTTCCACAATATTCATCGAAATGGCTATATCTCTATGGATTACCATTATAGTGTCTTCACTTTGAGTTAACACCTTAAATAAATAGTACCATACAAACCCCAAAATTTCTCGTACAAAGTATCCACTTAAATCTATGTTATACTCTCATCCCTTCATTAATCTGGTCTTGAAGCCTAAACCATTCAATATACTCAATAGTCCGCAAAACGATCCAAATTTCATCTTCAAAAGATTTTCTCTAACTCCCATTTAAGTCGTAATCCGTGCTCATATACCCAAAGGAAATCAACGAACTCTAAATTCAATAGCTAAACCCAGTTAGTCTCCCACGCATACATTTATTGACTTAATGATATTTAAGCTCAATGGTACTACCATCATAATAAACCAATTAGCTAGCAACGCTCCAACTGACCCAATACCAATTCATGATATTCCTTAATTATGCCCAAGTATTGATAATCAACTTCCTGCACATACCCTTGATCCACTTCGGGAAACGCCACCAAGAAGAGATTTAGGACCAAAGAACCACTATTTAACCAAAATTTCAAAATGCCTTTAACATAGACTGAGAAATTATTTCTCTCAAAATGTACTTAGTCCTTTCTAACTTAACACGCTTACCACCATTAATGATCATAACTCCTACAACAAACTCATCATCCATAACAAATCGCACACCTCTCCATGCTAATCCATTCCGATACATTCACGGAGATGCACTAAAAATAAACAAAAATATCCTACCAAGACATCCTCAATTTAATCCTCAACTCTTATAACCCAACCGATGCCATAAGGACAATGATCTAAATATTAGCACTACAACCTTGTACCACAACAACCCAATTTAACCCAAGCTCCTCCTCAAACACTAGGTACTATTCGGAAGAAAACGAAAATCTTACGAATGATATATACACCCAACAAACTGACCGAAACTAAATACTCAGATTTCGATAAAGAAAAGATAGGTATAACTCTACCCAAAGGAACGGTCTCAAACAGTTTTAAGAAATTAGGAATGGAGAATATAACCATCCCCTACAACAATAGATTAAAGCAATAGTAACATCAAAATCTTGTAATAGCAACATGGCAAATTTAGCAGGTGAGACATAACCATACTTAAGCAATCATAAGCACATAAGACTTCATCAGATACCCTAAATTCCTCCATAGGAGTAGACACCTACTACACATAAGTCAAAGACTCAAGAGAAATAAATGCAACTAAATGCACACAAACATGAGAATGCGATGATCCTAAAATGCACGCGCTCGCTCTCTCGACACAAAATTAATACCTCCTGAAACTGATGAATCACCCGTTGAGTGCTGATTGATCGCAAATACCCTACCCTGAACTTTTAGGGTTTCCCGAAGCATCCCTCTTCTGACCCTGTGGTATTCCAGTTCCTGTCCCCGATGACTGAACTCTAAACCTCGGACAATTTTTAACGAAGTGTCCCAACTGACCACACTTCACACATTTTCCTTGCTTCTTCCAACACTTGTCTTCTGAGTGTCCTTTCCTCTGACAGTAGCTACAGACTTTCCCATTTTGTGCCCCCTTATTAGAACCTTGATTTCCTACTGTTGGTTGCCCTTGAATTTGCCTTCTGAATCGAGTTTGCACTCCAGAATTACCTCTGTTATCCGAACGTTGCTGTTGTGACTTACTCTGCCCTCCTTGCTTACCCGGGTTAACCATCTCAGTCTTCCTTTTGTGTTCCCCAATATCCTGCTCAATCAAGTAGGCTCGATCCACCGCATCCTGAAAAGGTTGAATTCTTTGGGCTAAAAGTTGAGTCCTAATAGCTGTCTTCAAACCCCTGATCAATCTCATCGCTTTCTGCTCCTCGGTCCGCACAAGGTAGTCACAACGCCTGGCTAATTCTGTGAACTTAGCTGAGTACTGTGCTACTGACATCATGCCTTGCTCCAAGCTGAGGAACTCGATCTCTTTCCGGTTTTGATTCACTAGAGAGATAAAATGATCCTTGAATTTCCTCACGAACCACTCCCAAGGATATGGTACAAGAGTCGCATCCCAACTAGTCTTCAGTGCCTTCCACCAATGTTCCGCAGTCCCCACGAGCTTATAAGCTGCAAACAGAACCCTATCCTCATCAGTGCAACCAAAGACATCATAGATTTTCTCCATCGATTCTATCCATAGCTCGGCTTTCTTCACATCAGGCTCACCGTCGTACTCACTTGGTTTCAACTTTAAGAACTGCTCCAACCCATATCGCGGAGGTGCTACATGTTCCTCTCTCGGCCCTTGGTCATGAATTGATTTCACGGCCGCTTCAAACCTCCCTTGAAACATTGCACGGTTTTCTTCCTGAAGATCATTCTGATTCTGAGCCCCACTAGAACCTTCACCTGCTCTGCTTCTAGCCATTGAGAACAATTACCTGTATAAAACATCAACCGTTACTCACTCCGAACACAACTACCCTCCTAGGTCGTTCTAGCCACCTATACTGATACTTAGAGCTAAACCATAGCTCTGATACCAACTGTCGCGACCCCAACCCCGCGGGCCCGGAGTACGCGAGCTGGACGTCGACTTAAAACCAAAACTCTAAAATATAGAAGTTAAAAATTTCATTTTATACCCAAAAGATTTTAACACAAGGTTTTACAAATCCAAGTTTAAATCAACGAAGTACATCTAACATAAGCTCCACAGCTTATACCCAAAAGAATAAAATATATAATTCTTAATGACGTCAATAATGGTAAAACTATCCCCAAAGGATTATACATTTAAATAATGTATACCGATCCATAACAACCTGCCCCAAAATCTCAAACCTCTCGACGTCCTCCTCGAACCGCGAATCCTAATCCTTTTCCTCCTGGGGGGGTTAAGGAAAAACAAAGATGGAAATAAACGGGGTGAGATAAAATCTCAGTAAGTTACTAATGCAACTACATGACATGCTAATATGCAATGACCGACAGCAATTAACATAAGACAGATAGCAGCGGAATAATAGGTGACATGCTGTCGAACAGTAACATCCAGTAATCAATCATGTAAATAAACATATAACAACAAATGAGAGGCTCCATATCGCCAACCATCCCATACCGGTTGGAAATAACGACCAGCTCATGATGCAACACATAAAGCTGAAATAAACACTCATAAGTGGATACATAGCCAAGGTTTCACCCAACTGAAGAACCAAATAAAGGTCGCTACGCAGCTTCAATAATCAACAATCAACATCTTCATAGCAGCATGAAAGCTCGAAGAGAAAACCCCGGTACCGGAACCAATAACCATAAAAGTGTCACAAAGGACAAGGACCATGACACAAAGTCATGCCCGTTAGCTAGATACATTCACAAAGGAACGCTAACTTATCCTTTCCAAGGCCAATCTGGAAAAGGGGTATAGTAAGGGAAAAACAATGGTCAACATTATAATGGACTTGGCTTTGCCATTATAATCCTTCCCATCACCCGATGCAACAAATATGCCAGCTGGGCTTCCAATTAAATGCTAAGTAATAATAATTTAGCATGAATAAACAACTTAAGGTTCCAAAGTAGGGAACCAATCCAATTAATCACCATAAAGATGCAAACGATTACTCATGAAGAGTTCAACAACAACGAACACAAGAAGTTTCTCATAAAAGAGCACAACAACGATAAACGGAATTTCCCATAAAGAGCACAACAACATTGATCATTTAAACCAAGATGATTCCAAGACAAGGACCCATACCAAACACATCCTAAAGATGATACCCACGAGTTATTCATAAAGAGCACAACCCAAACGGTCGCTCACCAATGGCACAATGACTATTACCAAAACGACCCTAAACATTTACTCATAAAGATATACTAGGACTTATGAACTCAACTATCTCATCACACCTGGAATTCCAAAGTAGGAAATCAGAATGGACACACGTTAAGGTTAATCAAACCGTAAGTACTCAATCGCCAATTCACGCTTTACTTCCGTCTATAACGAACCAATTCTAAACACCCCAAACGAATCCAAAAGGTTACTCTTATTAGAACATGATTACGACCGGACTAAACCCTACACTTTAGTGTTCCAAAACCACCCTCTAGGTGCTATAGGATATCACCTAAAACCTAGACCAAGTCTTATCCAAAATCAATCCGATTGGAACAATCACGAACCCATCACAAGATGCTCAAACACAAACTTGATCACAAATGATCATCACAAAGATAAGTCAAACCAACAATACCTCAAAAGATGTTCCAAAGTCTCAATTAACACTTAATTCATTTCAAACACAAACTTGATCACAAAGGACCCAATTCTATCACTAGAGTGTACTACAATGATCACTAAGGTCGACTAGAAGGACACCCAAGGTTTGGATCAAAACGCATTCTTCAATCACGCAAAATTAACAAATGTAAACTTTCAGGGGTTCTGTGCGGCCGCCCAAAAGGGAATGTGCGGTCGCCCAAGATCCTTCAAAACAAGAACAAAAGCTTTCAGATAGATGTGCGGTCGCCCAGACTATTTTGTGCGGCCGCCCCAATCTTCTGTATTGCCAGAAATCGGGAAGAACAACATGGGTTCTTCCATTTTCAAACCCAAAACACATTCAACCAAAATCCAACCTTCCAACTCACATACTAATGTACCAAAACAACTAATAAGTCTAAAAAGACTCATACAACAACATTTAACAACCAAAATCAAGAATCAAACCCAACATTCAAGATTTCACCATTTTGATCAAAACTCCAAATAAATTCCCAATAAATTCCAAACTCAATCAAACTTCAAATATAACACATCAAACATCATATAAACATGATATGAACATTTTAGCATCAAAATGGGGGAAAAGTAACTTACTTGATAAATCTCAAAGTTGACGGAATTCAATTCTTTTTGGTTCTACGCGATCCTATCGACGATCTAAACAAGCTTCATGTTTTAAGAAATGAGAGAAGATGAGAGGAAGAAGAAGAAAATGAAGAGAGAAGTAAGGAAAGAAAACTCACCTTTTTGCTTGGAGAGAGAGAAAGAAATGGGCTGGGAAAGATGATGAGGGAGTTGGAGTGTATGAGGGAGAAGGAGGTGTAGGGAGAGGGTAGGAGTAGGATTTAAAAACTTACACAAAGACCCCCTCCTCTAATACTACCCAACTCAATACTCCCCACTAACAACTAAGACCCAATAATACCACATTAACCCAAATGACTCAAATAAAATGCTAGGCATAATTATGATGAACATAAAATGCACACAAAAATATTTAAATAAATAATAATTTAAATAAATAAATAAGCAAATGAATAAATAATAATTACTTATTACTAATAAAATAGAGCCTAGATTTCGGGTCGTGACATTATATATCTGTATCAGCAAAGGCATCTCATACCTGTATAGCCATATCCACCATGGTACTGGCTTTCATTCTTGAGCTTTCAACAATCTCGTTGACATGATATTCCGATTCCTCGGTATTGCTCGCTGTGCGATCTGAAGAGCTCAAGTCAACACCAGAGTCACCAACATCACCCATTGGCCTTGACCGTTGATGAGTGCTACCTTCATGC
This sequence comes from Campanula takesimana, assembly GCA_026119855.1. Lineage (NCBI taxonomy): Eukaryota > Viridiplantae > Streptophyta > Magnoliopsida > Asterales > Campanulaceae > Campanula > Campanula takesimana. The sequence continues at coordinate 1,262,938 of JAOWBW010000194.1, read as the reverse complement.
TGGTTGCGTTCCCTCAAGGTACCCAAAGCAAGAGTAACCTGCTAACAATGTGATTGACTCCATCAAGCAAATTGCCAAAGCGTGTGCATTGAAAATAAAATTATTAATGAAAACCACTTGCCTGGGCATTAACATCGTTTAGCTGTACAAGAACAGCAGCATATAACATACTGCTTTTTAAAAGAATCTGAATCCTTGAGACCAGTGTCACCATCCTTCTGGTTTTCTAACACGTAATCGTTCATTCGCCTCAGCTCGAAGACCACAGCATCCTACATGTTCCATGACAACACATTGACTCATTTATAATCAATTACTATGATAAATCTCAATCTGCCTGCTTGTCCTATATCTATGCTGGATGAATACCCGCTGAAACCATATGTATAAACCCCACTACGATCAATGTGAAAATGTCTAAAAGATGAGTCCTACATGCCATTGTATTTGTCCAAAATAACACTGCTATTTTACTTAAAACAGTAGATCAGTTAACACATCAGACTATAGGAAAGATAGTTTAAAAATGTAGAAAATATATATGGAGAAACTGTAAAAATTGGCAAAGAATACCTGTAGAAGAATTGATGCCTTTGCATACAGATAAGAACGGAAGGAGAGAGAGAGAGAGAGAGAGAGAGAAAGGCAGCTTACAGAGTACAAGCCAAAAGCAGTATACGCAATGGATTAATCATCACCTCTTTCTCTCCTAAGGCTGACCAATCTGCGTCATCCTAAACAAATCAAGAAGATTAGCTGGACCATGAGTTAACATCACAAACTGAATTACTATGATACATGGAACCAAACGAATACCTTCATGAAACCAAGGGCAGCATCAATGTAAGTATGAACCTGGAAAATGTCCTACCTTCCCCCTCCTCCTTTATCCGGGCTTGGGACCGGCAACGTAATGCTATTTATATCAATTACATTGGCGGAGTTAAAAAGGGGTTACTTAACTAGGTCATGCATACATCTCTAACTAGCAAAGTCCAAAATAAAAGCTGCAAAGTCCAAGATAAAAGCTACAAAGTCCAAGATAAAAGTAGCCAAGTCCAAAATAAAAGTAGCCAAGTCCAAAATAAAAGCTGGTAAATGTAGATTTAATCAAAAGAAACGAAATCTTTATTCCATGCAACCGTACTCCCAAGTGCATCCGCGATGGTTGACATGTCTGAGTTAGGCATCCACAATGGAACACTAGGAACTAAAGCTGTAACAACCCAAACCTTCCAAGCATCCTTTCCTACGGGAACAAGGTGCACCTTCACATTAGGATCCGTGGATGCAATTTTAGCTTCTGCGACAACCGTCTTTTGCCAATTCAGTAATTTGCATTTTTGGTTAACAGTAACACTTGTAGGAGAACCTCTTGTGTTCAACCCATAGCAATCACGAACATTAGAGCTACCATTATGTGATGAGGGAGAGGGTGGCTTCCCATTCACATTACCCCTTGAACCAATACTATGGAAACGCGAAGAGGACATGTTTGAATTTGCATTCTGCTTTGAAGCGAAGCCCTAGGAATAAAGACAAGTTACCATGTAAGTGAAACCTACAAATAACTATCTAAAACAATGTGCTTTACAACAAAATACTTACCTGCATTAACTGCTTCAACATCTCCATTTCATTCTCGAAATGTTTAAACTTCTCCGCATCACTCTCCATCTTTTGATTCATTTGTGCAACTTGATTCTCAAGTGCTTGGACCTTCTTTGAGCTATTCAAGTGGATACCTATCTTAGACGGGGTAATACCAAATCCCATCCCTCTAACTCTTCCATTTCTCTCGGGCCCGAGTGTTTGAGAGAGTGCATCCTCATTAATCGAGAGTGATGTCAAAGGGGATGTTTGAGAGGATTTGATCTCTTGTATTTTTCTCTTGAAAATTAGTAAACAAATAAGTATAAATGATAGATTAGTCATATAATAAGATGGATTATGATTTAATTGAAATACTACTTACCACACAATCAGCTATAAATGGTGTTGGTACTTCCCCATTCTTTTTAGTGTGTGCTTTACACCAAACATCTTCTCTCCTTATAGGCATTTGTGGATTCTCCTTCCTCTAAAAACAATAAAAACTATTTAAATTTAAATAAATAAACTAAAACACATAATATTGTATTGATCAATTTATAGAAAGTTACCATTTCATCCTCTAGTCGAGCATACCCCTTCCTACTGTATGTGGGGTTTGATTGTTTACCCTAATGCCCTTATACTTTTTGCTCTTCACCTACACCATTGTTTATGTTAAAAATAAGTTAAAAACAAGTTAAAAACAAGCATACAACATAAATTACATATTAAAAAAAAATACCTCGAATTCATTAGATAGCTTTTCTGCTATAAAATTGTTCCACTTTTCAACAGAATCTACGTTATCCGGCTAAGGGATGCAAATTTTGACTCCTTATCTGGCAATTTTGATGCATCTCTAAGAGATGCTATCAGTTTTGATTTACCCTCTCTCCAACGAGTGCCCATTTGTTAAATAATAAGATTCTTGTATATGTCATCAATCTTGAATCTCCCCTGTATAAAAACATGACATGACAAATAAGTAATAAGTAAACTTAATTTTTTATGTTTAAACCCAATTAGCTATATAATTATTACCTGAACACATGTCCACAAATCATCCTTTACTTTTTTCTCAACTTTCCTCCAATCATTTTCAGTGACCGGTACAATCTGTCGTACCAAAGAACCCAAGAATGAAGATAACCACTCGGAGTGCAAACCGATAGGCTGTCCTCTTTCATTGAATTCCACCTCTACTAGTTTCTAAGAACTGGAACATAGTTTTCTCAATCTTGTAGGACCTCTTTTTCTCTTTCCTAATACTTCATGTTCATCAACCTGTTGTTGTTCAGGAACCTGTTCTTCATGTTGTTGTTCATCAACCTGTTCTTCAACCAACTGCTCTTCGTCTCGATCTTCATCAGGCTCTTCATTAGGAACTTCATTAGGAACTTCATTAGGAACACGAGGAGAAGACATCCTTTGCATATCAGAAGGTTGTTCAGGAGAGGAATTTGACCCTCTTTCAGAAATGCGAATGTCTTTGTTTCCTTGCTGTTGCGAAATTGAAATTGTTGCTAAATGAAGTTTCTTCAAGTGCCTCCCCCCCTTTTTTAAACTCTGCATAGTTCATTATAAAATTAGTAAACACCACATTCGTATGTATATATAATCCCTCCATCTCCAAAAAAACTACACATTGATTTGAAAAAACTGCACTCTATTATCTGTTTATTTTTTTGAAAAATCTTCTTTGAAAAATCTGGTTTTAAAAAACTGCTTTGAAAAAACTGTTGTATCATAACTAAAAATCTGTTTTTGAAAACCTGCTCTTGAAACATCAGTTTTATAACTAATCTATAATCTGATTTTGAAAAATCTGCATTCTAGTGGGACGGATGGAGTATATATTTATAACAAAAAAACAATTAAAGACAATGACATACACATATAACATTATAAAGATGACACTAAGTCTTACCTCTACCTTATCATTACCCATTGCGATCACGTTGACAAAATAAGATATTGTTAACTAAAGATCCACCTATACCTCAGCCTCCACCTGTAAGATCAAAGGAACTCAATCAAATAATTGATCTTGAAATTGATAAATATAAACATATATAATTATACTATAACAAAAGAATATAACCATAATAAACATATATAATTACTCTATAATCATCGATTAAAATAAACATATATAATTACACTATAACAAAAGAATATAACCATAATAAGATAAATACATATTAACTATACCAATTTGCCATCACATCCCACTCTTGCGCAAGAAATATCTTGGTCATCATTGGTTTTATCAAGCAAAGATACATCCAATGGATTATAAGGCAGTTCATCATTTTCATCATCACTCTTATCAAAGATTTCCATATCATGATAGCCTCTTGGTGGCGGTCTCACAACAACTTGCCAATTAGATGTTTTTCTTTCTCTCCAATAGAACACTTGTGAAGCTTGTGTTGCTAGTATAAAAGGATCTCCTTTAAATTGATCTTGAAATTGATCAAAGTTGACTAATGTAAATCCATCTTCAACCTTCACTCCGCGATAGATATTTGCCCAGTCACATTTAAACAAAGGAATCTTAAAAGTAAGATAGTCAAACACTATAATGTCATGCAAGATACCGTAGTGACCTATTGTGCTGCTACTACATTGGTCATTGTCATTTGAAGCAGATTGACGGATTGTAGTTGCTTCAAGTGAAACACCACTGTTTTTTGTGGACTTTTCGGTGTCCTTGGTGCGAAATCGATGACCATTTATTATATATCCAGAATATGAAAGCGCTTGCCTTATAGGCCCATACGATAACCACTTTATTGTTTCAGAAACTTGTAATCCGGCGGCTATTTGGTCTCTCACCTGTATATTTATTTTACATAAATAACATATGTAATCAAAATATATGAACTATTAAAGTCTAAATAATATGTAAGAACCTTATTCGTAAACCAATTAGAAAAAGTGTCTGAATGCATCTTTGAAAGTTGTTCATCAGAGAGATCAGTATGTAACATCTTCAACTCTTCCATACGAATCCTAAAACAATGAAAATGTGAAAAATATTCCTAAGAAACAAACTACACAAAATAGCCATATTTAACTTAAACTTACTCTTCATACGGTTCCACTTCTGCCGTATTAAACAACACATATCGATGACCATTATGCATGTCTTCATTAGACAATGTAATATGCTCTTCTTTAGAAATTGGTCTTCCTTCAAGTGTTCTTTCATCTTGATACTCCTCATTACGTTTATGTGTTTCAAATAGCACATAACCTTTCTTAATGTACTCACAACAAAATCTAATGGACTCTTCGGCAAGATAGCCTTCACATATGCATCCTTCGGGTCGTGCAGGATTTCTAACATACTCCTTGCATGTCTTCATAAATCTAAAAAGATTGAATACATATTATGGAGGAAAATATCTTTCAAGATAGTATTAAATAATGAATTAATAGAATTTGAGTACCTTTCAAATGGATACATCCAATGAAATGTATTTGGTCCACAAAGACGAGTTTCTCGCCCTAAATGTATTGTCAAGTGAATCATAATATCAAAGAATGAAGGAGGAAAATATCTGTCAAGCATGCACAATGTCTCAATTATCTCCTTTTATGCAGCTTCAAGTTTTTCTATATCAACCACTCTTTGGCTTATATCATAGAAAAACGAGCAGAAATGAAGTAATGCATTTCTTGGCCCTTTTGGTAAAATTCCTCTCAATGCGACTGGCAATAACTGCTGCATCAATACATGGTAATCATGGGACTTGAGTCCAAGTATCTTGTCACTTTGTACAAAACAGTTGGCAATATTTGAGTTATACCCGTCGGGAACTTTCAAATTTCTTAGCCGCCAATAAAATGTCTCTATATCAGAACTTGTTAAAGTATTTTGGCCTAGTGGAAGGAATATATTGCCATTCTCTTCAACCCTTGGGTGCAAGTCTGGCCGAATTCCCATACTTTCTAAATCTTTACGAGCATTGTGACCATCTTTTGATCTTCCTTTTATATCATGTAAAGTGCAAACTAAACTCTCGCCACAATTTTTTTCAATGTGCATTAAATCTAAACAATGGCGTACCGCTAAGTGCTGAAAATAAGACATTTTTATAAGTTAATAGCAATTAGCTATATCATTGTATTGAATTAACATTAAAGTACAAATTAATTTGTTATACCTCGTAGTAGGGCAACTCGAAAAAATTGATTTTTTCTTCTAAATAAGGACCTTAACTTTCTTCTTTTTATTCTTCCTCTTCCTTTTCTTGTTTCTCTTACCTTTTGCACTTCCCTGCCTTGGTTCTTCATCACAGCTCATTTCATCCCATTTTCCAAAATCATTTTCAATCCCACTAACAACTTCTAAAATTTCAGAACCAGACAAGATAGGAGGTTTCTCCCTCTTCTCATGGGTTCCATCAAACCAACTCTTCTTCTTTCGGTACGGATGATTAGAAACAAGAAACCGTCGATGACCCATATACGCACACTTTCCGCTGTGAGGTAGCCATATTGAACAAGTATCAACACCACAAATAGGACATGCCGTCTTGCCCTTAGTCGTACACCCAGATATATTTCCATAAGCTGGAAAATCATGAATCGTCCACATGAGAATGGCCCTCAAATTGAACATGCTCTTTGTATATGCATCATACACCTCAACCCCACTTATCCATAATTCTTTCAAATCTTCAATCAATGGCCTTAAATATACATCAATATCATTTCCTGGTTGCCTTGGACCGGGTATTACTAAAGTTAACATCAAATTTTATTTTCTCATGCACAACCAAGGGGGGAGGTTGTAATTAACAAGCATCACAGGCCAACAACTATGTGTAGAACTTAGATTACGGTAAGGATTAAATCCATCTGTAGTAAGTCCAAGTCTTAAATTACGAGGATCAGACAAAAAACAAGGCCATTTACTATCAATAGATTGCCACTGAGGCGAGTCAACATGATGTCGCATTTTGTTATCTTTACTACGATTACTGCTATGCCACAATAATTGTTCAGAATTTTCTAATGATTTGAACATTCTTCTAAATCTAGGAATTATTGGAAAGTATCTCAACACCTTAGTTGGTATCCCCTTTTTATTTTACGCTCATCCCATTTTCCTACAATTTTCCACCTTGATCTCCCACACTTTGGGCAATTGTCTAGATCTGCCAGCTCTTTTCTAAATAGACAACAATCCTTAACACATGCATGTATTTTCTCATATCCCAAGTCAAAATTCTTAAGTAACTTTTTTGCGGCATACGTGGAACTAGGAAGTACATTCTTTTGTGGCAACATGTCGCCTAAGATCTTGAGAAGCTCTGTGAATGCTTTGTCAGAAATACCATGAACAGCTTTATGTTTGAAAAGCATAACCGTTGCTGTCATCTTTATATATTCACTGCAACCCGTATACAAGGGAGTTTCTGCCTCTTCTAATAAGTTTAAGAACCCCTCATCTCCCATTGATTCAGTATAATTTGGAATCTCTTCCTTGTTAACTTGCGCATCAACAAACATCTTATATGTATCCGATATTCCATCGAGATCACATGTCATTTTGGAAGGAGTGCTCGGACGTTCTTCCCCGTGAAAAATCCAAACATTATACGTTTTATCCATCCCAAAAGTAACCAAGTGTAAGACTACATCATCACTAGTCCGGTAATCAATATTTCTGCATCGAGTACAAGGACATTGGATTTTAGAGGGATTTCCTAGCCTTTCGAAACTTGCTGCTACAAAATTTCTTACTCCTTCCCTGTAAGCCGCAGTTGGCCTACAAACAAAATAATACATATTACATAGATAGCGCAAAGGAATATGCAAGTACCAAACTACTATTTGAGCCTAGAGAGAAAACCTTGGTAGATTTACCCACGCTTTATCCATCAAACAATAGAAATTATGTTCACCGAGAACACTACAAGAGTGAATATTTTAGTAAGTGTGCAAGTTCTTGAAATAATAAGCAGGGCAAACCAAATACTCCCTCCACACTGCGTCAATGTCCAAAATTATGCCTTCTATTTTGCCATGTTCCGCTTAACCCAACAATTGGGATTGGTCAGAAAATAAAAACAATGCAAAACAACATCTTATGATATACTCAGACATGACATGAAAAAGATCCTTACAACTTTTTATTGGAGTGGATACTTCAAGGATAATGTATGTGCCTTAGAAATTAAACAAGGACAGCCTTTCAGAGATATTATCACCCAATTCAGAAAGTTCCACTATATCAAAATCAAGAACTTACGGAATGATATACAAGAAGAAGTACCAGGAAATAAAAAAATAAAGCATGATATATCATCAAGAAAACAAAAACCGGCAATTAAAATTTCAGTCATAAAATAGCATCGATGCAAAGACTTGAAATTTCAGTACAATTGAATCATTGGTGTTACCAGTTGCGTGGCAAATGACAACGGTTGGTCAGCCTCCGGCAACTGAGCAACTCTGCATAATCAAGAAATGGGAAGTGGTAAGAAGAACCGATTGGAACATTTTGAAGAACAATTGGTGGGCGAAGAGAAAACACAAAGCCATGGGTGGGGGGGGGGTTTGTATGTGTACGGAGAAGATAGAGAGATTGAATTTGTGAGGGCTAGGGTTTATGGAAAAACGAATAGGGCTAGGGAGGAAGATGATATACCTGTTGTTGTAGCTGTGGAGATGATATGCAGAGTTACCTCCAGCTCCGACGCCACTGCAGAACGCACAATTGCCAAGTATCGCCGCCGTCGATGCCCGCACAACGCACAATCGCCAAGTATCGCCGCCGTTGATGATTTGCTATTCTTTTGTCTGTTTGACGATTTTGGGGAAAAATTGACTTAACTTGAATTTTTGGGGGACGGGTGGTGCGGGAAATGAAATTTGGAATCCCGCCTCTCCAATTTTGATAGGAGATATTGAGTAAAACAAAAAAAAACTCATTTTCATGAATATTTCTAGTATTTTGTATTCATATCTTATTTATGTTTATGAGGAAATTCATTGACTCAATTAAACTTAGTAACACCGTGGTATGTTTGTTTGTTTTTTTCGTTTTTTTACTCCTTTTATCTCAAAATTTTTTTATATTCTTTTTAAATTTTATTGTTACTGTGATAATATTTTAGCGATATATACTCCCTACGTCCCACCCGAATTAAGAATTTTGGGTTGGGCATGGGGATTAAGGAAAAAGTGTTAGTGAAGTAGGTGTTGTGAGTATGAAAAATAAATAGGATAGAGAAAGTGGGGTAGAGAATAATGAGTGGAAAGTTGTTGTGAGTGTGAATGTCGATCTCATTAAATAAAACACTTCTATTTTTGGGTTGTCCTAATTCGAGTGGGACGGAGGAAGTATAAATTATTTTAATTATTCTGATAAAAATTATAAAATTTGATTTTATAATAGTTATATTAGTATATCAATAATAAGCTTTAAATACAGTTACACGGGTGGAACAGACGGTTGCGGGTTTTGAAAATGAGGAACTGTAACTGAACCACATTAAACACTTGTACCATTCCAACTGGTCACATGTTTTGCATGTCCGGTTCCAAGGGTTGCCATGGATTCAAATACGAGTTGGCCATATATACGGCCTCGCAATTGTGCGGGTTGGGTCGGGTTGTGGCGGGTTAACAGGCTGAAACGGGTCGACCAGCTACAACCCGTTCAAGTTTCTGGGTCAAATGAGTTGGGTTGAAATGAGTTGGGTCGGCGGGTTGAAACGGGTCAATCCGTTTATTTTTTTGACCGGGGTGCCTTAAATTTATTAATTTTACCTATTTATGTTTACGGGTTAAAGCGGGTTGAAACTGGTTGTTTTGGGTCGGATCGACCCGTTAAGCTTGACGGCTTGAGACGGGTAACCCGTTTCAACCCGCTAACTTAAATAGGTTGGGTTGGGTTGGGTTGGGTTAGGTTATAATTGGTTGGGTTGTGCGGGTTAGTCGGTAACGGGTCAAAATTGCCAGGCATTATAGTATCCATGAAAAAAATATGAAAATTGTTTTGGGATAAAATAAATAAAAGTAAGTAAATGTTAGTAGTTTTTTGCTTTCAAAATTAAAAATAGTAATATACTCTCTTTTATTTCAGTATTTCTTAATTTTGTGCCCCACAAAAATAGTAAAGCTTTAAGATGCAATTAAATGTATTTGTTTTTTACAAAATTTTTAAAATGTTGTATTAACAGACTCTGCAACGTTTAAAAAGAAAACGTTGTAAAAATGTTTTAAGTACAACGTTCAGATTATAAACGTTGTTAATAGTGCAACATTTTAGACAAAAACGTTGTTGTTTTTTGCCACGTTTTGTACAAAACGTGGTTATTACTTTGCTTTGACAACGTTTACCAGTAAAACGTTGTGAAAATACCCAAACCACAACGTTTTCTCGAGAAACGTTGTATAACGTTACTTATAACAACGTTTATTTTGAAATGTTGTGAACAAAAACGTTGTGAAAAACTGTTTTTGTTGTAGTGTACTCTTTTCTCTAACTCATCTTTGTTTCTCTTCTTTTGTTTTATCAAAGTGTGCAATCAACCCAAACCATTTTGGGATGTAACACCAAAGGCCACTTCACAACATTGACGTTGACCAAGGAGTTATCTCCCCATATTCAACCCCCTTTTTAACCCCTTAAATCTCATTTTTAAAGTATAGGAATGTTTGCACCAGAGAAGAAATTCTCGCTTTACCTTTTGATTTGAGAGTCGCCACCATGTTGTTGAATGGAACACGGACCGTGAGATTCTTGAGTTCGAGGGGTAAGTTATGGATTGGGAAGGTCAAGGAGCACCCAATCCACCCAATCTAAGATTGGTCTTGCTTAGGTGTTTTTAATCAAATAAAGAACAAGTAATTAAAACAAGTAAAGCCAATAATTAATTTCTTAATTATTGGAATGTTGGATCATGTGCTTCGAGACCATCTCCATGGATTGGAGAGGCTCTAGGCTAATCCTTTTGATCGGATTACACTACTCTAAAACAAAGAAAGGGATGAGATGTGGAGATTAAAAGCGTGGGAATTTACCTAAAGTGTTCCTGAGATTCCAATTGATGGCCTTGACTAAGGCCTTGAAGATCCAAGAGTTTTGTGATGACTTTGGCTTGAAAAGAAGAGTTTTTGGTGGTGTTTTGGTATGAGGGAAGAGTAAAAGCGGGATTCCTTTGGGAGAGACTGATTAGGGAGTTGTTAACCTCTTTTTGGATGACTAGGAACCATTAACTAGCATTAGGAGAGTCTAGGGTTAAAAGACTCTTTATTTATAGGTTTAGATTGCTTAGGGACCAAGCCAAGGAGGTGGAGAGGTTTAATTAGGTAAGGAAATCAGTAGGAAACCTCTAGGAAGTCGCCTATTAGATATTCCCCAGATTAAGAGAGATTTGGTGAAGAAAGAGGTCGAAACTGAGAAGGAAACTGTAAAATACTCGAATCTCGAGGAGATCCCTCGTACAAGAGATCGATCCCTCGTACCAGAGATCTCTTTTAAGGTGCAGATTTACAATTTTTCCCTCCTCAGCTGTTCTGTTTGTCAGTTAAGCCTAGAACTAACAAAATCAGTTAGAAACTTAACGAAACATGATGAAACTGTCTTTCAACAAAACACGAAGGTGAGACACGAGAGTAGTGTAATCATAATTTTGAGGGTTAAACTTGCATTTTGTTCATAGTCTACATCTTTTTGGGCATTATGGTTTCTGATGGCGAGAAGCTTGCGCCTCCGGCCTTCTTGACCTAAGCCGCGCGCGTCTCACATCAGTGACCAGAATCGCCCGCTTCCCATATGTTCTTCCTATTTTTCCTTTTCTCTGCTAATCACTTCTGCTGGGGTTCCAAAGTATGTTCAAGACCAGGCAATCCCTTGAGTCCAAGTGTTTGATAGGTTTCCGATGAGTATATGGGTCCGCGAGAAGGTCTATATATAAAAAAAAGAGTCATTTTTTTTCTTTATGTGGTTCGAGTCGTGTGCCCATGTGAATACCCCTTTCCGATGAAGCGACGCATGGGAATATCTTGTAATTATTTTTATTAACAAAGGGAATATTCACAACGACATTTATAAATATGAGAGTTGCCACACCATTTTAATTATATCCAAAACATTGAAAAAAAGCATGTTAATGGGTTCGTGGGTCAAATTACGATAAGAGAAGAATATTGAACGTTATCACTCTTATCACCCGAATGATCGGTCTTTCTATCATGATGCGGTGTATATTGTGTGCGATGTATTTGAGACCGAATCCGAAGATTGCCTACGTTCCTCTCAATGTGAGAAGCTCAGGTCATCGTAGTTCGAGAAGAATTTAGAGTAGGCATAAGAATCAGGATCATGCATAATGAAGGGGAAATTACCTAAAGATTAGGGTTTAGAAGTAGTTCCTAGATCATGTTCGGGTTGATGAACCATAGATCATCATCGGCTATGAAATAACATGTAAACATAAAGATCGCAACCCTAAATATAGCATAAATAAGGCTTTAATCTAAGAACATGATGAACATGCAAAGAACATATTATGAATATATGAATAATATGGTGAACATATGAATAAACATGCAAGGAACATGAATATTATGAATCTAAACTAAGAACATGGCAAGAACATGAAGAAAAAGTTACAAAACTTACCTATGTTGGCAAGAAATAAACCTTGATCTTCTTGGGATTCTTGAGGGTGTTCTTGAATGCTTCAAGTGCTTAATTAGAGAGCAAAATCGTCACTTAGGGAGCCTAAGATTGATCAAAATTCGGACCTTTAACCAAAAGAATGGAATGGCCTTTTATAGCCATCTGATGGAGGGATCAGACGGCTGAGATTGGCTGAGGCGAGGTTGGCCGCCTGGCCAAGGTCAGATGTGGCCACGTGGCTAAGGTCGAATGTGGCCGTGTGGCCATCATTCTTGGCTGACGTGATTTTCAAGCTAGGGTTTTATTTGGTTTATGGAAACCCTATTTTGGCCATTTTTAAGATGTTCTAGAATAATGAGATATATTTTGGGAATCCGGGAAAAGTCTTTGCGAGGTTTCTAATTCCTATAAAGTCCTTGTATATTTGGGAAAGCCCTAATAAACTCATTTTCAGATCGGGTACTAACAGTAGCCCCTCGGCGACGCTTCTTGCAGGGCAATGGAGGGTCGACGATAAAAAGAAGGATCTGTTCTGAAACATGAGTTTCAAAACAGATGAAGGGTGATGGGACGGCTGAACCTTGGCAGGCGACCTATGTATCCGGGGGGGGGGGAATCAAGCCAAACGTAGTTCAAATCTATTGGGGAAATTGTAAACGATTGTCCTCTGGTGGGGAGCAACGCCTTCCGCTGGGGATAACTTCGAGTTGCGAGGGAAACATCTGCTGGGGATGAGAAATGACCACGTCGGTCGGATGGCTGAACCTTTTCAGGCTTCCTAAATATCCTCGGGGGAATCAAGCCGATTGTAGTTCGGAGATGCAAACAATAATGGTGCGAGATATAAAGACGGCGGGGTCTAAATAATCCCAAGATAAAAATGGTAATAGCTGGAGCTCATGCGATATAGAGATAGACGAGCCTCTGTCAATCGCAATAACAAGTGCTGGATCTTACGCAATATAGAGGTAGACGGGCCTCTGTCAATCACAATAGATCTAGAACACACATGATATAGAGGTAGAGGGGCCTCTGCAAATGATGATGGTCCTAAGCAAGTGTTCGGGGCGCACACAATATAGAAAGAGACGGGTTTCTGTTAATTGCGGCGAAGGTTTGAAAGAGATAGAAATTTTTAGGGGCTTTCCGGACCCAAAGGTAAGAAATATCAGTCAAAATAGGTTAAGGGCACCTAAAATGAACAACGTGAAATAAACCAGGGGTAAAATTAAAATTTTGCCTGTGGAGGCAATAATGGCCACATGGCCAAGGCTGCTGAATGGCCAGATCTTCTCTCATGCAGATTGATCATCCAACGGCTGAGATTGCTGGAGGCGAACATGGCCGCGTGGCCAAGTCTCCAGTTTGACTGGATTCTTGGTCACAGCGCCATAATCCCCTCCTCTTCTTTTTCCCTTCTTCTTTTCTTCTTCTTCTTTCTTCCTTCTCCACCATTGCTAAGTTAGAGAGAGAAAACTTCCAATTGTTGATTTTGTAGACTCCATTTTGTGTCATCGAAGCCATGGCGGATCATTGGATCGATGAGATGCTTTACGGAGGTGCAAATTTCGCGGGTCAAGGTAATTTCGTGCCACAGGAGCATGAAACCAATAGGGAGGAAATGAGGATCCCTTAGAAGAGGGAAATGTAGGGGTTGGCCCAAATGCGGGTGATCAAGCGGCTCACATGGTTCCGAGGGGCGAATTGAGATCGAGGGCGGCGACTCAAAATTTTTGGGACGGTCTTCTTAAATCGACTTTCGCCCATGACTACGATTTTTACATCGATTCAGACCGTCATTAGTCTACGGGGCTTCTGGAGACTCGAGAGGTAAATTCTGAATTTTGCCTTTTTACTCTCGCACATGCACAATTTATTTATTTGATAGGTAATATGAGTGCATGAAAGTACAAAATGTAATTTGCTAGAAATGTAACATACCTGTGCTATGTTTACCTGTAAAGAATCAAAGCTCGTGGGTCTACAGTGACCGTGGGCCAATTGTGGGTGTCCTTGCCGGTGGGCCCAGGTGGTTTACGTGCTCGGATTGAGGCAATAGGATTCGGTCCCTTTTTTGAGGCTGTCTGCATGGTTGGAGAAACCTTGAAGGTGGCGACAGTGATAGAGGTGTGTCGAGAGTTCTGGTGGGACACTACTCATAACTTTCACTTCAGTTGGGGAGAGATTACAGTCACGCCCACGGATTTTGCAGCGATCACGGGGCTGAGGTTCACCACGACCCCTCTACCATTCGACAAGGGTTTGGCGGGTAGACTGGAGTACCGACAGGCTTTGTTGGGCGTTGACACCGACCAGGGAGGAGGTGTGAAGGGTTATGGAGTAGAGGTTGGCAAGGTGCACAGGCTTGTGGTGTCGGCGATAGAGGCCTTTGGGAGAGGGGAGTATGATTTGGACTGCTTGGTTCGATTGTTTTTGTGGTACAGCTTTTCCAAGCTTCTATTTTCCAGTGGGGACACCATCTGTAGGTATTCACTGCTAGCGGCTTTCGAGGACTTGGCTCAGGTAAGTGAGATTTCTTGGGGTGGGGCAGTCTTGGCCGAGGTTTACCGGGCTTTGGACCACTGCTCGAGGGCTAGCTCGTCGGCATTTGATGGGTTCCAGTTCGCCTTTGAGGTACTACTCTTGTCATTCCTTCGCTTGTCCGTAACAAATTTTGATTTGCACACACTTCTGAATTGATTCCCTTTACCGTATGCATAGGTGTGGGTTTACGAGATTTTTGGTGTCACCCCTTTTCAGTTGGAGATTGGCAACGATTGGGCGGTTCCCGTCATGTCTTTCTGGTGCAAGAGTAACAGGCGGGCTCCCCGCAGGGCTAAATATAGGAGGATCGTAGATGCTGCTGACTTGAGGAGGGTGTTTGTCAGGCCTACGCCTATTGGGGTGGTGTTCTATCCATGGAGTGCGGTTAATGAGCATTCCGTCGGTTATGCTATCGTGTTGACGGCCTCTCGGGTTCTGTTGGTGGGTCTGAGTGCCGATGCTATGTATCTTGGGGAGCGGGTCACTCGTCAGCATAGGGCTAGTGCATTGCTATGGGTTTCCCATGATCCTCCTCGGGACATGTTCCGTCCTGCTAGGTTGAGGACTTTCTTAACTCCGACTTCGACAGAGCATTACCGAGGTAGTGATGATTATGACGGCTTTGTGCGTACTCGTCTGATCAGTCCTCAGGTACGGGCTAAAATGTTTTCGGGAGAGGGGTCGAGCTCGGCTCGCTACGTTGGTTAGAGTCGGCCTTTGGTTGACATGCCTCTTCGTTTGAAAAGCGTTAGAGTGGTGCGAGGCGGCTGGGAGGAGGAGATTAGCTTGGAGCTGACGGATGCAGACCTTATGCCAGAGTCCTTTGTTCCTCTGCCTGATGCTAGGGTACGATTTATGATTATGTTTCAGATTATCCCATACACACACACTTTTCGTTTTTTTGTTCCCATTTATTTCCTTTGACCCATCCAGGTGACTCGGGAGGCTTAAGTCCGGTCTGTACAGTGAGAGAATGTCTTGATGCGCTTGCTGAGAGAGGTGTACCATTCTTGTACCTGCCGTAGGGAGGATGTCGTCGCACCACAGCGTCGAGAGCGGTCTCCTACTGAGGCAGGTTCTTCCTATACTGGAGGACGAGCAGTCCAGGGACGGAGTTCGAGTGCCAGCGGTTCGCGCCGTTCGGTACAGCGTCGAGACATCACTGAAGAGGACTCAATTAGCCGGGGGCCGCTTTTCTTTTATTTATTCCTGTGCTGTTAGTAGTAGAAATAGACAGATATGTACATGTGGGACATTTACAATGTATGCAGAGATTTTATGTACTAATTTATATGCAAATTGTGACATCCTATTTGTACAAACTAGTTATTTATATTGTTCCTAATTTTATACAATGCATGAGCCATGGGGACGGAGTGTGTATGTTGTTTGCATGGATCCATTGTGGCGTGGGAGTAACCAAGCTTGGGGACGGAGCTGAATTTTCTGCATGGGGCGAGAGTGGCCGCGTGGCAAGGGCGAAGATGGCCGCCTGGCCAAAGTCAAAGATGGTCGCGTGGCCAGGGGCGAATGTGGCTGCGTGGCCAAGTCCTACGCCGCCTTTGCTTTTCATTTTTCGGGCAAGAATTGGAATTTGAGCCATATATAAACAGTGTTTGCTTAGCATTAGGATTCGTACCAGCAGCAGTTTTCTTGTATTTTTCCTGCCTAAACATCAACTTTCTTGCCTTCTCAATGGATTATCATGCAAGAATTACCATGCTTGAAAGAGGAGCTTATACCACTGCTTTGGAGAAGTAGGTTGCTAGGATTCCTCGTTCTTGCCGCGACATATTTGATGCACGGTTTGGTGTCAAGTGCCTTTGGTCACTCTCTCATATTAACTCTAATGTGAACCTTTTGAATGCTAGTGCCAAATTCTGGGACGAGAGTAATCACGTTTTCAACTTCTCTTATAATGAAATAACTCCCACTTATGAAGACTTCATGGCACTTTGCGGGGGTGAGGAAAAAGTGGAGATTGCTTTGACCTTTGACTCTATTTCATTGGAGAAGAGGTTGATAACTTTTGTTGTGACCGAGGATGACCTTAGTAAATATGTTAGGGCCAATCATGTGGATCTTTCTTGGATGCCAGGGCACTTCATGCATGGAGATGTCACTTCTGACTGTGCTCTAGATCACCTCGTTTTGTGCTTGTTTTCTCTGGCGTTGTTCCCTTTGGAGGTAGGATTTGCTAGCGTAGCATGTTTGGACATGGTGATTCGGGCCCGATTGGGTCACAACATTGTACCGGTTATTCTAGGCTAAACCATCTGCGGCATTTCCCAGCTTGCTATGTATGGCAACATGACTAGAGGTAGCGACAGGCTATTAACTATGTGGCTCTAAGAGAGGCTCCGAGTGAACAATCCAGCAGTGTCTCAGAATGTGCGCCCATGGTTTTATCGTAGCAGGGGGATTGCAGAGAGATTTCAGTGCATGACTCGCAGTAGTTTGGAGACTTATTTAGCTAAGATGGTGACTGATGATATCCAGTGGGTGGTACCTGTAAGTACCCCAATCTGAAATCGACCTACTTTAGAGGAATTCTTGGTACCATTCAGGGATAAACCAATGGGCCAGGACCTCACTAAGATAAACCTGATATTCCAGGACTGAACTGGAATTAAACTCGGAAAAATCCAGAAGCTCGCCAAGTCGAGTCGTACGGCTTTTCATCCTCAAACAGATGGTCAGTCAGAAAGAACCATTCAGATTCTTGAGGATATGTTGAGGGCTTGTTCAGTTGATTTTGCGGATTCTTGGGATATTCATTTGCCTCTCGTAGAGTTTGCTTATAATAACAGTTTTCAGTCCAGTATTGGGATGGCTCCTTATGAAGCTTTGTATGGGAGGAAATGTCGATCTCCTATCTGTTGGGATGAAGTGTGAGAAGCTAAGATTTGGGGTGTTCAGATGGTTAATGATTCAGTTGAGAAAGTTAAACTTATTCGAGATCGTTTGAGTACTGCCCAGAGTAGACAGAAAAGCTATGCCGATCATCGAAGGCGAGACCTTGAGTTCGAAAAAGGTGACTTTGTGTTATTGAAGGTTTCCCCTAAGGTTGGTATTCGAAGATATGGAAAGAAAGGCAAGCTTGCTCCGAGGTATATTGGTCCATTTGAGATTTTTGGAAGAGTGGGGGATCGGGCTTATCGTCTTGCATTACCTCCTTCTCTTGATAAGATCCATAATGTGTTTCATATCTCTATGCTTCGGAAATATGTGTATGATTATTCTCATGTTCTATCTGAGGTACCCGAGGATATTGAGCCGAGTATGTCTTATGAGGAGTATCCAGCCAAGTCATTGATTCGAAGGTGCAAGAATTGAGAAACGAAAGTATTCCTCTTGTTCGAGTTGTGTGGAGGAATCACAATGCGGAAGAATCAACTTGGGAACTTCGGGAGGAGATCGAGAGAAAGTACCCTTGGTTGTTTGAGGGCCTCGGTAAGTAACCCTAAAATTCGGGATGATTTTTTTTTAAGGGGGAGTAATTGTAGCGACCCCAAAACCCGTCCCTATTTATTTTATATTTTTGGGGATTTTTATTTGACTTATATGTGCATTTTATGTGTTGCATCATACTTTATGATTTGCACATCTTACTTGATATTTGTGTTATTTACTTAGTTAGTAAAAATAATGATTAAAGGAGTTAAATGATTAAGTTGAAACTTTAGGGTCCTTGTTGAAAATATAAGTAAAGGGGCTTAAGTGTTAACTTTGAAAGTCCAGTGACCAATTTGTAAAATTGGGTAGAGATATTTATAGAAACTTTCCCTTCTCTCTTCTTTCTCTGTGTGAACAATTCCTTCTGCAACTTTCTCTCGTTCAATTTAGGGTTAAGAAGAAAAAGGTAAGTTCAACCCATTTCGATTTAATTCTTTTTATTTACTTGTCCATTTTAAAAACTAATTATATAAAAATGATCAAGGCGTTGAATAGGTCATTTCTAGCCGAACAAAACTTATTTTAGCGATACTTTTTTCGGAACTAGGTAAGTTACTAATTCCCCTTTAAATGTTAACATAGTCATCTATGCTATATTTGATACTTCTACTTGTTAATTTTGTGATTTGGGTAATATTTGCTATACTTGTAATTTTGGGACAAAGGGAGTATATGGAATTGGTTTTTGCTGAGTATGGGAATGATTTGGAAACTCAAATTGAAATCTTAATGAAGTTACTAATGTTGTGTAGTATAGTTGGTAGTATAGGTGTTATACTTGTGGGACGGAAGGAGTAAAAATTGAACTAAGGAAGAAATCTGGGATTTGGCCCAAAATGGGAGGGGGCGCGCGCACCCTATATAAGGAGGCGCACGCACCCTATTGTTATCAACCTAGGCAAAAGTGTATGATCAAGGGAAGCGTGCGCACCCTTTTGGGTGGGGCGCGCGCACCCTTAAGTGACCAAAAATTGTGAGGATCTGATGAACGGAAGCGCGCGCACCCTATGGGGTGGGGCGTGCGCACCCCCCCCTGTTTTCCAGGTTTGATAGTTTGTTTAACTTGGGTACAAGAGGGCAAATGTTTGTGTCGTCCTTGGGGTTGTTTAGGACCCAAATGTGAATGTGTATGACTTTTATGTCGTTAATGAAAAAGATTGGGTTGTGATTAAATGTCCTTATTATGGACTCTTTATGAGAAATCTTTCGTGTGCATCTTGTGATGTATTTGGCTTAGTTCCTTCTTGGATTAAATGCCCCGGGTTTTGTTTAGCAAGTATTCATTACTGTGCTTCTTGTGAAAGTCCAGCTGGTCTTGTTGTGGAGTCAGCCAATGGAAGAATTATAGTGGTACAGGTAAGTCCACTATAAGGTTTTCCATTGGGACCACGGGTACGGGGCGCGACATGTTGTGCCAATGTGGCACCCACCAACGGATTTCTTCAGTCTTGAGGCGAGCCATATGAGCCTCCCAGTCGCTCTGAGCTAAATCCAGAATGCGCCCTCTCAAAGAATACGACCATGGCTTGTGATAAAGAGGAGCCTCAGGGACGGCCACCAACCTCTCCCTCAGCCATAAAGTAAGCAAGGCAGGGCTACCACTGCGTATAAAACCGTCTCCCAAAGCTAAACGGTCCATACCATGTAGAGTCTCGCCTAAGACCAAAGGAACGATGTCTTTGCCCGCCAGACACTCCTCGAGCACACTCAACAAAACCCGGTGGCAAGTACCCTTGGAACCCACCATGTAGAAGAAAGCAAGGACGCATAGCCCGAAAGAATTCCAAGAAGCCTCATCGGGACGCTCCATGAACTTCCCGGGAAGGTCGGAAATATCAATGAAAGTCGGATTAATGACCATCATTGAGCCTCTTCCAAAGGAATGTCGAGGAGAGAGACCAATCTCTCAACACAAGTGGTGTCATCAACTAAGGGAAGAGCGACGACCTCCGTGTCTATGCCACCCACTAGAGCTCTCAAATCTTTGTAAGTGGAAGTGATCTCGTTGTAAAAAAAACAGTATACGTGCCTCCTCACGTCCCAGAATGATGCGGCGGCCCTCAGAAGCTCGAGATCTGGGATGAACTCTTTGAGAGACCAAAGAGACCGGAGACCAAATTTGGACTTGAATATGCCCTTGTGACTTCCCATTTGATGCCTCATCCAAAGCCTAAAGTTACCTTCAAAACATTCTTGGTCAACTTTGGACAATTTTGGTGGCTTTTCCATGAGGAAAGGATCTATGGAAGGAAAATGTCGAAAATGAAAGGTGAAAGACTGCTGTTGGACTCCAAGCTGTGATGATGAAGAAGATGACCAGGCCTGGAACGAAATTTATTGGAAAAGCAACGTCACTCCTCTAGCCGTACGGCTACTTTGTCCCTGACAAAAAATTAATGGTTTCTTGATTAAATGGCTTTGTGACATCACCCATTTAAAGCTCCATTTAAATCTATCCCAAAAATGCACCAGAATTTTCCCCCCTTTTAGGGCTCATGCAATTTGCTTTGAACCTAGAAAATTAATTAGGTTCCCACTGTAAACGTGTCCGGGCAGTCCATAGATGGACGTAAGACCAGCTTTGTTGAAATTAACCCGGCCATACTTTGTAAGCCCAGGTTAAGAATGTGATTTAGCCCGGCCGTACTTCGTAAGTCCAGGTTAACAGGTTAAAAATATGAAAAGAAAATTGGCCGTCCCTAACGTAAGCCCAGTTAAAAATTGACCAAAAGAGAGTCAAACCCCGACTTTGACCCATTGAGAGTCAAATTGAATGTCCAAGAAAATTGGCCGTCCCTGACGTAAGCCCAGTTAAAAATTGACCAAAAGAGAGTCAAACCCCGACTTTGACCCATTGAGAGTCAAATTGAATGCCCAAGAAAATTGGCCGTCCCTGACGTAAGCCCAGTTAAAAATTGACCAAAAGAGAGTCAAACCCCGACTTTGACCCATTGAGAGTCAAATTGAATGCCCAAGAAAATTGGCCGTCCCTGACGTAAGCCCAGTTAAAAATTGACCAAAAGAGAGTCAAACCCCGACTTTGACCCATTGAGAGTCAAATTGAATGCCCAAGAAAATTGGCCGTCCCTGACGTAAGCCCAGTTAAAAATTGACCAAAAGAGAGTCAAACCCCGACGACTTTGACCCATTGAGAGTCAAATTTAATGTCCAAGAAAATTGGCCATCCCTGACGTAAGCCCAGTTAAAAATTATTTGATTGACCAAAAGAGAGTTCAATCCCAATTTCGACTAAATGAGTGTCGAGAAAATCCCTCCAGTTGACCAAAAGAGAGTCAAGCCACAACTTTGACTCATTGAGAGTCAAACTTAATGCCCATGATATTGGCCGTCCCTGACGTAAGCCCAGAAAAGATGAGTATTACGTCCCCCGAGCGACCATTGTGAAATGAAAACTAGGTCCCCCGAGCGACCGCTTTGAAATAAGTATTAGGTCCCCCGAGCGACCATTGTGAGATAAAATTAGGTCCCCCGAGTGACCGCCTTGAGATAAAAGTTAGGTCCCCCGAGCGACCATTGTGAAATGAAAATTAGGTCCCCCGAGCGACCGTCTTGAGATGAGAATTAGGTCCCCCTGAGTGGCCCCATGTGAAGCAAAAACTAGGTCCCCCGAGCGACCGCTTTGAAATAAGTTAGGTCCCCCGAGTGACCGCCTTGAGATAAAATTAGGTCCCCCCGAGTGACCGCCTTGAGATAAAAGATAGGTCCCCCGAGCGACCATTGTGAAATGAAAATTAGGTCCCCCGAGAGACCGTCTTGAGATGAGAGTTAGGTCCCCCGAGCGACTATTTTGAAATTAGAATTAGGTCCCCCTGAGTGGCCTCATGTGAAGCAAAATCTAGGTCGCCCGGATGGCCCATCTTGGGAAAAAACTTAGAATGAGAAGGGCGGTCCTTGACGTAAGTCCATGTTGACTTTGGCTGACCAAATGAGTGTCAGACCCCAAATCCTTGCCTCTGACCAAATGAGTGTCACGCCCGAGTCCTCGGCTCTAACCAAATGAGTGTCACGCCCGAGTCCTCGGCTCTAACCAAATGAGTGTCACGCCCAAACCTTGCCTCTGACCAAGTAAGTGTCACGCCCGAACCTTGCCTCTGACCAAATGAGTGTCACGCCCGAGTCCTCGCCTCTGACCAAATGAGTGTCACGCCCGAGTCCTCGCCTCTGACCAAATGAGTGTCACGCCCAAACCTTGCCTCTGACCAAGTGAGTGTCACGCCCGAGTCCTTGCCTCTGACCGAACGAGTGTCACACCCGAGTCTTTGCCTCTGACCAAGTAAGTGTCATGCCCGAATCCCCGCCTCTGACCAAGTGAGTGTCATGCACGATTTCCCACCTCTGACCAAAGGAGAGTCACGCCCGTTACTTAGGAAAGGATGAAAAATATCCACCTAGGTCCCAAAGGTTTGAGACGCCAAGTTCTCCACCCGACCTTGAATGGTCACCCTTAGGCTTAAGACGCTAAGTTCTCCATTCGACCCCGATGGTCGCCTATAGGTTTGAGTAGCCTTAAAATCTCTCACCCTTTTCGAACTATGATAGGCTTGATTCCCTCGAATAGGGATACGTAGGAATCCTATACCTCTAGGTCCAGCCATAGAACAAATCGGCCATGCCGTCCTCCCATCAGATTGGGATGCATTTATCGACAACCCCGCTTTCTTCAAAAGCGACGTTGCCGAGGGGCTCTGTAAGTACCCCAATCTGAAATCGACCTACTTTAGAGGAATTCTTGGTACCATTCAGGGATAAACCAATGGGCCAGGACCTCACTAAGAAAAACCTGATATTTCAGGACTGAACTGGAATTAAACTCGGAAAAATCCAGAAGCTCGCCAAGTCGAGTCGTACGGATGGTTTGGGCACATGAGGGGCTGAGCCGTACGGCTACTTTGGGCACCCTCAGCCTCTATAAATTGAACCCCATGCTGATCATTTCAGGGGGGAGAAAACAGCATAAGAGAGATTACACTGTCAAAATCACTACAGAAGTGTGAGAGGAGTGAAACAAAGAGTGAAAGAGAGAAAGGAAGATTGGCTAAACCAAAATAGGTAAAGCCACATTCTCCCCCTCCCTTCTCTTCATCTATAACTCTATTTTATCTTTAATCTTTGTTTAAGTTATGTTAATCTTTATATTACTTGCAAGACTTGTCCATTCAAGCACTTTTACATTATTTGCAAGACTTGTCCTTTCAAACAACTTTATATTTATGCAAGACTTGTCCATTCAAGCAAATATACATATATTAATCTATATATTTCTCTTGTCCAAGTCATGAGATGATCCAAGGTGCCCTCCATGCCTTGTCTGGAAGAGGTTCAAACCTAGATGATCATGGCTTGTTGATTGTCATTTACATTCTTGTCTAGTTGGAATGATGCTTTTGTTGGCAATAATGATCATTTGGATGATAAAGCCTCCATCTTTATCATCCAATATTGATCTAGCTCTAAAGTCCTCCTTTGGGGTTATAAAGATTCAATCTTTATATGTTATTTTGACTCTTTGAAGGTTAATAAGTCATAAAAATACCATCTTGGGGATAAATTTTCAATCTTTAATCACCAAATGGTCAATTTTGGCCCAAAGGGCATGTTCATCAACTTTTCTCAATTTTCTCCCATGATTGCTTATGATCACACCCAAATACTTGTTTTGGGGACTAAGTGATGATCATTTAGCATAGGAATGTTGTATTTAAATTTATAAAGTGTTTTAAACAAATTGGAATCAAAACAGTTCTGTCCAGTTTCAACAAAATGTTGTGTTTCTGCTCTGAAACTGGACTGTTCTTGATTGAACTGTAAAATCCCAGGAAACGGCCTGTACATCCGTACGGCTATGTTGGGAACAGGGGGAAAAATGTTTGTTTTGCCCTCTAATCCCTATTTTCTTGATAAACAGACCCTTTCAGTTAAGTTTTTCCAAATAAAACCAATAACAAAAACTTTTCCGTTAAATACACACACACATGCACATTTTCAAACTAACGAGGGAGACTCGGTTCTTTCCGAGGCATTTTGGGTGAACCGCAAATATGTTCTTCCCAAAGTGTAACCTGACCTCCGAACTCACCTTCTCTAACCATTTTCATTTGTTGAGTTTAAAATTAACAAATGTGGCGACTCCGTTTCTTTTTCGTTAGGAAAGTTAACCGTGTTTGGTATTTCGCCTTTGAAACTTGTTATTTTGGGGCGGGATCCTTACAGTGGCGACTCCGCTGGGGATAAGAGTGCTTGCGAACTTCTCTTTAGAAGCTTTGGAAGCACTTTTGTGTGGGTCAAACTCCCGTCTCCGTTAGTTAACTTTGTGCATGATTGTGTGTTTTTGTTGTTTCTGTTTGAACTGTTTTGAGTGCATACGTTCTGGAAATGCAATGAATTGGAGCATGATGATCAGAAGTTGGAGAAACTGAGATAAAATCTCAACCCTCTTGGTCTAGCCGTACGGCTACTTTGGTAAAGGGCCATAATGTTGCAAATTAACAATTTTGTGCAGGGCAGCAACATTCTGAATTGCCTTCTGCTTCTGCTTGTCCAGGTTCCAAATTTACAGCCTTACTTGTGCACATTACCTTTATTCTTTTGGCCAAAACTTGGTTTTTAAAACTTGGTTATGCATGATCTCTTGTCAATAAAAATGGTTTCCAAAATCTCATTGTGCATAACCCCTTTTTTGTAAAAACTTCTTGACTCTTCGTGTTGTGCACAACTTGCTTTGTATAAATGGTTTCAATGTAGAGATTGTTCTTTTGACAAATGTTTGATTCGAAATTTTTTTTGGTTGTGCACAACTTGGTACATATATAAGAGTTTTGGTATTTGTTCAATCATGTTCTTTTGATTCATTGTGTGTATAAGATGCTTACTCGCTTGTTCATACTTGTTCATATCTTGCTCATGCCATGCTCATCATGTTGAAAAAACAAAATAAAAATCTCTATTTTGACTCAAAAAGGGAATATAGAATTGACTTCACACAACGCGCACTTGGACTTGCACGTTCCAAATACCCTTTAAACCTAGGATGGATGCCAGATGCAGCTCGATTGGCGCTCTTGTTCCCTTCGAGCGCGCACGGGTCCATTCCACCTCCCCTTCCGAGCCGAGTCAACCACACATGTCCGTGACACACAAATACCATGACTTTGGTTGGTTTTTGATGTAATGCAAGCGTAGCCTAACCCGCCTCTAACTCGTGTGTTAATGACGACCACAATTAACAAAGGTCATGCGCTAAAGATGGGGTAACACCGTGTCGTTAAGCCCTAATGAACGGGTCATGATAATCATCCTTAAGCCCATGGTCGAGGATCGAAACACCTCATTCAGAATGGGGTCATTTCAGAATATCGGTGCAGCCTTCGGAACAGTCTCGATCCCGACTGGGGCTTAATCATGATTAGGATGACCCGCACATCAGGAGCCTTGCGACGCACTAGACCTTAGGATCATTTCTTTTGGTCGGTGGAAGCCGCTTTCCCTATAGGACCCTCGCCCGGGATAGTCCGTCCTTGGGAGTGTGCAGTACAGGTGAAAAACGAGGGGTCTATAGGCGTAGTGATGGCCTCCACTGATCCAGGATTTAGAATAGTTGCGAAAAAGAAGAGAAATCTTTTCCAACCAATTAGGAATAAAACGTGTTTTAAGTAAACATGAATGAAATAATCAATAATTAGGTAGGCATGTTGCATGAGCCCTAAACCTTTGCCCGAAATGAAACCCGAGCCTAAACCGAACCCTCCTCTCCCTTGCAGCTCGTAAGAAGTGGTTCAGAGTTCCGGGTCAGCGTCTGTTCAGTGCCGAGTCCGACAGTTCATCAGCAGTCTCACTCAGGTTACTCCGAATGACTAGTCCGGTAGGAAGTAGTAGTGGGGGTGACAATGCGGTTGATCTGAATGGGCTTACTAAGGAAGAGTTGATACAAGCTTTGGAGGCCGCCAGGGCTCGGGAAGAAATCACTAGGAAACAGCAAGAGGACACACAGAGACGGGTCGTAGAGGCCATGAGACAGAGGGGAGTGGCCGTGATATTTGAAAATGATGGAGGATTCGTTGAAATCACAGACGAAGATGAAATTGAGAACATGCCGCCTCGCGATTACATTAGGGTTCCCCCACCTCAAACCTACCCCAATGTGGAAACCTCATGTCCCCCATATCAAACCGCAACTCAATCAAATGTGCCAGCCACACAAGCTCCCTTCACCTTTCCAGGAGGTCTATCCTCATATCCTCCCGGGTTCAACCCGTATGGCCCAATCCCGATGGGTCAAGCCTTTTCAGCCCCGGCCACTGCCGGATTACCACCACCGACCCTACCAATTTCATCACAAGGGGCGGCATTCCCATTCCACTACCCGGCAGCCCGAACCTCCGAGGCACCCCCGCCATGTACCCCGGCGAATGACCAAGGGAATGGGTACGTCTACACCCATGTGCCACCTCAAAGCCTTCCTCAGAATATACCATCCACCACTGTGCCTCCAACGGTGATGCCGGTAACAACCCGGAGATCCATCAATTCTAGCCCACAAGCGAATCCTCAAATGGGGTGGCTGATCGAGAAATTGAAACAGATGGAGGAAAAGTTTGAGACTTTGAATGAAAAGAAAACCTCATCGGGAGTTACTGATCCCAACAAGATTGTGCCTCTTCCGCTTAAGTTCAAAATGCCAGAAATAGACAAGTTTGATGGGACTGCTTGTCCACAAACCCACCTCAACGCCTACACTTTAGCAATGAGGGCAAAGGGTTGCACTGTACAGCAAATGGGTGATCACTTCCAATTATCCCTGAGAGGAAACGCTCTTAAATGATTTTTCAACCTCAAGGACGAATCACGAGTAAGTTGGGGTCGTATTCAGGAAGCATTCCTCACCAAGTACTGATCCAACCTGGAGTGGGAAACCAACCGCACCGACTTGCAAAGCACCTTGCAAAAGGACGACGAGCCGATCGGTGAGTTCTACAAGCGTTGGAACTGTAAACTTGGGTAAATCTATAACCCGCCCACCGAGGATGAACAATTGGACATCTTCCAATCATGCTTAAAACCGCAGCTGCGTGCTCTAATCAGCCATCATTTTTACCCCAATCTCCGGGCCATGGTAACCGCAGGGTCGAAGTTTGAGAAGGCTCTCAGTGAGCAATCCGCCTCCCAAGGCAATAACAATTCTTACCGATACCGACCTCCCACCACGAGCAAAGGGAAAGAAGTCTCGGGGGTCATCAACAACATCCAAGGGGAAGGCCCAAAGCAGGTCTCACCAAAGCCGGGCAACTCTGAAAAACGCCCCTATGTGAGGTTTGAGGATTTTGGAATGCCCATTAGCAAAGTCTTTGAGGGATTAGTGAAGCAAGGCCTCACGAAACCTTTGATCAACTTTCAGCCCAAAAATCCGGAAAGGTTCACAGATGAGAACAAATGGTATGCTTTCCACAACTACCATGGGCACAACACCGATGATTGCTCTATAGTGAAACGCATTATCTTGGATTTGATTGCTAAAGGGAAACTCGAACACCCCAGGGGGCCAAACGTAGTCAATAACCCGTTCCCGAACAACGGGAGGGTCAACATGATCGAGTTTGGCCAAAGTAGGGTGAACATGATCGAATTCGGGGAGCAGACAACGATAACTCCTTGGGGATTCAACACCCCTTTGATTGAAGTTGGGGAAAGATGGAAAGACATTTTGTGGGACTGCGTGCAAAAGGGAAAGATGGAATGTCCTCCTGACAACATGATGACTAGCGTGATGAGCGCAAAGGTTCCTTGCCAAGAGGGCGAATTAAAAGTGATTAAGCTCACTAAACACGAATTGACCTACGAAGACTGTGCGGAAGAAATGGAAATGGCCATCAAATGAGCTTTGGGAAGCATCGACCACGACCCGAACAGATGTTGCATTCCCCACGATGAGCACTACCATGTTATGGAAGTTGGTGACTCGTCAAGCGGTGAAAGAGTAATAAGACGGGTGTGTTGTCATCACGGAACCGAAGGTATGGAGGCTGCAAGAACCCCGGGGGAATATGACTACGGGAGGCACCTTGCACAGATGAGAGAGGTGGCCCGTTCCCTATCCCGCGAAGAGCTTCGAGCTTTGTGTGAAAGCGAGGATGAGGTGTCTTCCCCCGTACTCTCTTTAAACCCGCCTGCGGGAGAAGAAGAAAATTTCCCTACCTTAGATGACTTCCTGTCACTACCGCCACTCTCACCCTCACCTCCCTTTGAGGACGGGTCGATGCTCCCGGATCATTACTGCTGCATGTTGACACTGGAAAAACTCCGCCAAACTGTAGGGATGGGGAAAGAACAAGGCGACTACCCGATTTCATTTGAAAAACTCCGTGAGTATGTCTACACCACGCAAGGAATGGTCACTGTAAATGAGCTGAGGAAAGAGGCATGGCCCTACTCAACCAAGAACCCACCCATGCCTGTGGAAAAGCCATTAAAGGATTGTGACCCCCCAAAAGTAAACGTCCTAACTCGTTCCGGACAAGTACACACCGAGAATCCTAAAAAACCACCGCTACCGGAATACCGTTCGCCACCACCGTTTGCTAAGGAAACAAGCACCCCGGATCTTGAAAGAGAGGATCCCATTCTCACCCAGCTTAAGAATACACAGGACAACATATCTCTGTGGTCCCTTCTCACTTCGTCATACCCTCACATGCTCAAGTTGGAGGAGCATTTGGCCCGAACCATGGTCCCCACACAGCTACCCCCGGAGAGGCTGTACAAATGATTGGAAGCATCCACTATGGGAATATAGTCACGGTCACCGACTTGGACTTGTCCAAGTCTGGGGCTAACCACAATGAAGCCTTGTACATCACAGTGCAGTTGGATGGGCGCCGTCTCCCACGAGTATTGGTTGATAATGGCTCGGCTATGAACGTCCTTCCAGCTAAAATGATGGATTTACTCGGTCTCAAGATGACCGATCTGAGACCCTCTTTGGTAACTGTCAAAGCATACGACTCCACAGCCCGGTCGGTTCTTGGGGTGGCGACTTTGAATTTATGGTTTGGGGAACAGAAAATGCCGACCGACTTCCAAGTGCTTAACATCCCCATTTCCTTCACCGCCTTGCTGGGGCGCCCTTGGCTACACAAAGTCAATGGGGTCGCTTCCACCCTACATCAATGTGTAAAATTTGTACAGGGAGGGAATTTGACTGTAATCTACGGGGATAACATCACTACAGGTGGGACCAACACTAATGGGATCCCCGTATTGGAAATCCAACATGAAGGGAGTGGTATAGTCTTGACCGGCTTCACAGGGATACCATCTGAGACCCACTTCCATTGAATGGATCTCACACTTACCAAGGACAAGATTCCCCCCACCATGAAAATGATGCGCCTGATGCACTATCTCCCGAGGCTTAGTCTAGGAAGGAGGCTCCAAGGGACCCATAGGGTTATTGAAATCAAGGAGCAAAAGACACTCCACAGTTTGGGGTATGAGCCGAAACCCGAGGATCTTGCGATGGACAAGAAGATGGCCCGAGAGAAAAACCGAGCCAGGGCCCAAGGGATCCCTTACGAAGCTCCCAACCTCCGTCCCTACACTTTTGACATAAGCCGCTAGTTCATTAAGGGGGGAATGCAAATCGGGACCTCGGAGGAAGAGGAGGCAATGGTGACCAAATGGGACCGACTGCAAGAAGACCTCAAAAGGTTCCGAGGAAAGACCACCAACCCTATCAGGAGAGCATTCCTTGACACGCCCGGAGCACCCACAAGGCACGAGCATATTTCTAAAGGAGTGTCCGGGGTGATAAAACAGTTTGAGGTTTTGTCTGCAGCAGGAGGCAATAAAGAGGAAGAACCCACTTGGGTCCAGTATGACAAATATGAGATCGAAAAGACACCTACTGGGAAGGCAAAGGAAAAGGCTGAAGAAAACGAGTGGGATGGGACAGTGATGCAAGAACTGTTTGAGGAAGACATGGTTCTACCCAGCCTAATTGATCACGGGAAAGAAATGGTCGCTGCAATAGGAGACGGGCCAATGGGAAGCTTCGACACCCGCACCTCGGTTGTACCCACTAACATGCCGCTAAAGAATTGGGCTACTCTTTCCGGACCAGTAGCTAGCAAGGAGGAAATGACCGCAGTGCTTGGATTGGTTCCTCGACCTCTTAAGTCTAGTGTTATAGGGTCCAATGTAATCGAGTCTCCCCAGTCCCTCCTCTTTGAATTTGAGTCATTCTCATCCGAGGGCCTCACGCCCGAAGACAATGAACTCGTAGCCAATGTTGTATTTCCGTTTGCGTTGAATGAAATGATGGACCTTTCCGAGTATCCCTTCATTGCCAACTTATTAGATGATAAATTAACTAATAACTTGAAAACGGTTAATAATGAATCAACCAATAAAGTAGACACACTAAACGAACAATACATTAAAAAATTCACAAAGAAGGTCGCCGATCAAGAGGAAAACCGTGCCCAAGCTGCCGAAGAGGTTTTGACCAAAGTGAATTTGGGTACCGAGGAAGAGCCGAGAGAAACACAAGTGGGTGGATACTTCAAAGGGGATGAGAGGGAGGCCTTGATTGAATTGCTCAGAGAGTATGTGGATGTGTTTGCCTGGTCTTACAAAGACATGCCGGGGTTGGATGCCTCGATCGTGGAGCATAAGATCCCCTTGGATCCGGAAGTAAAACCAGTCAAGCAAAAGCTCCGACGAATCAAACCCGAGTGGTCCCTGCAAGTAAAGGAGGAGATAGAAAAGTTGCTTAGATTTGGCTTTATACGGGTTATAGAATACCCCTCATGGCTCTCTAACATAGTCATTGTCACAAAAGCCAACGGGAAGGTCCGATGCTGTGTCGATTTCAGAGACCTCAACAAGGCAAGTCCCAAGGACGATTTTCCCCTCCCAAACATTGATATGTTGGTTGATACGACCTCTAGCTTCGAGGTAAAATCCTTTGTGGACGGTTTTGCCGGATACAATCAGATTAAAATGGCCGAGGAAGACCAAGAAAAGACCGCCTTCACCACCCCATGGGGAACTTTCTGTTACACGATGATGCCTTTTGGACTGAGAAATGCCAGGGCTACTTACCAAAGAGCGGCAACAGCACTATTCCATGACATGATTCACAAAGAAATAGAGGTGTACGTTGACGACATGATCATACACTCTAAAGGAACTGACGGCCAGCACTTGATTGACTTGAAGAAGTTCTTCGACCGGTTAAGGAAACACTCCATGAGGCTTAATCCGGCAAAATGCACCTTCGGAGTCTCCCGAGGAAAGGTTTTAGGGTACATAGTTACCGAACGGGGTATTGAGATCGATCCGCAAAAGGTCAAAGCAATCGTTGAAATGAGACCTCCCCGCACCCAGACAGAAGTGAAGGCATTCATGGGACGACTGCAATACATCAGCCGCTTCATCAATCAGCTCACTCCCACCTGTGAACCCATCTTCAAATTACTGATGAAAAATGCCGAGGTTGAATGGAATGAGGAATGTCAAAAGGCCTTCGACAAGATCAAAGCCTACCTTATCCATCCACCGATTCTCCACCCACCGCACAGGGAAAAGCCACTCTTGCTTTACTTGACGGTAACAGATACTTCGATAGGAGCTATATTGGCCCAAGAGAAGAAAGAATCCAAGGTGGAAAATGCCATTTACTTTGTGAGTCGGAAGCTACAGGGAAGTGAGCTCAACTACTCCGCAATAGAAAAGACTTGCGCCGGACTGGTATGGGTTATGAGAAAGTTAAAACACTACATGCACGCCCACCCGATACAGTTGATCTCAAAAATTGACCCCATCAAATGCTTGCTGGAAAAACCGTCCTTATCAATGAGGCTTGCCAAATGGTCTTTCTTTCTGGCCGAATACGACATCAGTTACGTGTCGAGGAAGGCAGTCAAGGGAAGGTTTATGGCCGAACACCTAGCGGATTTCCCCAGTAACGAAGAGGGAGAACCTGAACCACAGTTCCCAGACGAAGGGATTTTTACCCTTGAGGAGGAAAACAAATGGCAACTGTTCTTTGATGGAGCCGCAAACAAAAGAGGAAACGGCATCGGTATGCTTCTGATTGACCCCAAGGACGAGCATACGCCCATCGCCATCAAATTGAATTTTGAGGTAACCAACAATGCGGCCGAGTATGAGGCATGCACAGCAGGCCTGGAAGCTGCTTTGGAAAGGTATGTGAAAGAATTGGAGGTGTATGGGGACTCAGCCTTGATCATCAACCAAGTTTCGAACAAATGGAAAACGTTGGATCTGGGGCTGCAAAAGTATCACGCCCACATAGAAGAACTCATGACACAGTTCAAAAGGGTCAGCTTCCATTACTTGCCGAGGGACCAAAATCGCTTCGCCGATGCCTTAGCCACTTTGGCCTCGTTGGTAGAAATTCCAGAAGGAAAGTCGATAAAGCCTTTCAGATTCGGGAGAAAGGAGAACCCGGCGTATTGCTGTGAAATTGAAAAGGGCTCGGAGGAAATAGATGAGCCATGGTATACCCACATCTACCATTTCCTCAGAGAAGGGGAGGCCTCCCTCCTAAATGAGAAAGGGGAATACAAAGATGGGATCAAAGCCAAGAGCGCGACGGCCCTCAAACGACTCGCTTCTCACTACGTCATTCTGGGAGATATTCTGTATAAGAAGCACCATTAGGGGCTTCTCTTAAGATGCATAAGCACAGAAAGAGAAAAAGAGCTCATGAGGGAGGTCCACAATGGGGTATGTGACCCGCACATGAATGCCAGGGCATTAATGCAAGTCATCCTACGGATGGGATACTTTTGGATCTCGATGGAAACCGATTGTATACAATTCGTGAAGAAATATGACAAATGCCAGCGGTTCTCCAACCTCAATCACCTGCCGCCCCACCATTTGTATTGCATGACAACCCCTTGGCCTTTCTCCACTTGGGGAATTGACATCATCGGAAAAATCGCTCCCCCAGGAAGCAACGGGCACGAATTCGTCTTGGTGGCCGTGGATTACTTCACGAAGTGGGTTGAAGCCAAGTCATATAAGGTCCTTACTTCCAAGAAGGTGGCACTATTCATCAAGGAAAACATCATGTGCCGGTATGGGGTCCTAAATGAAATCATCACAGATAATGGCTCACACTTTGAGGGAGAGTGCGACCAAATGTTGCAAGAATTCTGGGTCACCCGCCACAAGTCTTCCCCATATAGGCCTCAGACCAATGGAGCGGTGGAAGCCGCCAACAAAACACTCGAAAGGATCATTAAGAAGATGGCAACACGAGGAAGGGATTGGACCGATAAGCTACACCTAGCATTATGGGGATACCGAACCTCGGTCAGAACCGCCATAGGGGAAACCCCATTTGCTCTGACTTATGGGATGGAAGCCATGCTCCCGGCTGAACTAGAAATTCCGTCATTCAGGGTTCTGTTGGAAAATCAAATCCACGAAGTGGACTGGCTTCGGAGCTGACATGATGAGTTAGCCCTCTTGGATGAAGGCCGCTTAAGAGCGATGGAACACATCCGTGCCTACCAAGGGAGGATGGCACGAGCCTTCAACAAAAGAGTGAAGCCTCGAGAGGTTTGGGTCGGGGATTTGGTGCTCAAAGAAAAACCCCCAGGAAAGTCTAACCCTGACGGAAAATGGGAACCCGTATGGATTGGCCCCTTTGTCGTACAAGAGATATTCTCAGGAGGCGCAATGAGACTTGCAGATTTGGATGGGAATCCTTTCGTGCATCCTGTCAATGGTGATAAGCTTCGCCGATATTATGTTTAATATATATATATATATATATATATACCTAGATTGAAAACCCATTAGGGCAGTCTAGAGAAAAAGCAAGGTTTGCATCAAACTTTGTTGGAAAAGAACTACGATGACCTGAGCCCCTTAGTCTTACTTGTAAAAGGGGAACGTAGGCAGCCAACTATTGGTCCGGTCTAAAAAATAAATAAAATTCAAATTTTATTTCTCCAAAGGAATTCATTCGATAACCACTTCCATTACAGTTAAAACACTTCTTTGATGAGTTCAAGCACGGTCTACTCTTGACCTCAGGCAACAGGCTAAAAGACTAATAAAACACTTAAGAAAACTAATGTGTCTACAATGACAATGAGTGGATGCTTAGGACTGTAAGGCCATCAATGACCTTCACCCCTCCATTTCTTCTTCTGACTCCTCCGAGTATTCTTCCTCTTCACGTCGAAAAGCTCGATCTCATTCCTCCCTAAGTTAGGAGCCCGCACGGTATCGTCAATTAGGCCGGCCGCTTTTAGAGCTGTGTCAACCGCCACGCGGTCCCGAAAGTCCTTGAGTCGCACCTCGATTCTAGGTATCACTGCCTTCCTCCTCTCAACGAGAGCTTGATAGTCTTCAATAGCGTCTCCAGTAAAGTTATGGCCTCTCGTCACGGCCTCGGCCTCCCTCAAAACCCTACTAGGGACACAATCTCCTCCAAGGATGTCCCCACACCTCTCTTCAATAAGCCTCTGAGTCTGTCCCATGGTCTGTTCGTTCCAATCCAAGTAAACAGTGGTCAAAATCGTGCTACCTGCACCCCTGAGGAGTGCCCGAACTGGAAAAAGGGAATGGGTCCACAACAGGGAAAAGAGGAAAGTGGTAGAAGGGTCCCACATGGATAAAGGTGAAAGCCTCAAATGCTCCGGATTGACATCCGACCACTCCAACATAGGAGTCTGTAACAAGCCAAACTGCCGGTGGACCAAAGAAAGGATGTAAAAGGACGATCCCAAAAGGCCCGGCACCCGAACAAAGGGGGAACCATCCTGACACTCCCGCACTGAGTTGATGTGTAGCGACCCCAAAACCCGTCCCTATTTATTTTATATTTTTGGGGATTTTTATTTGACTTATATGTGCATTTCATGTGTTGCATCATACTTTATGATTTGCACATCTTACTTGATATTTGTGTTATTTACTTAGTTAGTAAAAATAATGATTAAAGGAGTTAAATGATTAAGTTGAAACTTTAGGGTCCTTGTTGAAAATATAAGTTAAGGGGCTTAAGTGTTAACTTTGAAAGTCTAGTGACCAATTTGTAAAATTGGGTAGAGATATTTATAGAAACTTTCTCTCGTTCAATTTAGGGTTAAGAAGAAAAAGGTAAGTTCAACCCATTTCGATTTAATTCTTTTTATTTACTTGTCCGTTTTAAAAACTAATTATATAAAAATGATCAGAGCGTTGAATAGGTCATTTCTAGCCGAACAAAACTTATTTCAGCGATACTTTTTCCGGAACTAGGTAAGTTACTAATTCCCCTTTAAATGTTAAAATAGTCATCTATGCTATATTTGATACTTCTACTTGTTAATTTTGTGATTTGGGTAATATTTGCTATACTTGTAATTTTGGGACAAAGGGAGTATATGGAATTGGTTTTTACTGAGTATGGGAATGATTTGGAAACTCAAATTGAAATCTTAATGAAGTTACTAAAGTTGTGTAGTATAGTTGGTAGTATAGGTGTTATACTTGTGGGACGGAAGGAGTAAAAATTGAACTAAGGAAGAAATCTGGGATTTGGCCCAAAATGGGAGGTGGCGCGCGCACCCTATATAAGGAGGTGCACGCACCCTATTGTTATCAACCTAGGCAAAAGTGTCTGATCAAGGGAAGCGTGGTCACCCTTTTGGGTGGGGCGCGCGCACCCTTAAGTGACAAAAAATTGTGAGGATCTGATGAACGGAAGCGCGCGCACCCTATGGGGTGGGGCGTGAGCACCCCCCCTGTTTTCCAGGTTTGATAGTTTGTTTAACTTGGGTACAAGAGGGCAAATGTTTGTGTCGTCATTGGGGTTGTTTAGGACCCAAATGTGAATGTGTATGACTTTTATGTCGTTAATGAAAAAGATTGGGTTGTGATTAAATGTCCTTATTATGGACTCTTTATGAGAAATCTTTCGTGTGCATCTTGTGATGTATTTGGCTTAGTTCCTTCTTGGATTAAATGCCCCGGGTTTTGTTTAGCAAGTATTCATTACTGTGCTTCTTGTGAAAGTCCAGCTGGTCTTGTTGTGGAGTCAGCCAATGGAAGAATTATAGTGGTACAGGTAAGTCCACTATAAGGTTTTCCATTGGGAGCTTTTGAGTCAGGCGGTGGAAGAATTATAGTGGCACACAAGCCAAGTTCACTATAAGGTGTCCACTGCGCCTTCTTTGTTTCCCCAGTCCAGATTGGCCTTGGATGGGATGAATTGCTCCCTTTGGTGGTATTTGGGTTATGACTTTGTGTCATATTTCCCTCTCTGGTTACTTTAGTTCTATTGGTTATGGTTTGGTTTTCGGGATCCCGACTTCAGCTATTTATGCTGCTCAGATGGTTTTCTCTGATGGGTTTCTCAGATGGTATTCTTACCGGTTATGGTTATTGGGTAAACCTTGGCTTGGTATCCACCGGAGTGTGGGCTATGTGATAAATGTGATATATGAGTTGATGTTATGTGCTATATGCTATATGATTACTTGTTCTTTATGATTATCATATCAGCATGTAACGTAGTTGCATTTTAGTAGCTTACTGAGATTTATTCTCACCCTTATTTGTTTACTGTTTTAGATAAAGGCGGGTCCAGGGGATAGGACACTCGGCACGGGAGGACGTTGGATTGGTAAGAGATGGGACTTGTTTTGTGAAGGTTACATTATGTAAATGTAAACCCTTTGGGTAGAGTACCCGTACTTCTTATGGTCACACCTATTTTGGTTACTATTGGTGTATGTACATTTGTTTAAAAGTTTGTAAGCCTTCGCGCTAAGTACTTTCGTTGTGAAAGCGTTTGTAAAAGTTTGTTTCAAGTTAAGTGAAGTCTTTGAACTTCAAGTATGTTTTGTTAAACTTTCTAAAAGTATATTTCGAAAAATTTTCAGAAAGTATTTTATAACGTCTTCCGTTCGTGTCCCGAGCGTGGGGCCAAGTAGGACCACGGGTACGGGGCGCGACAGTTGGTATCAGATCTAGGTTGTAGATGGTCTAGAATGACTAAATGACCTAGAAGGGTAGTAGAGTATAGAGTGAGTAATGTTGAGTGTTTTATGCAGGTATTCATTAAAAATGGGTGAAACTGAAGGAGATCAGGCTGGTTTTTCGGGGCAAGGGGATGCAATAGAAAGAGGCTCGAATTATGTTTCAAGGAATGTTCGAAGCAGCAATGAAAACCTTAAATGATCAGAGGCAAGAAAGGGAACAGGTACCACCAAGATATGGCTTAGAACAGTTTCTAAAAATGAAGCCTATGGAGTATGATGGAGAGCCCGATGTATCTAAAACTGAAAGGTGGATTGAATCAATGGAAAAGATCTTTGATGCTTTGAGATGTTTTGAGGAAGATCAAGTCAGGTTTGCTACTTATAAGCTGAATGGAGCTGCCGAGCATTGGTGGAAAGCTTTGAAAACTAAATGGGATGAGACTCATGTACCTTACACTTGGGAGAATTTTCTGGGAAAGTTTAAAGAACACTTCATTCCTCGAGCAGATCAAGACAGGAAGGAGATGGAATTTCTTAGCTTGGAGCAAGGTTCTATGTCAATTGCTCAGTATTCAGCTAAATTTTCAGAGTTGTCCAGGTATTGTACTCACCTAGAGGCAACTGAGGAGAGAAAGGCTACGAGATTTGTGAAAGGTTTGAAAACTGTGATTAGAACTCAGCTAGTATCCCATAAGTTGCAAGATTTTCAGGATGCAGTCGATTGAGCCTACCAGGTGGAGCATGATATTGAGGAACATAAGAAGAAAATGGAATTGTTAGGCGCAGGGAAGCAAGTTAGGCAACAATAACGTGGTGATAATAGAGGAAATCAAGGTGGATCTTCACAATTCAAAGGGTCTTCTCAAAGACAGTCAGGTAATAGAAATCAAAGTAGCACTTCAGGGAGTCAGAGTAGAGGAGTTTGTAATTATTGTCAGAAAGAAGGGCATTCAGAAGAGAGGTGTTGGAAGAAACAGGGCAAATGTTTGAACTGTGGTCAGTTAGGACATTTTCAGAGGCATTGCCCAAGGTTTAAGATGCAAGCATCGAGAAGTGTGGTTGGGTCCTCTCAGGGCCAGAAGAGGGATTCCTCAGGAAAGCCTAAGGTGCAGGGTCGTGTCTTTGCTATTTCTCAGCAACAGGCTTCAGAGTCCTCTAATGTGATAGGAGGTATTATTTCTGTGTCTAGTTTGAGAGCACGTACACTTATAGACCCTAGCTCATCGCATTCTTATGTGTCTGTGCATTTTGCTTCTCGATTGCATTTGTCTTCTGAATCTCTACCTTATGTGTTAGAGGTGTCAACTCCTATAGGGGAGTGTTTGGTGACCAATGAGGTGTTGCATTCTTGTGATGTGCATATACGTGAGCATGTTTTACCTGCTGATTTAGTTATCTTACCATTACAAGATTTTGATGTTAATATCATGCGTCTATTGATTGTGCTAAAAAAGTGGTCACATTTTCTATCCCTAATGTTCCTAAATTTGCTTTTGAAACTGTTCCCTGGGGTAGAGAGATTCGAATTATTTCTTATATGAAGGCTAAAGTTGTTGAACCGGGGTTGTGCGGGGTATTTGGCTAGTGTTTTGGATACTACTAAAAGGGTTCCTGATATTGAGGATGTGCCTATTGTTAAAGAATTTTCAGATGTATTTTCTTCTGAGTATGCTATGCCTCCTGACCGGGAAATCGAGTTCTGT
This sequence comes from Campanula takesimana, assembly GCA_026119855.1. Classification (NCBI taxonomy): domain Eukaryota; kingdom Viridiplantae; phylum Streptophyta; class Magnoliopsida; order Asterales; family Campanulaceae; genus Campanula; species Campanula takesimana. Next base: position 1,223,969 of record JAOWBW010000194.1, on the reverse strand, counting down.
ATTGACTTACTTCCAGGTACAGCTCCTATATCTGAGGCACCTTACAGAATGGCCCCAGCTGAATTGAAAGAGTTGAAGGTTCAGTTGCAAGAGCTACTTGATCGAGGATTCATTCGTCCTAGTGTATCCCCGTGGGGAGCTCCAGTATTATTTGTTAAAAAGAAAGATGGGTCCTTGAGACTGTGTATTGACTACAGAAAGCTGAATCAGGTAACTATAAAGAATAAATATCCGCTTCCTCATATTGATGATTTATTTGATCAACTTCAAGGGTCGGTTGTCTTTTCAAAACTTGACTTGAGGAGTGGGTACCACCAGCTGAAAATCCGTTCTGAAGACATTTCTAAAACTGCTTTTCGTAGTAGATATGGTCATTATGAGTTTCTGGTTATGCCTTTCGGGTTGACTAATGCTCCGGCTGTTTTTATGGATATGACGAATAGGGTCTTTAAACCTTATCTTGATACCTTCGTGGTTGTATTTATTGATGATATTCTTGTTTACTCCAAGTCCCGGGAGGAGCATGAACAACATTTACGAATGGTTTTATCTATTCTTCGTGAGAAGCAGTTGTTTGCTAAATTCAGTAAGTGTGCTTTTTGGCTCAATGAAGTATCTTTTCTCAGGCACGTGATCTCCAATAAAGGTATATCAGTTGATCCATCTAAAGTTGAGGCTATTGTGAATTGGAGGAGGCCAGAATCAGTTACAGAATTTCGAAGCTTTTTCGGGTTAGCTGGGTACTACAGAAGGTTTATTGAGGGGTTTTCTAAGATTGTAACTCCCTTGACTCAGTTGACTCGAAAGAATGTTTCTTATGTGTGGGATGAAAAATATCAAGCTAGTTTTGAAGAGTTGAAGAAGAGATTGACTACAGCTCCTATTTTTGCCCTACCTAATGGTAATGATGATTTGGTAATATATAGTGATGCTTCTAAAGAAGGCCTCGGGTGTGTATTAATGCAAAATGGAAGGGTGATTGCATATGCTTCGAGGAAGTTGACTCCGAGTGAGCAGAATTATCCTACCCATGATATGGAGCTTGCAGCTATTGTCTTTGCATTGCACAAGTGGAAACATTATCTTTATGGGGCAAAGTTTGAGATTTTCACAGATCATCAGAGTTTGAAGTATCTTTTCTCCCAGAAAGAGTTGAATAATAGACAACGAAGATGGATGGAGCTGTTGAAGGATTATGATTGCACCATTTCTTATCATCCGGGCAAGGCAAATGTGGTAGCTGATGCTATTAGCCGGAAGTCTTATGTAGCTTCATTGATGGTGCGGGAATGGAAGATGTTGGAGGATTCTCGAGATTGGAGTCCTTATGAATCAAAGCATGGAGCTATTTTTGCGAATATTCGAGTATTACCAACTCTAGTTCAACAAATAAAGGAAGCTCAGAAGGATGACCCGGAATTGGTAAAGATTATGGATAAAATTAAAGATGATAAATTTGAGGATTTCTCCCTCAGTTCTGAAGGGGTATTAACTTTCAGAGGTCGATTGTGTGTGCCTAATGTTGATGGGATTAAACACCAAGTTCTTGATGAAGGCCATAAATCAAGGTATACTATTCATCCCGGGAGTACTAAAATGTATCAGAATTTGAAGCAACACTTTTGGTGGAATAATATGAAGAGGGAAATAGCGGATTATGTATCCAAGTGTTTAACATGTCAACATGTTAAAGCTGAACATCAAAGGCCTGCAGGATTGCTTCAACCGTTAGAGATTTCGGAATGGAAGTGGGAACATGTTACTATGGATTTTGTAACAGGGTTACCTCGTACTCGAAGAAGGTTTGATGCGGTTTGGGTGATTGTTGATAGATTGACAAAGTTTTCTCATTTTCTACCTATTGAGATCGGTTATTCTATGGAAAGGCTTGCAACTTTGTACATTAATGAAATCGTGAGGTTACATGGAGTTCCAGTGAGCATTGTATCTGATCGTGACCCTAGATTCGCATCTCGGTTTTGGCAAGCATTTCAGAAGGCTTTGGGTTCAGAGTTGAGATTTAGTACAGCTTTTCATCCTCAAACAGATGGTCAGTCAGAAAGAACCATTCAGATTCTTGAGGATATGTTGAGGGCTTGTTCAGTTGATTTTGCGGATTCTTGGGATATTCATTTGCCTCTCGTAGAGTTTGCTTATAATAACAGTTTTCAGTCCAGTATTGGGATGGCTCCTTATGAAGCTTTGTATGGGAGGAAATGTCGATCTCCTATCTGTTGGGATGAAGTGTGAGAAGCTAAGATTTGGGGTGTTCAGATGGTAATGATTCAGTTGAGAAAGTTAAACTTATTCGAGATCGTTTGAGTACTGCCCAGAGTAGACAGAAAAGCTATGCCGATCATCGAAGGCGAGACCTTGAGTTCGAAAAAGGTGACTTTGTGTTATTGAAGGTTTCCCCTAAGGTTGGTATTCGAAGATATGGAAAGAAAGGCAAGCTTGCTCCGAGGTATATTGGTCCATTTGAGATTTTTGGAAGAGTGGGGGATCGGGCTTATCGTCTTGCATTACCTCCTTCTCTTGATAAGATCCATAATGTGTTTCATATCTCTATGCTTCGGAAATATGTGTATGATTATTCTCATGTTCTATCTGAGGTACCCGAGGATATTGAGCCGAGTATGTCTTATGAGGAGTATCCAGCCAAGTCATTGATTCGAAGGTGCAAGAATTGAGAAACGAAAGTATTCCTCTTGTTCGAGTTGTGTGGAGGAATCACAATGCGGAAGAATCAACTTGGGAACTTCGGGAGGAGATCGAGAGAAAGTACCCTTGGTTGTTTGAGGGCCTCGGTAAGTAACCCTAAAATTCGGGACGATTTTTTTTTAAGGGGGAGTAATTGTAGCGACCCCAAAACCCGTCCCTATTTATTTTATATTTTTGGGGATTTTTATTTGACTTATATGTGCATTTTATGTGTTGCATCATACTTTATGATTTGCACATCTTACTTGATATTTGTGTTATTTACTTAGTTAGTAAAAATAATGATTAAAGGAGTTAAATAATTAAGTTGAAACTTTAGGGTCCTTGTTGAAAATATAAGTAAAGGGGCTTAAGTGTTAACTTTGAAAGTCCAGTGACCAATTTGTAAAATTGGGTAGAGATATTTATAGAAACTTTCCCTTCTCTCTTCTTTCTCTGTGTGAACAATTCCTTCTGCAACTTTCTCTCGTTCAATTTAGGGTTAAGAAGAAAAAGGTAAGTTCAACCCATTTCGATTTAATTCTTTTTATTTACTTGTCCATTTTAAAAACTAATTATATAAAAATGATCAAGGCGTTGAATAGGTCATTTCTAGCCGAACAAAACTTATTTTAGCGATACTTTTTTCGGAACTAGGTAAGTTACTAATTCCCCTTTAAATGTTAACATAGTCATCTATGCTATATTTGATACTTCTACTTGTTAATTTTGTGATTTGGGTAATATTTGCTATACTTGTAATTTTGGGACAAAGGGAGTATATGGAATTGGTTTTTGCTGAGTATGGGAATGATTTGGAAACTCAAATTGAAATCTTAATGAAGTTACTAATGTTGTGTAGTATAGTTGGTAGTATAGGTGTTATACTTGTGGGACGGAAGGAGTAAAAATTGAACTAAGGAAGAAATCTGGGATTTGGCCCAAAATGGGAGGGGGCGCGCGCACCCTATATAAGGAGGCGCACGCACCCTATTGTTATCAACCTAGGCAAAAGTGTCTGATCAAGGGAAGCGTGCGCACCCTTTTGGGTGGGGCGTGCGCACCCTTAAGTGACCAAAAATTGTGAGGATCTGATGAACGGAAGCGCGCGCACCCTATGGGGTGGGGCGTGCGCACCCCCCCCCCCCCTGTTTTCCAGGTTTGATAGTTTGTTTAACTTGGGTACAAGAGGGCAAATGTTTGTGTCGTCCTTGGGGTTGTTTAGGACCCAAATGTGAATGTGTATGACTTTTATGTCGTTAATGAAAAAGATTGGGTTGTGATTAAATGTCCTTATTATGGACTCTTTATGAGAAATCTTTCGTGTGCATCTTGTGATGTATTTGGCTTAGTTCCTTCTTGGATTAAATGCCCCGGGTTTTGTTTAGCAAGTATTCATTACTGTGCTTCTTGTGAAAGTCCAGCTGGTCTTGTTGTGGAGTCAGCCAATGGAAGAATTATAGTGGTACAGGTAAGTCCACTATAAGGTTTTCCATTGGGACCACGGGTACGGGGCGCGACATGTTGTGCCAATGTGGCACCCACCAACGGATTTCTTCAGTCTTGAGGCGAGCCATATGAGCCTCCCAGTCGCTCTGAGCTAAATCCAGAATGCGCCCTCTCAAAGAATACGACCATGGCTTGTGATAAAGAGGAGCCTCAGGGACGGCCACCAACCTCTCCCTCACCATAAAGTAAGCAAGGCAGGGCTACCACTGCGTATAAAACCGTCTCCCAAAGCTAAACGGTCCATACCATGTAGAGTCTCGCCTAAGACCAAAGGAACGATGTCTTTGCCTGCCAGACACTCCTCGAGCACACTCAACAAAACCCGGTGGCAAGTACCCTTGGAACCCACCATGTAGAAGAAAGCAAGGACGCATAGCCCGAAAGAATTCCAAGAAGCCTCATCGGGACGCTCCATGAACTTCCCGGGAAGGTCGGAAATATCAATGAAAGTCGGATTAATGACCATCATTGAGCCTCTTCCAAAGGAATGTCGAGGAGAGAGACCAATCTCTCAACACAAGTGGTGTCATCAACTAAGGGAAGAGCGACGACCTCCGTGTCTATGCCACCCACTAGAGCTCTCAAATCTTTGTAAGTGGAAGTGATCTCGTTGTAAAAAAAACAGTATACGTGCCTCCTCACGTCCCAGAATGATGCGGCGGCCCTCAGAAGCTCGAGATCTGGGATGAACTCTTTGAGAGACCAAAGAGACCGGAGACCAAATTTGGACTTGAATATGCCCTTGTGACTTCCCATTTGATGCCTCATGCAAAGCCTAAAGTTACCTTCAAAACATTCTTGGTCAACTTTGGACAATTTTGGTGGCTTTTCCATGAGGAAAGGATCTATGGAAGGAAAATGTCGAAAATGAAAGGTGAAAGACTGCTGTTGGACTCCAAGCTGTGATGATGAAGAAGATGACCAGGCCTGGAACGAAATTTATTGGAAAAGCAACGTCACTCCTCTAGCCGTACGGCTACTTTGTCCCTGACAAAAAATTAATGGTTTCTTGATTAAATGGCTTTGTGACATCACCCATTTAAAGCTCCATTTAAATCTATCCCAAAAATGCACCAGAATTTTCCCCCTTTTAGGGCTCATGCAATTTGCTTTGAACCTAGAAAATTAATTAGGTTCCCACTGTAAACGTGTCCGGGCAGTCCATAGATGGACGTAAGACCAGCTTTGTTGAAATTAACCCGGCCATACTTTGTAAGCCCAGGTTAAGAATGTGATTTAGCCCGGCCGTACTTCGTAAGTCCAGGTTAACAGGTTAAAAATATGAAAAGAAAATTGGCCGTCCCTGACGTAAGCCCAGTTAAAAATTGACCAAAAGAGAGTCAAACCCCGACTTTGACCCATTGAGAGTCAAATTGAATGCCCAAGAAAATTGGCCGTCCCTGACGTAAGCCCAGTTAAAAATTGACCAAAAGAGAGTCAAACCCCGACTTTGACCCATTGAGAGTCAAATTGAATGCCCAAGAAAATTGGCCGTCCCTGACGTAAGCCCAGTTAAAAATTGACCAAAAGAGAGTCAAACCCCGACTTTGACCCATTGAGAGTCAAATTGAATGCCCAAGAAAATTGGCCGTCCCTGACGTAAGCCCAGTTAAAAATTGACCAAAAGAGAGTCAAACCCCGACTTTGACCCATTGAGAGTCAAATTGAATGCCCAAGAAAATTGGCCGTCCCTGACGTAAGCCCAGTTAAAAATTGACCAAAAGAGAGTCAAACCCCGACGACTTTGACCCATTGAGAGTCAAATTTAATGTCCAAGAAAATTGGCCATCCCTGACGTAAGCCCAGTTAAAAATTATTTGATTGACCAAAAGAGAGTTCAATCCCAATTTCGACTAAATGAGTGTCGAGAAAATCCCTCCAGTTGACCAAAAGAGAGTCAAGCCACAACTTTGACTCATTGAGAGTCAAACTTAATGCCCATGATATTGGCCGTCCCTGACGTAAGCCCAGAAAAGATGAGTATTACGTCCCCCGAGCGACCATTGTGAAATGAAAACTAGGTCCCCCGAGCGACCGCTTTGAAATAAGTATTAGGTCCCCCGAGCGACCATTGTGAGATAAAATTAGGTCCCCCGAGTGACCGCCTTGAGATAAAAGTTAGGTCCCCCGAGCGACCATTGTGAAATGAAAATTAGGTCCCCCGAGCGACCGTCTTGAGATGAGAATTAGGTCCCCCTGAGTGGCCCCATGTGAAGCAAAAACTAGGTCCCCCGAGCGACCGCTTTGAAATAAGTTAGGTCCCCCGAGTGACCGCCTTGAGATAAAATTAGGTCCCCCCGAGTGACCGCCTTGAGATAAAAGATAGGTCCCCCGAGCGACCATTGTGAAATGAAAATTAGGTCCCCCGAGAGACCGTCTTGAGATGAGAGTTAGGTCCCCCGAGCGACTATTTTGAAATTAGAATTAGGTCCCCCTGAGTGGCCTCATGTGAAGCAAAATCTAGGTCGCCCGGATGGCCCATCTTGGGAAAAAACTTAGAATGAGAAGGGCGGTCCTTGACGTAAGTCCATGTTGACTTTGGCTGACCAAATGAGTGTCAGACCCCAAATCCTTGCCTCTGACCAAATGAGTGTCACGCCCGAGTCCTCGGCTCTAACCAAATGAGTGTCACGCCCGAGTCCTCGGCTCTAACCAAATGAGTGTCACGCCCAAACCTTGCCTCTGACCAAGTAAGTGTCACGCCCGAACCTTGCCTCTGACCAAATGAGTGTCACGCCCGAGTCCTCGCCTCTGACCAAATGAGTGTCACGCCCGAGTCCTCGCCTCTGACCAAATGAGTGTCACGCCCAAACCTTGCCTCTGACCAAGTGAGTGTCACGCCCGAGTCCTTGCCTCTGACCGAACGAGTGTCACACCCGAGTCTTTGCCTCTGACCAAGTAAGTGTCATGCCCGAATCCCCGCCTCTGACCAAGTGAGTGTCATGCACGATTTCCCGCCTCTGACCAAAGGAGAGTCACGCCCGTTACTTAGGAAAGGATGAAAAATATCCACCTAGGTCCCAAAGGTTTGAGACGCCAAGTTCTCCACCCGACCTTGAATGGTCACCCTTAGGCTTAAGACGCTAAGTTCTCCATTCGACCCCGATGGTCGCCTATAGGTTTGAGTAGCCTTAAAATCTCTCACCCTTTTCGAACTATGATAGGCTTGATTCCCTCGAATAGGGATACGTAGGAATCCTATACCTCTAGGTCCAGCCATAGAACAAATCGGCCATGCCGTCCTCCCATCAGATTGGGATGCATTTATCGACAACCCCGCTTTCTTCAAAAGCGACGTTGCCGAGGGGCTCTGTAAGTACCCCAATCTGAAATCGACCTACTTTAGAGGAATTCTTGGTACCATTCAGGGATAAACCAATGGGCCAGGACCTCACTAAGAAAAACCTGATATTTCAGGACTGAACTGGAATTAAACTCGGAAAAATCCAGAAGCTCGCCAAGTCGAGTCGTACGGATGGTTTGGGCACATGAGGGGCTGAGCCGTACGGCTACTTTGGGCACCCTCAGCCTCTATAAATTGAACCCCATGCTGATCATTTCAGGGGGGAGAAAACAGCATAAGAGAGATTACACTGTCAAAATCACTACAGAAGTGTGAGAGGAGTGAAACAAAGAGTGAAAGAGAGAAAGGAAGATTGGCTAAACCAAAATAGGTAAAGCCACATTCTCCCCCTCCCTTCTCTTCATCTATAACTCTATTTTATCTTTAATCTTTGTTTAAGTTATGTTAATCTTTATATTACTTGCAAGACTTGTCCATTCAAGCACTTTTACATTATTTGCAAGACTTGTCCTTTCAAACAACTTTATATTTATGCAAGACTTGTCCATTCAAGCAAATATACATATATTAATCTATATATTTCTCTTGTCCAAGTCATGAGATGATCCAAGGTGCCCTCCATGCCTTGTCTGGAAGAGGTTCAAACCTAGATGATCATGGCTTGTTGATTGTCATTTACATTCTTGTCTAGTTGGAATGATGCTTTTGTTGGCAATAATGATCATTTGGATGATAAAGCCTCCATCTTTATCATCCAATATTGATCTAGCTCTAAAGTCCTCCTTTGGGGTTATAAAGATTCAATCTTTATATGTTATTTTGACTCTTTGAAGGTTAATAAGTCATAAAAATACCATCTTGGGGATAAAGTTTCAATCTTTAATCACCAAATGGTCAATTTTGGCCCAAAGGGCATGTTCATCAACTTTTCTCAATTTTCTCCCATGATTGCTTATGATCACACCCAAATACTTGTTTTGGGGACTAAGTGATGATCATTTAGCATAGGAATGTTGTATTTAAATTTATAAAGTGTTTTAAACAAACTGGAATCAAAACAGTTCTGTCCAGTTTCAACAGAATGTTCTGTTTCTGCTCTGAAACTGGACTGTTCTTGACTGAACTGTAAAATCCCAGGAAACGGCCTGTACATCCGTACGGCTATGTTGGGAACAGGGGGCAAAATGTCTGTTTTTCCCTCTAATCCCTATTTTCTTGATAAACAAACCCTTTCAGTTAATTTTTTCCAAATAAAACCAATAACAGAAACTTTTCCGTTAAATGCACACACACACATGCACATTTTCAAACTAACGAGGGAGACTCGGTTCTTTTCGAGGCATTTTGGGTGAACCGCAAATATGTTCTTCCCAAAGTGTAACCTGACCTCTGAACTCACCTTCTCTAACCATTTTCATTTGTTGGGTTTAAAATTAATAAATGTGGCGACTCCGTTTCTTTTTCGTTAGGAAAGTTAACCGTGTTTGGTTTTTCGCCTTTGAAACTTGTTGTTTTGGGGCGGGATCCTTACACTACCGACGTGGCGGATCCGGTCTTTGAGAGAGAAGCAAGTGGGGTTGTACATGATCCGTATCCCCTCTCTTTATGAGACTACTTTTTACTACCCAATGAGAGTGCTTCGATAGTACGGTTTAGTGCAGACTATTCCCGAGGATTGGGATGAGAATTTGAGGCAGTATTCCTTCAAGACACTTTATATGAACGCTAGCGTCTCGATTCTCTTTTCTCAAATGTGGGGCTCGGCCGAGTTTTCATGCATTACTTTCCTTTCGCGCCCCCGCATCACTTATTTGTCACGAGAGTATCTGGCCTGGTATGGTGAGAGACTTGGGCGTATGAAGCAGACTCTAAAGACCTTACGTGGATCTATATTAGGAACTTGTGCTTCTAGTATTTCGCTGAGGATGAAGGAGGCATTGGCCTATGAGAAGAGGAGAGAGATGATTGCTGCCAACAGGGATGGAGAAGGGGTAGGGGCTTCAGAGAAGAGGAGGGCTAGTAAGGTTTCGAAGGGTAAAGCCAAGGGCGTAAGTGAGTTTGAGGCTAGGTTTTGCGAGAAGCCTAATAAGAAGAAAGTTCGCCGAGGACTACACAAGAAGAAAGAGATCGAAGGCACAAGTGGCACTATGGAGTGATTCCGAGTATCCATCCACAGTCGTTGCGGACACATTAGTTTTAATTTCAGTTTTATTTCAGTATTAGTTTAATTTCATAACAAGTTATGTAATCGCAAGTTTAATCGAGCTTAGACTCATCGAGTAAGTGTAACGTGCAATGACTGTGGAAATAAAAAGTTTTTGCTTTTAGAAAACACAAATTCTTCTTTTTATTATTCCATAGCCAAATTTGGATGTTTGTTTATTTTTTTAGACCGCACCTTTGAAAGGCTGCCTACGTTCCCCTTTTACAAATAGGACTAAGGGGCTCAGGTCATCGTAGTTCATTCCAGTCAGACTAGAATTGTTTAAGTAAGGGAAGATAGAAGAGGGGAATGCTCTAACTTTTGCCTAGACCGCCCTTGCGGGTTTTCAGTCTAGCGAGCTTTGTACGCGCCCTATTTTTGCATAGACCGCCCTTTGCGGGATTTCAGTCTATTGGGCTTCTTTTTGCGTAATTTTTTTTTTGAGAGGGGGGGGGGTGGGACTAGTTGTAGTAGCGTCTAAGTTTGGTAAGATTGACTGGTTCTTTGAATGGGTTGGCATCCAAATCTGCCATTCTGACTGCTCTTCTGGAGAAGATCTTCTCAATCTTGCGGTTTGTCTTGGATCTTGGTGATGGAGTAGAGCCGCGCTTTAAGTCCTCTACTTCTCGTGACAGGTCGTGAACTCTCTCTGTAGTCATGTGTGAGGGCACCCTTATGTCGTCTCCACCTCTGGGCTGAGGTTTGTCGAACTCGACGAGTTCGAGGTTACCGTCCTCCATGTAGAACCAGAATCCTTCGATCTTGGTGTTGGGTTTCCAAGTAACATGCGCAGCGGAATTAAGCATTTAAAATTTTAAGAAACCCAAAGCCATGGATCCGTTCATATGATTAAATCAAATACAACAAGATGAATAGAGGAATAACTAACCCTTGATGGCTATGAATTTTCTCTTCGGTCTTGGTGGAGATCTTGAAGCTTTATCACGAACAAATCACGAACTTTGTAAGATGATAAAATTCACCCTCTAGCGGTATCCACACTTCGAACGAATATCAAAGGAGCTTCTTTGATCTTGGTTGCTAGACCAATATTATGAAACACACTTTCACAATTTAATAAAGAACTATATGAAATTTATTTGTGAATTATTTTGTTCCTCAATCAATGATATCTTAGAACAAAATAAAATCTCTCTCAAACTCTTTGAGACTCACAAAAACACTTGTTTATATGGTCTGGCCGAATTGGGGTTTTTATACACAATTAAGACCTATTCCAAATAGGTAACTTGTGCCAAAAACCATTCCTAATCGAATTAGGAATTGTCCTGTCGGCATACCAGGCGCCCGCCCGGTCCCACCCGAGCGCCCGCTCATTTGGGCAGAAGGTCAAGGCCTTTTCCGGCTTATTCAGGCGCCCGCCTGGTTCAACCCAAGCGCCCGCTTGGTTGACCAGGATGCCCAGAATAATTCCAAAAATTCCCTTGAGGTCCTTCGACCCTAAATTCCAATACAGTCCTTTTATTTAAGATTCGTTCTATTGTGTGTGACCCTCTAGGATTATACTAAGTTGGCAATGGGCTCAAACATGATTCCATAAGATATGATTAGTTTCTAGCAAACCATCATACCTACCCAAATAGTATAACTAGATACAAGTTCGCATTCCTTTAGAATATGTCACAATCCTTTTGTCCACGATGTCATTGAACACAAGTCATGGTCAAACAGTCAACTTGTTTTGTTCAATACTTTCTCGATTCCGAATATGTTGATAATTCAAATGCTATTGATCCAATCAATCCATTTTAGTCCGGCCGAACATTTCATCAACATCATTCCTTCGAGGGGCCCAAGCTTGACATCTCTCCGTGGAGGGACAAATCCATTTAGCTTATTATTCTTCCCAACGGAAATCCGATTATGCCAATCATACCCTTTATAACTACCCGATTAAAGGTAGCGTTTGAATATGTCAAACATAATGTTCATCAAGTGGAAGACTATAATAACTTCATGTCTAAGGATTCAAATGACATAACTAATATGAGATATATGTACGACATAAACCATGATATAAATCTCATACAGCGGGTCATGTCCAGTACCTTGTTCCAAACAAGTATCCATAAATCTAACATGATCATCCCATGATCATTTAGTCTTTATACTAGTGCTTAACAAGTACTAGGGACGGGGATTATTATAAGTAAACATGAACAAAAATAATAATCAAAACATCTCTTTATTGATATGAAATAAATGATAACAATTACAACGTTTATTAAACGTGCCTAGGGCACCACTACTAACAATCTCCCACTTGCCCTAGGCCCAATCTCCCATGTATCTAATACCCATGGACCTAACATGACCATCATGTTTAGCTTGTGGAAGTCCCTTTGTTAGCGGGTCCACAACATTGTCATCAGTAGGTACTCTGCATATATTTATGTCTCCCCTATCAACGATCTCTCGAATGATATGAAAACGCCTAAGTATGTGTTTGGATTTCTGATGTGCTCTTGGTTCCTTTGCTTGAGCAATAGCACCATTATTGTCGCAATAAAGGTCTATTGGATTCGCAATACTAGGAACCACTTCAAGTTCAGTTATGAACTTCTTAATCCAAACAGCTTCCTTTGCAGCATCCGATGCAGCAATATACTCAGCTTCTGTTGTAGAATCAGCGGTTGTACTTTGCTTGGAACTCTTCCAGCTTACAGCTCCACCATTTAACATAAACACAAAACCCGATTGCGATCGGCTATCATCTTTGTCGGTTTGGAAGCTTGCATCCGTGTAAGCATTTACAACAAGATCATCTTCCATTCCTCCATAGACCAAAAAGGAGTCTTTAGTTCTTCTCAAGTACTTAAGAATCGCTTTTACAGCTATCCAGTGATTTTCGCCAGGGTCGGATTGGTATCTACTTGTCATGCTCAAAGCATAAGATACATCCGGCCTAGTACAAATCATGGCATACATGATGGACCCAATTGCCAAAGCATATGGATCATCATTCATTTTCTCACGCTCATCGTTTGTCTTAGGACATTGAGTCTTGCTTAGAGAAACTCCATGTAATACGGGCAAGGTCCCTCTCTTTGAATTTTCCATACGGAATCTTCTAATGACCTTGTCAATGTATGTACTTTGGCTTAAACCAAGTAGCCTCCTTGATCTATCTCTATAGATCTTAATGCCAAGAATATATGCGGCTTCACCCATATCTTTCATTGCAAAACACTTTCCTAACCAAGTCTTCACAGACTGAAGTGTAGGAATGTCGTTTCCAATGAGCAATATGTCATCCACATATAAAATAAGGAATAGCACTATGCTCCCACTAATCTTCTTGTATACACAAGGCTCATCTTCGTTCTTGATGAAACCAAACTCTTTGACCGATTCATCAAAACGGAGATTCCAACTCCTAGAAGCTTGCTTCAATCCATAGATGGATCTCTGGAATTTGCATACTTTAGAATCTTGTTCAAAACCTTCTGGTTGTGTCATATACACATCCTCTTGGAGTTTTCCATTTAGGAAAGCGGTTTTGACGTCCATCTGCCATATTTCGTAGTCATGATATGCGGCAATGGCAAGCAAAATTCTTATAGACTTGATCATTGCTACGGGTGAAAAGGTCTCATCATAGTTAATACCATGAACCTGCCTATAACCCTTCGCTACAAACCTAGCTTTGTAAGTATGCACCTTCCCATCCATGTCAGTCTTCTTCTTGAAGACCCATTTGCATCCTATGGTTTTTACACCTTCGGGCGCATCAATCAAATTCCAAACTTGATTGTCTTGCATGGATTGCAATTCGGATTCTATGGCTCCAAGCCACTTGTCCGAATCAGGAGAAGACATCGCCTCTTGGTAGGTTGACGGTTCATCATTCTCAATGATTTCTACCTCATTACTATCCGTTACGAGAAATCCATATCTCTCGGGCTCGGATCGTACCCTACTAGATTTGCGAGTTACTTGTGTATCTTGAACAGGTTCCACAACTCCTTGTGGTTCTTGTTCCCGTTCCACTATTGGTTCAATGTTATTTTCTGGGTCTCGAATTTCTTCAAGATTTATTTTACTCCCACTGATTTCTTTAGAGAGAAATTGTTCCTCTAGAAAGACACCAGTTCGGGCAACAAACACTTTGTTGTCCTCTCGGTTGTAAAAGTAATATCCTTTAGTTTCCTTAGGATATCCCACGAAAATACATTTATCAGATTTGTGTGCTAGTTTGTCAGAGATAAGTCTCTTGACATAAACTTCGCAACCCCAAATCCTCATGAAAGACAAACTAGGTTTCTTTCCACTCCACATCTCATATGGAGTCTTTGGAACCGATTTAGTTGGAACTTGATTTAGTCTGAAAGCGGCGGTTTCTAGGGCGTAACCCCAAAAGGATATTGGAAGATCAACTTGACTCATCATTGATCGAACCATGTCTAACAAAGTCCGATTTCTCCTCTCAGACACACCATTCCATTGTGGTGTTCCGGGTGGAGTCAATTGTGAAACTATTCCACAATTCTTTAGATGATCATCAAATTCTTGACTTAAGTATTCTCCTCCACGATCTGATCGAAGTGCCTTAATACTTTTGCCAAGTTGTTTTTCTACTTCATTTTGAAATATTCTAAATATCTCAAATGCTTCACTCTTATGTTTCATTAGGTAAACATACCCAAATCTACTATAATCATCAGTGAAGGTTATGAAGTATTGAAATCCTCCCCTAGCATTGCTACTTAATGGTCCGCATACATCGGAATGTATCAACCCCAATAAGTCGCTTGCCCTTTCACCCAACTTGGTAAAAGGTGTCTTAGTCATTTTTCCAAGAAGACACGACTCACAAGTATCATATGACTCGAGGTCACATGAACCTAAAAGTCCGTCCCCATGGAGTTTTGAGATACGCTTCTCATTAATATGACCAAGACGGCAATGCCATAAATAGGTATGATTTACATCATTAGGTTTAGATTTCTTGTTTACATGATAGACATTGTCATTATTTTCATTCTTGACATCCAAGATATAAAGGCCATTAAATGAATTAGCAATACCATAAAGCACATCATTTAAATAAATAGAAAATTTCTTATTCTCAATAAGAAACTTAAAACCTTCATTATCCAAACAAGAAATTGAAATAATATTTCTGCTTAAATCCGGAACATAATAACAATTGTTCAAAACAAGAATTAATCCGGAAGGTAAAGTGACTTCATAAGTCCCTACGGCTAATGAAGCAACTCTTGCTCCATTCCCCACGCGTAGATCTACTTCACCTTCTTTAAGCAGTCTCCTATTCTTTAGTCCCTGCACATTTAGACAAATGTGAGAACCACATCCGGTATCCAATACCCAGGAATCAGTGGTAGAAAGGAGAATATCTATCATATAGATACCTGAAGTCGACGCAGCCTTGCTGCTCTTCTTCTTCTTTTGCTCTTCCAAGAAAGCCTTGCAATTACGTTTCCAATGGCCAATTTCTTGACAATGGAAACAGATTGCATCCTTTTGTGAATCAGGTTTTGCCTCAGAAGCCTTGGCAACCTTTGCCTTGCTTATTTTGGGTTTGACAACTTTCTTACCCTTTCCTTTGGCACTAGCCTTCTTCCCATCATGAACCAAGAGCACGGGAGAACCTTTCTCCACAATTTTCATCTCTGCAGTTTTGAGCATCCCATGCAACTCAGAGAGATTCTTATCCATTCCATGCATGTTATAATTCATCACAAAGTGATTATAACTTTTAGGCAATGAATTAAGAATGAGATCCATGGCTAGCTCCAATGGGATTGGATAGCCAAGTTTCTCAAGGTGCTCTACATAACCTTTCATTTTAAGAAAGTAAGGACTCACTTGTTGCCCTTCATTCATTTTACAAGTAGTGAATGCAACAATGGTCTTGTACCTCTCTTGCCTAGCTTGCTCTTGAAACATGGTTCTCAACTCCACGCCTATCTCATAGGCTTCCAAATGTTCCAAACTTTGTTGGAGTTTTGAACACATAGCAGCAAGCATGAGACAACTTACATCTCTAGAATCATTACGATGTTTCTTGTAATTGTCTCTTTCCACCCTAGGGGCAGTAGGCGGTGGTTCAGCAGGGAGAGGCCCGTCGAGAATGTACAACTTATCTTCTTGCCTAAGAATGATTCTTATGCTACGGATCCAATCCATAAACTTAGTACCATTCTCTTCGAGCTTATCCTTCTCAAGGATCGATCGCAACGACATTGATTGAGTGTTATTAGTCATTATCTACAAATATGCAAAATTTCCAAAATTTAATAAGTACCAATTTTCATTAAAGAAATAAACAATGTATTTTTTCAAAAATACTCCCACTAAATTATATAACCTTCTTATACATCCAATGTATAATATAATTTAATTGGGTTAAGATCCAACTTTAATTTAATTTCAAGTCCGCTAAGGCGGATTACACAAAATCAAATTAATTAGGTAGACAACTCTTGTCAATCATATCTCATATGACTCTTAGTTCCTTTTATGAGATTCTTTAAGAAATCAAATTTCAAAAAGCATGTTAAACCTCATCTTTGCCTAGGCCCAAAACTGTTTTGACTCCCAATTAAGTCTAACCATTTTAAACGTATAGTTAATGTGTCCCACTAGGGCGTGCCCACACTATCTATCTTGCTTATACATAAACAAATTTAATGCACCTCGCTAGGGCGAATCTACATTAAAATCACTCATGTACTAACAAGTGTTTTAATCATTGGATGGCAATAAAAGACTTAAAACTTTCTTTGAAGGTTCATCACATATAGCATATAACACATTTATGAGCACATAATATAAACATGTTACACATCAAGTTTAGCCACTAAATTAATCTACATTAATTTAAGCATGATATTTATGTGTCATTAGTTTCTCTATAATTATGAGGATGAGACTGTTTCAACTTCGGTTATTATCTCCAAATCAAGACAACAAGACGTGCGGTCGAACTAAGCCATAAGGCAACCACAATCCCGCACTAATTCAAGAAACCAAGAAAGTAGTCCATGTGGCCGAAACTAAGCAATAGATGGTCTCGATGAACGTAGGCCAATTGCATTCACAATTCCACATGGATCTCCAATCATTGAATCAAGAACATTTGTTTCTCAATTTTATCAATTATGAACTCTTCATAATTCTAACTTCGTTTTATCTTTGAAACTTTGATTGCGATCAATTTTGGGAAACACAATCTCGATGAACGCAGATTAGCCATCCAAAACTTGAACCAATCTAGGAATCACAAGACTAAAACAAATAGGAAAATCAAACCCCAAAATCCACACACAAACCAACTACCCAAAACCCATTCCAGATCAGCAAGTCTGGACTGGTTCTGTTACTGGTTTTGTCGAATTTGTCGAAAATTCCATATTCAGATTTTAACCAAAATCAGAACATATTCTGCCGAGCGAGCGCCCGCCTGGTTATGACCAAGCGCGCGCCTGAATGGCCAGAATAGTATAGAATTTTAAAGTTCAAAATTTTTGTCTCAAAATTATTTTTTCTCCGATTATTAAAACTTTGATCCAATCAAAAATCAATAATCGAAATAATTTAGAATCCACCATAATTTTTATTGCGATTGAATCGTGCGATTAAAGTTGCAAAACAATAAACCACATAAAATCACAAAACACATAAGCATCATATATTCCAATATTCATATCATGCAAGGCACATAAACAATTTATATACACATAACATGATCCAAGTATTGAATTAATCAACATGAACGGGGCTCTGATACCACTATTGGGTTTCCAAGTAACATGCGCAGCGGAATTAAGCATTTAAAATTTTAAGAAACCCAAAGCCATGGATCCGTTCATATGATTAAATCAAATACAACAAGATGAATAGAGGAATAACTAACCCTTGATGGCTATGAATTTTCTCTTCGGTCTTGGTGGAGATCTTGAAGCTTTATCACGAACAAATCACGAACTTTGTAAGATGATAAAATTCACCCTCTAGCGGTATCCACACTTCGAACGAATATCAAAGGAGCTTATTTGATCTTGGTTGCTAGACCAATATTATGAAACACACTTTCACAATTTAATAAAGAACTATATGAAATTTATTTGTGAATTATTTTGTTCCTCAATCAATGATATCTTAGAACAAAATAAAATCTCTCTCAAACTCTTTGAGACTCACAAAAACACTTGTTTATATGGTCTGGCCGAGTTGGGGTTTTTATACACAATTAAGACCTATTCCAAATAGGTAACTTGTGCCAAAAACCATTCCTAATCGAATTAGGAATTTTCCTGTCGGCATACCAGGCGCCCGCCCGGTCCCACCCGAGCGCCCGCTCATTTGGGCAGAAGGTCAAGGCCTTTTCCGGCTTATTCAGGCGCCCGCCTGGTTCAACCCAAGCGCCCGCTTGGTTGACCAGGAGGCCCAGAATAATTCCAGAAATTCCCTTGAGGTCCTTCGACCCTAAATTCCAATACAGTCCTTTTATTTAAGATTCGTTCTATTGTGTGTGACCCTCTAGGATTATACTAAGTTGGCAATGGGCTCAAACATGATTCCATAAGATATGATTAGGTTCTAGCAAACCGTCATACCTACCCAAATAGTATAACTAGATACAAGTTCGCATTCCTTTAGAATATGTCACAATCCTTTTGTCCACGATGTCATTGAACACAAGTCATGGTCAAACAGTCAACTTGTTTTGTTCAATACTTTCTCGATTCCGAATATGTTGATAATTCAAATGCTATTGATCCAATCAATCCATTTTAGTCCGGCCGAACATTTCATCAACATCATTCCTTCGAGGGGCCCAAGCTTGACATCTCTCCGTGGAGGGACAAATCCATTTAGCTTATTATTCTTCCCAACGGAAATCCGATTATGCCAATCATACCCTTTATAACTACCCGATTAAAGGTAGCGTTTGAATATGTCAAACATAATGTTCATCAAGTGGAAGACTATAATAACTTCATGTCTAAGGATTCAAATGACATAACTAATATGAGATATATGTACGACATAGACCATGATATAAATCTCATACAGCGGGTCATGTCCAGTACCTTGTTCCAAACAAGTACCCATAAATCTAACATGATCATCCCATGATCATTTAGTCTTTATACTAGTGCTTAACAAGTACTAGGGACGAGGATTATTATAAGTAAACATGAACAACAATAATAATCAAAACATCTCTTTATTGATATGAAATAAATGATAACAATTACAACGTTTATTAAACGTGCCTAGGGCACCACTACCAACACTTGGTACGCTTGCCTTTATCTATAAGGTCTTGGATCTTTCTTTGGAAAGCCACACAATTGTTAATGTCATGACCTTCATCTTGATGATACGAGCAAAATTTGGTGGGCTCGAATGGTTGGAGAGGCGGTAGTTCGGAGAGAAGTGAGTATTCTCCTAGGGGTTGCATCTTGTCTATGGTTTGCAGCCCTTCGAACATTTTTGCTCTTGGGGTCCCTAGGTTTGTGTACTGTTGGGCTGAGATGGGATTATTTTTGAAAAATCTCTGCAGTTTTTCACTGGGTCTCTTTCCATGGCGAGGCGGCCACCATTCCATTGTTCTTGCTGGTTGGATCTTCTTCCCATGCATCGTGCGCAGGATAGGGGTGTTCGTCAGGTATTGTTTGAGGTAATTAAATGCAGCTTCACACGTCGAACTCCAGCCTTGATTCGTGCATTCCTCCATTTCTCTTAACTTTGGTTCACCTACGGTCGTAATATGACTGAGGTACTGGAGTAGTTCTGTCAGTTCTTTCACCTCTATCTCAGTGCAGGGAGGTTTCATCTCCAAGATGGATTGAATCTTCCTCGGGTCGGCTTCGATTCCATGCTCGGTGACCACGTAGCCTAACACTTTCCCTCGGCTAACTCCGAACGTGCATTTGGCGGGGTTCAAACGCATGGCGTGCTCCCTCAATCTGTCAAAGAACTTCCTTAGATCTGTCAAGTGCTGACCGTCGGAGCCTTTCGAATGAATAATCATGTCGTCTACATATACTTCAATCTCTTTTTGGATCATGTCATGGAAAAGGGCCGTAACTGCGCGTTGGTAAGTAGCCCCAGCGCTCTTCAACCCAAACGACATGACAGTATAGCAGAAAGTACCCCATGGAGTGATGAAGGTTGTCTTCTCTTGGTCTTCCTCGGCCATCTTAATCTGGTTATAGCCGGTAAACCCATCCACAAATGACTTAACCTCGTAGTTGGCAGTCGCATCCACCAACATGTCAATATTGGGCAGGGGAAAGTCGTCTTTTGGAGTAGCCTTTTTGAGATCTTTAAAATCCACACATACTCGAACTTTACCATTGGACTTCTTAACAGTCACGATGTTGGGTAACCAAGTCAGGTATTCCATCACCCTAATGAAGCCTACGTGGAGTAGCTTTTTAATCTCTTGTTTCACTTGCAGGGACCATTCCAGCTTAATACAGCGCAGTTTTTGTTTGACTGGCCTGGCATCTGGTGCTGTAAGGAATCTATGCTCTACGATCGAGTTGTCAAGCCCCGGAATGTCCTTGTAAGACCATGCAAACACGTCTACTTACTCCTTGAGTAACTCAATCAATGCTTCCCTCTCGGCTCCGCTGAAGAAGCTCCTAATCTGCGTTTCATTTGGCTCGGCTTTGGTTCCCAAATTCACGCACGTTAGCACCTCATCGGCAGCTTGGGCTCGAGATTCCCTTTGATTAATAACCTGTTCTAAAATTTCTTTTATGTATTCATCATTTAGTGTGTCTGTGTCCGCCTCTTCTAATGAGTCATTATTAACTAAATGTATATCATTAGGTTGATTATTAGCTAATTTATCATTTAAAAGAGTGGCTATGGAGAGATACTCGGAAAGGTCGAGGGCTTCATTCATGGCAAAAGGGAATATAGTGTTTGCGACAAGGTCATAGTCTTCAGACGTGAGGTCGTCAGACTTAGAGGAAGACTCAAATTCAAAACCAAAAACACTAGACTCGGGGGAAGGGGATTTTGAATAAGTGATGGGAGGAGCTGCGGGAGGAGCGGCATGAGAATGAGTAAGCCCCAGTGTCTCCACCATGAACTCAGGAGTAGCTATGGGACCTCCGAGCGTGCACCAATTCTTCAGTTTGCCCTCCATGGGTACCACCAATGTCCTCGGATCGATGCCCTTCTCTGATTCATCCCCAATAGCGGCTACCATGTCGTCGTCAAGCCCCAGATAACCTAGATGTTGAAGCAGATATTGGCCATCCCACATCTCAGTAAAACTCGGAGTCTTTGTGGTTTTCGCTGTCGGCTTGTTGAGGGTTGCAGATTTGAGTTGATCTTCCAAGTCACTTGCAACCTTGGCGGAGTACTCATACTTGATGGTTTTAATTCTGCCCGTGGCTTCCTCATGTTCCATGTAAGTCAGCTTCATGTTGGATCGGTCGAATTCTACATCCCTGAAGATCTCGAACCCTTTCTGCAACTTGCCGGTGTGATCAAACCATGGTTCTGCAAACTCAAAGCACGAAAACTCATCGCCTTCCTTAACGAAGTAACTATTTAGGGAGAGGTGGTATGGCCGCATTTCAGGCTTCTTGTATGGCAATTTCACTTTCTTGAGGAATTCTATCCTTTTCTTCTCTGCTCTGTCTTCGGGAGTGAGAGTGTATCCAAGACCAAACAACCCTCGGTGATGAACTTCTTCAATCAAATTCGTGGGACCTTGCAAGTTCTTACCTAGCCCCAGCCCCGGTATGAAGCCCATGTTCCGTAATATTTTGACAATGGGTACCACCCTGTCTGATGTCTTTGTGAGGTCAATTGCGCAGATCTGCGCCTGAGCGACTACTTCAATGACTTTGAACAGTCTACTCTCCTCTCCATGCTGTATTTGTAAAACGGGGATGCCCTTGGTGTTCGTCCCTTGGGCAGTTACTAGATCACTGTAGATAACAGTCACCTTACTACCAGACTGAAACTTTACACATTGATGCAAGGAAGAGGGTACTTCGCCTGACTGATGTAGCCACAGCCGTCCGAGGAGGAGTGAGAAGGTTGCGGGAATGTCTATGACATGGAATTCGGTGGGTAGGATTTTGCTCCCAATTGTGATGGGCAGAGTGACAACGCCTATAACTACGCGACAGGTTGAGTCATAAGCTTTGATTGTTTGCTTAGACGGGCTCATCAAATCAACACCATGGACACCGACTACATCCATCATCCTTGACGGCAAGATGTTAATAGCATAACCATTGTCAATGAATACGCGGGGAATTTTCTTGCCACCTACCTCTACAGTAATATACAAGGGTTCATTGTGATCAACTCCGGACATTGGCTTGTCTAGCTCCGAGAAAGTGATGAGTTCCCATTGTGGATATTTCCGATCATATGCGTGACAATCTCTGGGGTAGTGTTTGACGGGACCATAGTAGCCGTGAGGTTCTTCTCAAGAATGAGGTGATGGGTAAGAGAAGAGGTGAGTAGAGACCAAAGTGAGATGTGCGCTTGGGTTTGTTTGAGTTGGGTAAGGATGGGGTCTTCCTTTTCGAGGTTGGTTTGCTCGGGCTCTTTCCCAAAGATTTTCTTGGAAACTTTCGCATCGGATTGGTATACTTGGCCAGACCTCGTGAGTAGACAAACTTCCGCTCGTAGCTCATCTAAAGAGAGTGGTGCCTCATGTTGAGAGGGTGGAATTTCGATCTTCTCGGCCTCCTCCAAGATTTCATCCCAAGACAAAGGTTGGAGGCGTTTGGAACCTTCCTTGTTTAAAGACTCAATTTCACTAGCTATTCATCTAAAGACAATAAGTAGCAAGAAGTTCCTTTGTCATTAATCATTAAAATACAATTTGTCTCATCACAGTCCGCCACAACAGGCTCTGTCGGATCAGTGATTTCGCTAATTTCTACCATGAGAACATCACTAGCTACGGAACCTCTAGGGCCTTCAATAATGCCCGCATGAATGAGCTCTTGCACGGCTTTCTTGAGGGCAAAGCATAGTATGACCGGTACCTCTGTGGTAGTGGCAGAACTTCGACAGATCGCAACCTAGTTGTGGGAGATGTCCTTCCAACGGTTCGAGGATCTTCATCTTCACGAGCACTTCAAACACACTAGCCATTGTCACCTTGGTTTTGGCGAAGGAATCCATGAGCTCTAGAATGCTGATTTCACTTGTTTGCACCATGTTAACCCCACCATTGTTGGGAAGAGGATTATTGACTACATTGGGATCTTTCGGCTTCTCAATCCTCTTGTCATTGATCAACCCTTTCACTACATGATTCAATTGAATACACCCATCGGTTGTATGTCCTATGCACTTGTGGTACTTGCAGAACTTGGAGGCATCCACGTCGGCCCTTTGGTTTGTGGGTTGATAATTCTCTAGCGGCTTGATGAGACCTCTTTTTACTAGCACATCAAAGACTTTCCCCATAGGCATGCCAAAATCATCAAAATACTCCCTCTCTCTTTGCGGCGGAGCCCCATTTATTGTGACAGCTTGAACATCAAATGGAGTTTCATTTTGGATCATGTTGACTTGTCCGACGGTTTCTTTCCCACCCTTAGCTTGATACTTCTCACAGAAAATGGCACTGATCTGATCCCAAGTTTGCCTCTCACTTGGCTCTAGCCCCAAGAACCAACGCAGAGCTATACTATCCAAAGTGCTATGGAATATACGGGCCATTTGCTTGTTGGTGCAGTCACGAGCCCTCATAGCCAATACATAACTTTCCAAATGGGTTTTAGGACAAGAATCACCATGAAACATCGCCACCTTAGGCATCTTGAAATCCTTGGGGAGAGCCCCTACTTGGCTAGGGTTGATAGTCTTAGTAGTCGGTGCGGTTTGCTTATCCACGGTCTCAATCAACTTGCGCATTTGCTCTTGCATAGCCATGACCACAGGATGATTGGAGATGTCGGGGACAAATTCCAGCAGAGCAGCGGGAGGAGTCATTGAGGTGGTGGCAGCGGCCATCCCAATACTAAGAGGCAATGAGGGTGCATGAAACTTGCTAGCGGAGAGGTAGCCGCCAAGCAGTTCAGGAGAAGGCTCGTAGACGCCTTTGTTCTTGCTCATGGTAGTGGATCCCTTTTGGGCATAGATAGAAGGAGGTGGGACACTTTTGTAGCTTGGCAAGTGGAAGATAGGGGCGCCGGTGTTGACGGGGTAGTTGGTATCAACCTCTTCATCCTCGATATGGATAATATTCTCACCATATGGCATCAG